>JAMZRA010000005.1:5758968-5771392 GCA_024499935.1 Tyrophagus putrescentiae
TGTTGTTTTAAATAAATAGTTTGCGGCAATAAAAGTGGTGCAACACCAAAATTGTTTTTTATTTTTTTAAAAATAAAAAGTTTTTTTGTGAAAATATAGTTAGCTTTTTATTGATTTTTCTGATTACCAAAAGCAAAAAAATACGAGTGATCACGTTTTAGTGCAACGTGTGTGCTTGCAGTGCACTCGCTAATTTGCTTACGACCACAAATGACCTGTCCCCTCAGTGATTTGCATCATCATTCATCACTCACCTTTCATCTAATCCGGGTTTCACTGTCCAGTCAGCTGTGTGGTGCATACCTGTGCACGTATTTGCTTCGTCACCAAATGATCTCCAAGGGCACGCCCATCGTCCTCTGTTTACCTCACACATCTCATTACCGGCACATGTGCTCGCTGTGAATTGTTTCCAGCAAAAATTTACCTTTTTGCTGTTTTTACCAATTTAGCCGTTTCTTTCATTCAACCTGTGCATCAGTTTGCTGTCAGCTGCATTAGCCACACCGAATTGTCACGTTTTGCAACGATCAGCAGTTTCCTCGTTTAAAAAGAGTAAGTTACCATTTTTAATAAAAGTTTACTGAAAAGTGCTCAGCCTAGAGTTTTATTTGAATAAAATGTGTTGTTTTAAATAAATATTTGCGGCAATAAAATGTCAAACACAAAACTGTTTTTTATTTTTAAATAAAATTTTTTGTGAAATATAGTTAGCTTTTTATTGATTTTTCTGTTCCAAAGCAAAAATACATGATCCGTTTCAGTCAACGTGTTCTTGCATGCACTCGTCTTTTGGGCTTACGACCACAAATGACCTGTCCCTCATGATTTGCATCATCATTATCACTCACCTTTCATCTAATCCGGTTTCACTGCAGTCAGCTGTTGGTTTGCATACCTGTGCACGTATTTTCTTGCCCAAATGATCCCCAAGGGCACGCCCATCGTCCTCTGTTTACCTCACATCTCTTACCGGACATGTGCCGCTGTGAATTGTTTCCAGCAAAAATTTAACCTTTTTGCTGTTTTAATCCAATTAGCGTTCTTTCATTCAACCTGTGCATCATTGCTGTCACTGCATTACCCACACCGATTGTCACGTTTTGCAACGATCAGCAGTTCTCGTTAAAAGAGTAAGTTACCATTTTTAATAAAAGTTTACTGAAAATGCTCAGCCTAGAGTTTTATTTGAATAAATGTTATTATAAATCTTTGCATAAATGCCAAGTCACAATACTGTAAACTAACTTATTTGTAATGAATAAATTTGTAAATTACTTTAGTATATTTTGCATCAAACATTTCACTTCATATTTTATGCATAGTACTTTGGTCTTCCAAATAGAACTGTATGATTTGCTTAAATGCATTTTAACCAAAGTAAATATGGTCGACTAAGAAGTGTTGGTTAAAATGATTTTCTTGTGTTTTCTAGTGCCTAAATTTGATGCACTAAGTTGCTCAGTGGCACTTAAATTGGCCCAACCAGTCTGCACTGAAGGCGCGCATGTTAATTATCGTTGACAGCAGTAAACAGAAGCCACTAGCCACAAAGTAGCATCACAGGGCGCAGAATAGCAAACATTACTGTACATTACAGTGCACTTGCTGCTTTGATGGCAGACGTTGTAAATAATTATTTTGTTTCACTGGGACTTTACCCTCCTACAGCCAACTAGACTCGACATCGATTTTAAATTTTTCAAAGTGTTTCTACAGTGTTTCAAACTGGCAGTTTAACATGAAGTCTTGTTCAGCTTCACACTATTGGCAGTGTGACGGTGTCGAGGCTGGCAACTAACTGGCGACTAGTCACCAGTTGGCCAGTCAACACAGTGCTACACAGTGTCTACTACAACTTCCACTGCTTGGAGCAATCGATTGAGAAGTGCCACAGAGGCCGGTCCCTTGTACTAAGGCACATGTACAGAAAAACAGTGTTCACTGTTCTCTTCGCCTTAATGAACTTAATGTTAGCTTTGTTAATTTGTTTAACTTGTTCGCAGTCGGCTGTATGTTGTTCACTTTGGTACTTGATTCATGCAATCGACGAAACAGCACTGCCAGCACACTGTGCAGCACTTATTAACACCCAAACTTGAGAAAGAGAACAACTTTGCGTAATGATTCACTCAAGTCAGTCCGGTGAAGAAAGCTTTTGAGCAGCCACTTTTATTATTGCAGACACACTTGGAGAAAGTGACTAAAGGAGGTAACAAAAAACAAGAAATTTTTCAAACTTAAAACTAAATTCTGAAATTTTTTTTGTAGATTCAGCTCGTTTAGATGACCAAAAAGTTAAAAAACGTTAAGTGCGGCCATTTTTTAAAAGGTTTCAAAATGGCGTCTAAAGGTGACCAAAAATGCATTGAAATGTGTTACGCAGGCAAGCACAGTGCCGTTCATTGCCAGCAACAGAAATGTGCAAGATGCCGGTAGGGGCGCTGTTCTCGGCAGCGTAACACATTTCAATGCATTTTTAGCCAACTTCAGACGCCATTTTGGAACCTTTAAAAAAATGGCCGCCCTTAGCGTTTTTTAACTTTTTGGTCATCTAAGCAAGTTGAACCTACAGAAAAAATTTCAGATTTTAGTTTTAAGTTTGAAAAATGTTCTGTTTTTTGTTACCTCCTTAAATAATGACTGCACTGCAATGCAGCAGCGTTGTTCAGCCATTGGACAAGCTGACTGCAGACTGCATCATCAATAACAATGGCGCCCGGCGTCGTCAGGCTGCATACATATGCAGAGACACACACATACTCACATTGGGCGACAAACCAAAGTACTGATTGGGCTCTACCACAACATGAGTGAGACACTGTCGGAAATGAAACATAACTTGTTGTTGTTGGTACTAGCCAGGCAAAAATGATGCGGTTTAGCATATTTTAATTTGTATTGATGATTAGGTATTGTCCACTAGCTTTTATTATTTTAATTTGAGTACTTGTCGCCTAGTAGTAAATCAAAGTATTTTTCTACAAAAAACCGTTTTAAAAAGCAAATCATTTTATTTACATTCGACCAACCAGGCTAACAATGGGCACGTCTAATTGATGGTTAAAACAGGAGTTGGTTCCAGTCCTAATCAGACACTTATTAATGACTTTAGTCGATGTTTGTTGTCATTTACCCATTTGGCAACTACCAGCAAACTTGCAAACAAGTCTCTTTATTGCTTCAAATTCTACTCTGCTTTCATTTTCACTGTTTAGTTTCAATAATTTTTCATTAAATTTAAGAACTTCAATTGCACCCAACTTAGATTGAAACACTTCTCTACACGACACTACAACATGCACTGATTGACACTTTGAAAATTTATTTTAAATTAGACTCTCAATTTGACAGTGCAAACTCTATTTTTTATTTTATTTTACTACTTGTCCCTTTTCACTATTCCCGACCGCGTGTCTACTGAAATGTTTTCCACTGTTGTTTTGTTTTAGCACTTCTTTTTTATTTGTCGCATTGATAAATTTAAAGTGCCAGCATTTTAAACTTAACTTGATTTTGTATTTTGCAACTTTTTGTATTTAGTTTTATTTTTATTTTTTGTTTTGATTTGGCAAACAAAAAAAACGTTTTTTACTGTACATTTTCTCATGTTTATCTACCCTTTTCATTAATTTACAGTCTCATTGATATTGCACAACTTTAAGTATGTTTTGTTTTGCTATCCAATTTATGCTTCTATCAAAAGGCAATCAATAGACTGCTATTTTACTTATAATCATATAGTGTTTTTGCATTTTTTATTTGCCAACTGATTGATAAGATTTTTCGTTAAATAAAAAATACAAAGTTACTCATTTGTAAGTATGCATTTTTTTGTAGAGAAATATACTGACTGACCTATGAAATATCTGCTAAATAGTTTCATTCAGTAGTGTTCCTTTTTGTACTTCACGTTTGTCATCGCCCGTTTCATTACTCCTTGTTTTATGCGACATTACTGTGTTGGGAAAACGAAAATAGATTTACACTCCTTACTACAAACCTCTTGCTCATTTTATTTGTTTTTACCCTCTTTTTTCCTTTTTTCATCATTTGATCAAATTAGTTTTGTCTAAATTACTACTATCTTGCATAAAAGGACTGTAGTTTTGTATAGTTTTTGTTAAATATAGAATTTTTTTTAAAAAGTTTATTGACGCTTTTTTACTCCAAACAACCGGTCAAACCTTTGACAAAAATGAACTTTGTTCTTTGTTCTCATGACTTTCAATGTAAAACACCATAATGCTCATCTTTATTTTAAATTTTTATTAACAAAATGTTGTTTATAAAGTTGAATATTAGAAGTCACTTGACGGAAAGTTTTGATAACAGCTTTTTTGTCCAATTTCTTGAATAATGGCAAAATGTCTATGAATTAAATTTTAAAATTTACTTTATTTAAATGTACTAAATGCTGGTAAAATATGCAAATATTTTTAAAAAACTTGCTAGGGAGCACTGCGCCAAAGAGTTTTTCTAATGAGATGTGATTGTTCAATAGATTCAATACTACTTTTTTTGAATCTAACTTTTAGCATTGATTCTTGACACATTTAAAACAGTAATGCTTTTCACGCTAAAGCCACAAACTCAATTATCGAACAAATTGAGTATGTGAAAACAAGTTAGTTTTGCAAATTTATCTGCATTGAATTTGAATGCATTTTCAGTTTGAAAAAATGATGTTCATTTTATTTTGACTGCTTAAAAGTACGACCATTTAAGTGTTAGTTTTGCTAGTTTTATTCAATTTAAAATGCAAATAATTTAAAAGTGCTGCGCTTTTACTTTAAAATCCTTTAAATTTGACCAAAACATTAAAGTCGGTTTAGAAAACTAAATCTAAAATTTTTTTTATGATAGTTGTTAACTATTTAACGCTCAATTATAATTTGTAAAAAATTTGTGGTTTTATCTAAAAACTAAAAATTTTGTCATTTTTTGTGTTTTAAATTTATTTTTTGTTTTTTAACAACATGCAACATGTTGTGGTTAATTAATTTTTAATGACTTTTTTAGAAAAACGCATTTTGGCAAGACTTTTTTAATATTTTGTTTTGGAATATGAAGCAATTTTTCAAATGTTAATTTTAATTTCCGGTGCATATTTTTTGTCAAATATATTTTGCATATTTTATTTGCAAAAAACGGTAATGCTTAAATTGTGATGTCTAATTTATTTAAAAAAAATTTACAACACATTTTTACAATGTTAAATTTAAACTTTTGCATTTTAAATGTTTATCAAGTAATTTTCAAAGTTTATAAACATGATTTTAGTTTTACAAAAAAATATTTTCTGATAAAACAAAACAAATAATTAAATTGTTTTTAATGTAATACAAAGTTTTTTATAGGCAGTATATTAAAACAATAACTTAAAAAATAAATTTTTTTAAAAAATATTTTAATTAAATTCTGGTTTTAACTGTTTGTTTAAAAAGTAAATATTGTAAAACTTAAACATTTGTTAAATTTTTATTGTTTTTTAAAAATCATTTTAAAACTTGGTTTTTAAAACAACTTTAATTTGTTTTTTGTAATTTTATTTAAAAGGTAAAATGAAAAACATTTGAGAAAAACACAACAAAAATGTGTATAATATATTTTTGCAAATGTTTTTATAATTAAAGTTTAACAAACAAAATATGTAAAATATAAAGTTTTTAAATTTAATTTGCAAAAAAATTTATATAATTTATTTTTTAACAAGTTAAAAAATTATAATAATTATACAAGGGCTCAGTCGAGCTCGCTTCGCTCACTCCTACCTTAACTATGCACCGCTAACATTTTTTAAAAGTTTGGCCAGACAACGTTCCAAACTTTTTGGGTTTTCTGGTGAACCATAAGGTTTTGAGAAACACCAAATTAGACACAGACCAATTAAGGGGCGAGAAATCCAATGGTGTAATCAAAAATCTTATCGGAGTTCATTTAGTATTTAATTTGGCTGTTTTAAAAAGTGACTATAATCAGATAAGGCATTTCCGGTCATCTGATCAACTCGAATTTGGTATCATTAGAAAGATGCCATTTATCTCGTTTTACTGGTGAAAACCGTTTTTCAATATCTCAAAAGGTGTATTTTCTAGAGCAAAAAAAGTAAGTGCAGAGAAATAGAGGGAGAAAAATCATTTTTTTAGGGATAGGCTGATTATTTACTTCTTTTTCTTCTCAGTTTTACTGAGTTTTATTTCCAAAGTCCCAGGACTTTGTTTCAAAAGCAAAATGATTCTGTTTGCGAGAAAGAGTGAGAGAGAAAAGCTGCCTCAGCAGCGAGCACCCTAGTTTGGCGTGAGCGCGCTGACTCAGTCCTCGCCGTTCTGGGCTGTGCTCCCCCCGCACCAGCAGTGCTTTCCCGGCAGCTCAAAGCAGCGGCAACAGCGAGCGCGCGCAAAGTCGAAAGCAAACACTGCCAGTAGCACAGGCTGTGCTGCACAGCTGACGCAATAGCGTGGGCGCGCGCATAGCTGCCTGACTGAATCAGCAGTTTCATCGGCTAATGCAAAACAAAACGTTCCAAACTTTTTGGGTTTTCTGGTTAAACCTAAAGTTTTGAGAAAAACCAAATTAGACATAGACCAATTAAGGGGCGGGGAATCCAATGGTGTATTCAAAAATGAGATTGGAGTTTGTTTGGTATTTAAAATCGCTTATCTAAAAAGTGACACAAATCTGATAAAGCATTTCCGGTTACTTTATCAAAATTCTGAGATAGCCATTTTGTTGCAGCTATTTTTCTGATCATTCTAGTCAAAACCCCATATTTCTAAACCTAGTAGTCTATTTAATACAGTCAAAAAAGTGGCAAATAAATACCTCTGAAATCAGATAAACCGCCATTTTAATTACTTCCTGTAATCTGATTATCTCGTGTTTAGTATCATTAGAAAGATGCCATTTAGTTTGATCTTTTGGTGAAAACCGTTTTTCAATATCTTTAACCGTGTAATTTTTAGAGAAAAAAGAGTCAGTGCGGAGAGAGAAACGGAGAAACATCAATTTTTTAGGGAAGAAGGATTACAATTGTTATCGAAAACCTGATTGCAATTAAAGTTAGAGGGTATTGTAACATAATTTTTTAAAAATAAATTATAAAATTTTAGAGTATAGTTATAATTATTTTACAATATTAATGATAATGAGTTAATAAATGAAGTAATAATACAAGTAAAATAATACTCATAACAGTTAATGATAGTCAATAGCTCTAGTAATAAAGCTGGAGCAGTGATGGTAAAAAGGCAAGTCAATGACAAACAAAAGTATATCAATTTTAAAATAATCTCTCTGTATATGGCTCTAAGCCGAGATAGGTTTTTTCTGGTGATTCTTTATATGACCATTTAATGCGTGATAGTTTTTAAATTCTCACTAAATTTTTTATGTGAAAAAGTATTTCCACAAGATGAACATAAAAAACAAAAAATGTGGCAAAAATGAACAGCAGCCAAATGGAAAACTAGTGAACCAGCAGAAACAGTTCATCGTGATTAATAGTGCTTTTGCCAAGTTTTCCATAATTGTTTCAATTGAAATTTACTTAACTGGGTTTTATATGAGATAATGCAACTATTTTAATTCTCTTTAGTTGACTAAAATTTGTGAACGTTTCTAGTCAACAAGCCTGAGAAATGTATTTTGGTTTGTCTGTATTTTAGCCATGTGTTTGACAACTTTAGTTATCCAGTCAAACATAATGCCAAATAGTGTCAGTTGAACATAATTTGGTGAATAATTGTCAGAAAAGCTGCAAAACGTTTTAAGAGTAAGTTGTGGGCAAAATATCCATAGTTTGACCATTGGTTGCTTAATCGCAAACACGCTCACAAAAACATCAGACTAGTGGTGTGCTCACCGATCTTCCCATTATTTGCCGTTTTAATAGGGTCCGTTATAACTTGTGGAATTGGTCTAACGCCATTTTAGAGGATGCAGCCAAAATGTTCAACTTTTGTGACACTTTCAAAAGTTGCAAATAAAGTTGATGTCGCCAGTTTGTGACTAGCCAGTTGGTCCGTTCAATACTGAAACTTTCTTTCTGAACATCAATCGATAAATATAGCTTAGAGTGCAAATCATTTTTTTTCTTCACACAAGGCACCAGTGTTAGCCCACCACACGCTTGGCACCGCATAAATCTTTACACTGACTCGGCCAATTTTTTCCTTTTTGGCACTACTACCCAACAGAGTTTTACTGACCAGTACCACCAATAAAAAAATTGCAAAAATTAAAATTATTTTTTCTGTGAAAAACTACTTTTATTTATATTTGTTTACTAAAAAGAGTGTTTAAAATATCATTTTCAAACGATACTTATTGTTTTCGAAATGTACAACTGTAATTATTATGCTTGTTTTTCTATGTATTTGTTTTTTGATAAAAACCGGAAAAGATAAATTTACTAAATCAGTTTAGTAAAAAAACATGTGACCACTTGAAAATTAATTTATTTTGGACTTCATTTAAAATGTTAGAAAAAATGGGATAAGTGTGTGTTAGGCCAACAAAGGATAAAATGAAATGAGAAAAAATAGCCTTTTCAAAACGTACCAAAAGGCGAATGAATGCATCTAAAGAAAAATTTAAATTGTCTTTTGCTTGTTTTTCTTTGGGTTCTTGAACACACTTAATCGAATTCAATAGAATTGTCATCATCACAACATTTGCAATTGAATTATATAATCGACATTTTTTTCGCAAAACAAAAATGAGAAAAAAATGAGAAAACCAAATAGCTTTTCTTATTAGACAAAAATGTTTTTTGCTTTACCGAATTGAACCTAAAAAGACCATCACTCAGACAAAGAGTAAAACGATTGCTTTGTTAAATTTAAGGACAATCCTCAAGCTTCGTTTTTAGATGCGTTTGACTAAACAATTCTATGCATACTTTTGATAAAATTACTATATTTTTTATTATTTATACCTTTAATTTTTCTAAACTAATTTAATTGTATACTGTTTTATGTATTTGTTTTAATGTTATATTATTTAAAACACATTAATTGTACTTTTTTTGTTTTGCAACAATGCCAATACTCCCTTATCAATGCAAAACTTTGGCAACTTTTTTTTAAATGTAACTTTATGCAATTTTTTAAAAATGAGAGCAAAAAATGAAATAATTAGTTTCATAGTCTCATGAATTTTTACATTAAAGTAAAAGTAAATAAATTTTGTTTACTTTAAGTTTTAAAACTTTTTGTAACCAATTACAAACAAAACATTAATTGGAAATTTTATGAATGTCTCAGCATAGGAAACCACAATCACTCAAATAGATTTGTGTTCATTTTTGTTTTATCTCAACATTGCTTCTACAATACGCTAGCATTTGCAATTTTTTATTTACCACATGTTTCTAATATCTTCACTTCTGATTTTAGATCTGTGTGTTCACTTTGGATTTTGACTTGTTTTTACAAGAAAGAGCTCATCCACACTCCCGTTTCTTTATATACTTTTTATGTCAACATGCATTTACATTGGCCATTTCTGGGCTTAATGCATTCTACCATAAATCTCACATTCTGACATTTTGTGTGGTGGAAAAAATTTGATAAAATTACTTAAATATACAGCAATAGATCTGTTTGTATAAATTTTTTTTATAACACATTGTTTAAAAAATTTGTTTGATTAAATGTTACATTTAAAATTAAAATAAATTTTTTAAACTGCATTGTCAAGTTTCCGCTTAATAATTTTTTGCAATTTTTATGTTTTTTCATTAAATAATATAAGTTAAAAACAAGATTTAAAAAAACAAATTTTGTTTATTTTTTTAAAGTATCAATATTATACGACAACAATGCAGATTCTATCCTAATGACTACAACAGCATGACTCTTTTTTTGTTTTATCTACATTTTTTCTCTTTCGTTTTTCTCTACTGAACTGTGTTTGTCAGTTTGTGCGTGAATTAACCCCTCTAAAAGCGCAAACAGGCAAATTTTCCGCCTTATTAAAACATCTTATTGCCAGTGTTCATCTTCAGAAGACAAGAAAAACAGAGTGCACTTGGCCTGCTGATTTTCTCATTTTCCGACTGTCGAACAGTTGTTCAGTTGTTCAGCTGTGCAATGACTTTATTATGACATGACACTCACTGATTTAGAGCAATATGGTGATGACAGAGGAAGTGCGGTCCGGTCAGCGATTACTAAACATGTCCACAAGCCACTCGAGGCTGAGTCAAGTGCTGCCAAAACTACGCTCAGGCAGTATGGTCTTGCAGTTTGAATACTCGTTCGCTCAGCAAAGAATGCTATTCAGAATGCTTAATGCGCTACCCGTGATGACAAAATAAATAGCAATCGAAATTGGTAATGGCTAGTTAATGAAAAGTGACCCACACATATGCTGTTGTGGTGTTGGTGGACGTAGCAGAGTAGAAACAAGACACGTATTAGGAAGATGGGGTTTTAGGTTTTAATGGGTGCTAGTTGTGTTATAAAATGGTGAGTGTACAGCTAGTTTAGTAGACGCTGTACACTATTGTTAGTGCAAGTAGTTCGGTATATCGAATACCTCAACACTCCCCCTATTCGGAGAATGAACTACTGCGCGGTCCACGGTGTGGATCTTGCTTGGGGTGCCAGCCGACGGTTTTGTCCACCTTGGTCTTGACATCGAGTTGCTTTAAAGTGGTGGTCCACTTGTTTTTGTTGCTTTTGGCTGTCTTGATGCTAGTGATGGCTGGCTTGCTGGCCGCTCGATACTCACTGCGAATGATCAGCTTAGGGGTGTTGCCCAGTCCGAAGATGCGCTTGGTGTCCCTCGGCTGGTGTTGACGGCCATTGTGACCGGTTTTGTTGTTCACGCGCTTGGTGCTTGTGACTGCGATCAGCGTGTAGTGCTGAGTTGTTGAGCTTGGCAGCTTGGTTTTGCGATTTTGAGGAATGCCTGCTTTGCGCTCCCCCTTTCCTTCCTCCCCCTCAGAGCAGGCACGCTCAGAAGTGGTGGGAGTGTTGCTGGTCTTGCTGGTGACCAGTGTTTTAGGTTTGGTGAAGTGGTCCTCAGGGCTGAAGTTGAGGGAGTACAGGTTGCTGTACTGGCTTTGGTTTTTCTTGGCATCCATGAATGGGCCATTTTTGTTGGAGAAGACGATGCGGTTGCCTTGCAGGACCATCTTCACGTTGCTTGGCATTGCCCCAGCTGAGAAGAGGTTGAAGCCTCCTTTGGGGACGTACTTGACGTTGTGCAAAACCACTGGAGTGGTCTTGCCACCAATGCGAGCTTTGCCGCGGACTTTGCCGATGAGCTCGACTTTGACTTTGCCACCTGAGCTGCTGCCGACGTATTGCTCATCCGGCGAAGGCTGGCGAACATCGTAAAGTAGCGAGCGTTTGGTGGTTTGATGGCTTGAAGCCGCTGTGTCAACGAACCATGGTTGTCCGTCGCCAGCTTTGGTGTTGACGAGAGTGACTGACTCGTACTTCTGCCCGAACGGACTCAGCTCCGGGTATTTGAACCAGCAGGAGTCTTCCTTGTGTCCGCTCTTCTTGCAATGAGTGCAGCGGTCGTCCTCCTTCTTGCTTTGCTTAGGTTTGCTTAGCTTGGAGTTGTTGTTGTTGCTCGACACCAATGAGGCGCTCGATTTTGGTTTTGTTTGTTCGTCCTCAAGACTCATTGCCAGGATCATCTGCTCGGCTTGGTCGAGGGACATGCTGAAGGTTGGCTGAGTCAGCGACAGCTTGTAGTAGCTGCACACCGAGTCGAATCGGCCAGTTTTCTTTGCGTCTGCCATCACTTTGGCGACCGCACTTGAGTCGTGAATGATGACGCCCAAGTTCTTTTGGTCAGTGATAAACTTGCGCAGCAGGGAGAAGTACTGTTCGACTTCTTCTCCAAGTTCGATTTGTTGGTATTTGCTAGCCAGCATGTTCAAGTTGGCAGCTGACGTGTTCTGGAAGATGCTTTGGAGCTTCTCCCAGACCGCCTTTGGGTCTTCGAGGTGCATGATGTAGCCGAAGTATTTGTCGGAGAGGGATTTGGTGATGAGCGACAAAGCGCTGTACTTGTCCACCTCGAACTTCTCGTCCGGTTTCTTTCCGGATGAAGAGCTAGCCGTTTGCTCTCGACTTCCGTCGATGATGCTCCATAGCTTTCGCTTCTTGAGCTCGATGGTGACGGAGTACTTCCATCGGTTGTAGTTGTCTCCGGTCAGTGTCACCTCGTTTTCGGTGTTCATTTTCGTGTGTCTTGAGTTGGCGCGGAAGCGTGCTGGGCCCATAACCTGTTGTGGTGTTGGTGGACGTAGCAGAGTAGAACAAGACACGTATTAGGAAGATGGGGTTTTAGGTTTTAATGGGTGCTAGTTGTGTTATAAAATGGTGAGTGTACAGCTAGTTTAGTAGACGCTGTACACTATTGTTAGTGCAAGTAGTTCGGTATATCGAATACCTCAACA
>JAMZRA010000005.1:5779465-5796021 GCA_024499935.1 Tyrophagus putrescentiae
TTTTTGACCACCCGTGATCGTTTTCTCACTTACTTTTTCATCATCATCATTACCACATACTTAGAATTTTTGAAGATTGTCCGACTTCTGCCCGAAAAAAAACAAACTTCAAATTGACGGCAAATAAAGAAAACAATGGCAAAAAAGCCGCTAAAAACAACAACTAAAGGCCCCGGGGGGAAGAGACCGGAGCTGGACGAGCTGAAGCAGGAGGTGATCATGGACGAGAAACAAGTTTCACCCGCCCGAGGAGCTCTTCTCGCGGCTAAAAAACCAACTCGGACAGCGGACTGACCTTCTCACAGGCAAAGGGGCCTGTCCCTGGAACGAGAGGGGCCCCAAATTTGCGCTGACGCCGCCGAAGAAGACGCCCAAAGTGGGTGAAATTTTGCAAGCAGCCCCCTTTGGCGGCTTTGAAATTTGTTTTCCTCTGGTTTCGGCCCCCCTTTCCTCTGCTTTCTCGCCTACTCGATTCAGGCGAGCACGCTGGAGGAGCCCTCGCCGGATAATTTTGATTTGTTTTTTGAAAAAGCTGGGTTCCCTCTTTCAAAAAAATTTAAAATTTTTTTTTCCCATTTTTTAAAGGGGTACCTGGGCCCATCGTCCCTCGCCGGCGTCGTCATCATCACCGGTTTTGGCTTCAGTTTACTAACCGGGAGGCGAAATCCCGCCATCATGGAAAGGAAATACAAATTGAAGTCTTTAATTTATTTATATTTTTTTTAACTTTTTTTTCCCTTTTTTTCGAACCCCCAAGTTTCAAGAACATGGTCCCGCAGTATCCCGACCTTTTCCGCCCCCCGCAAAAGGCCCCAGAAGAACATAAATCCCCGCGGGGGAAAACATTGCCCCATTGGCGATGTGATCGGGGTTTAAGGGCGGGGATCGGGGGGCCGGCCGATATTCGCATCCTCAAGTCGCAGGGCCCTGAAAGGGAAAGGGGGAGCTTTTTTTTTGATTTTCTTTTTTTTACTAATCCTTTTCAAAATCTTTTCAGGTGGACAACAGCTCGCTGACGCGAATCAGAGCCGCAGACCCGCTCTCCGGAGCTGACGCACGATAACCCGCTGGAGACGCGCAATTTGGCCTTCTTCTCCACCAACTGTGCCCGGGGCCCCGCCCGGGGGGGTGATCAACACCGGCGATCGGCCCGATCATGGTCGAATTGCAAAACCCCCGCTTCAGGCCGGAGATGGGCGAGACCGCCCATTGCAAAGGGAGGTTAGTCGTTTCAAAGTTTTTTTGGAAAGATTTTTTACTCGATGACTTGACTGAATTTTTTTTTCTTGCAGTTTCGAGCATTTCCCCATCCACATCATCACCGGCTTTTGCCGCCCTTCCCCGGCGTCCCCTTTCCCTTCGTAAAATCTCCCTTCATCCTCGGCTACCACTGGCTGGATGCGGTCACCCTTCCTCATCGCTCACCCGTCCGCCATTTTTTCCGAAGGGTCTGTTTTCGCTAGGGGTCCCCCGTCTGCTTAACACCACTGAAAAGGTAAACAAACGAAGTTTTAAAATTCCACAATTTTCCCCTTTTTCCCCCTGCTCCCCAGCGAATGGCCGCCAAAAACTCCCCTGTGTGAAAAACCCTTTTACCGGGGGAACGCTGGCAGCACCTCAAACCATCTTTTCGGACAAGACGGGACGCTTGACGCAAAATCGAATGACCGTCTCGCACTGTGTTTCCGCCCGGGAAAAATTGTAGAGGGGGAAACACCACCGGGGACCATTCCCTCGGGGGCGGCCGCCCCGCTGGACAAGACAGCTTCGCCTGCTGGCGCTCCCCACCCTGCCTGTGTCTGTGCAGCCCCGGGGGGGAGTTTAAGCCCGGTCGGAGGCGTTTTGCCGTCCTCCAAGCGGTTAATTTTCGATGATATTTCGAAACCTCCAAAAACCTCATTTCTTTTTTCGATTTCATTTCCACCCAACCAACCACCCCTGCCCACCAGCGACTGCACCGGCGCCCCCTCCGAATCGGCCCATCCTCAAGTGCATGGAAATAGCCACGGGGCGTGGAGGACTACCGCCGGCGAACTGAAAGGGATTTTCCGGTTTCCCCTTTCCCAACTCCACCAACACTTACCACCTGAGGGATCCACGACGGAGGAGCGGCGGGGGGGTGGGGGGTGGGGGGCGACGGCGGGGGAATTTCAGACCCCTCACGCCTACCCCCTCCTCTACCTCCGGGTAAATAAAAGGGGCTCCCGGAGCGGGTCCCTGGAGGGGTTTGCACCACCGCCCCTTCAGCAATGGCTTTGGAGTGGTGATTGACGAGCCTTTTTAGGGGGCCTTCCACGCCGCCTACCTCGAGCTGGGCGGCCTGTGCGGCGGGTGATGGGCTTCGCGCTACCGGTTTGCCGGTGGGCGGAAACCCCCCCGGGGGTTTTACCCTTTCGTCCGGATGAGGGCAATTTTCCGCTGGATGGCCTGCGATTTCGGGGCCCCCTCTTTTCGATAAATTGACCCCCGAGGGCGGGGTTTGGCCCATGCGGGGGGCCGAATTTCCCCCGGGTTCCCCCTGCATCAAGGGTCCTCATGGTCACCGGGACCCACCGAAAGTACTGATTTTTTGTTTATCATCTTTACTGTATCTAATCCCCCCTCCTTCCTCTAAACAGAATCACCCCCCAAAGCCCATAGCGAAGGCGGGGGGCATCATCACGAGGGCCCCGGGAGACGGTGGGACATTCCCCTGCGGCCTGGGCTTTCCCCGGGTGGAGGGGCCCCCCCCCGGGCGGGGGCAAAGGGCCCGGGCCGTCGTTCACGGCCGGGAAGCTGAAGGACTTTAGGAGAGTGGTTTGGATCAGATTCGCGCATCACAGGGAAAAGATTTTTTTTGCGCCGGACGTCGCCCGCAAGAAAGGTAGGCAAAAAGAAAGGTTAAACTTTTTGTTTACAATTTCGACTTACCTCTTTCTTCTCCTCACCAAAACACAAAATAAAAACTGTCCCGTGAGTCGTGTCAGCGGGGGAAGTTTGTTCTTGAAGTTCTCCTTTTAGAAAGACCTTTTTAAGCCAAATCCTTTCTTTTTTCAGAGCCATCGTCGCCGTCACCGCGACGGCGTCAAACGACTCGCCCGCCCTAAAATAAGGGCCCCGACATTGGAAATCCCCCAGGGGGCATCCCCCCCCCTCGACGTGCCCGAACAGGCCCGGGGGGGCCCACATGATCCTCCTCGATGCCCAACTTCGCCTCCACGTGACCCCCGTCGAGGAGGGCCGGCTCTCTTTGCAATCAAGAAGTCGTTTGCGTACACGCTGACCAGTAACATCCCGGAGATTTTCCCCCTTTTCCCTTTTCCTCATCATCTTAATGTGCCCCCTTGCCGCTGGGGCACGGGCCCCATTCGTGAGACCGTTTGTTTACTTTTTTTAAACAAAACTACCAACTTTTCTAGCCCTCCCATCGACCTGGGCACCGACATGCCCCCCCGCCATCTCGCTGGCCTACGAAAGGCGGGATGCCCACCATAACGACAGCCGCGAAATCCGCAGTGGGACCACTGGTCAATAGGGGCCCTGATCTCCGCCCGCTAGGGGCAGATCGGGATGATCCAGGGGGCCCCCCGGGCCCCTTCTTCGCCTACTTCGCCCATCATGGCGGAGATGGTTTTCCTTTCCGGGTGCATTCTCTTTGGCCCCGGGGAAAGCATGGGACTCCAAGCGCCCAACGATCTGTTTCGCCTCCTATGGCAGAGTGGGGGGGTTTTAAAATGGCCTTTTTTTTGATTTTTTTTTTTTAATTTTCTGATCACATTTTTAACCCCAACCAACAGACTACAAGAAGCGCAAGGACCTCGAGTCCACCCCAAAACCCCCCTTTTTTCCCTTTCTCCATCGTCGTGGTGCGTGGGCCGACCTGATAAATCTGCAAGACTCGACGAAACTCCATCATTCCACCGGGGAATTGAAGTGATTCTTCTTTAAAGATTTTTAGAAATTTTTCTAATCAATCTCATTTAGAATACGTACTGAACTTTGGCCTGCCCTCTTCGAGCCTGCTCGCCCCCTTTTTCTCCCCTTTACGTTCCGGGAAATCCCCCGTCCCCCTCCGGCCCTTGAAATCCCTGAATTTAAACCCCAATTTATTGCCCCGCAAAATTGCCCCTTTGATTTTTTTTTTCTATTTACTTGGGATTTTTTTCTTATCTTTTATTTTCAAATTCGAACTTTTTCGCCAGCCTTCCTGGTGGCCTCCCCCGCGGCCCCCTTCTCCCTGCTCATTTTTTGCCCAAACGACAGGTGCGGCGGTACTTCCCGCCCCCGGGCCCGGGGCCCGGGGGGGTCGGGGCGGGAGCCCCTACAAAATTTAAGAGGAGGAGGAAAATTGAACGAGGTTTAAACCATCACCACCCACCAAAAACCACCTTCGACCCATTTATCTTACCCTTGTGATCTTAACCAAACACACTCACTCTCACTCTCACAATTGCCGTTACTTTTGTTGTTTTTGCTTTTGTCCCCCGCCCGGAAAAACCAAAGAGGCCCCCTCCCCGCCTCCCTTTATTACTCTACACTGTTACCTACTACTGAAATGTGTGACTTCCGAACTGCCTGACACTAGAACCTCTCTGAAGACAAGGCCTTTTTCCGCCCGGCTGCTACTGATGATTATCACTGGGAGCTCTACCAATTTACCCCCGTGGAGTTTAAACCCACCACCACTACCCCTTCTAAAAACCACTTCTCCCCGCCTACTATCCAAACTTACCTACCTGAAAACTTCCCCCTCAAATCTGGGCAGGTCCAAAAAATTTAAACCCGCCCACCGTCCTTTCAATGTCAAAACATGTGGGGCAATTATAGAGACGAAAACGATGATGACCGATGTGTACAGTGACAACAAATTTTACACACTACAACTTTTTTTTCTGTTCAATCCTGAAACAACAGTATACCACCACCTCCACCAAAGCTCCCGTAATAATACAAGGTCAAATTTCCACAGATCTCAGCAATCCCCTCTCGCCCCTTCTCATCCTACCATCAAATCCTGATAAATTTAGGATTAGTGAACAAGGGTACCAACAAAATGAACGAAGATCAAAAGTCCCCCTCCCGTGGTAGACGGACCCCCCGGGAGCCGCTTCGGGATGGCGGAGTGGAATCGAATGGCGCCCCCTTTGCTGAACGCCCAATCTCTTCGGCGGACGCACATGTAGACAAAAGACGGCGGAGAGCGTGGGTCATGATGAGTTGAGGAGGATGATCAGCACTTCAGCCGCCGTCGCCGATGAAGCAGTTGACGACGATGGCGATGGCCATCACCACCGTGAACACCGAACGGAACGGCCACCTTGCGCATCAGCGCCCGAGCAGGCCGATCGCTCCATGGTGAAGCAGACGAGGCCATGATGAGCATGGCCACGGCTCCGAGCTCTGAGGGGAAGAGGGGGTTATCAGTTGGACTGATTAATATCTTTTGAGGAGAACTTGTTAGGAACTTACCGACGCCTCTGCGGCTGCTTGGCGCCATTAGGTGCATTTGCCGACGTCCTGCGCGTTGGCCACGCAAAGAGCCCGGATACGATCTGGGAGATGCTGCCGATTATGCCTAGGGGGGGGGAAAGAGAATGATTTTAGCAATTTGTTTCTGGTTTCAAAAATCAAAACGACTCACCAAAGACACACTGAGAATGAGGATGGAGCAATGAGGGCAAAGGAGTTGGTGTTACGGGTATGGCATTTGACATGTGAGGAGGATGAAGGTGATGGAGTTGAAGTTGATGATAGTGAGGATGATGAGGATGTGATGAGGTTGATTCGGTAGGTGTCTGAACTCGGTGCAAACCTTTAGCAGCTCCGCGGTGCAACTGACGACGACGACACGACCACCACCAGCGCTCAGGCAGACTTAGACGGAAAATGGCTTGCTGCTGATTTTCGGCTTGCTTTAGTTTTTAAGTTTTAGACGTTTTCTCTTAGTCGAAAACAGAAAAAAAGAAGCAGATGGTATACTTTTTGAAGAAAAAGTGCGGCACCAAATGAATCTGTGGAATGGTTTCCTTTAAATCAGCTGACTGTCAGCAGGTGACAAGGGCAGTTTTGATTAGAGCAGACCCAAACCAAACCAAAAGAGCTATCACATTCGGTTGGTGGCAATTTGGTGTTAGTCAATAAAGAGAAGAAGAAGAGGAAGACAAGGAATTGCAATCGTCGTCGTCGATGATGGAATGGTTTTGAGACGCAGCGGCAGCAGCTGACCAGTGGCAGGCCAATTCGGGAAATCATTTTTTAAGACTGCTGCTTTTTGGTGGTTTCACTTCTACTTTTTTAGGCCCCTTTTTTGGTGCATTTGCCTTGGCTTTTATGTTGTGCTTGGCCGTGTGAGAGGAAGAAATGTTCATTTTGAGGCGCTTGCTCCACCCACCAACACCGAATTAGACCTCCTTAAGGAAGGGAAGGCAGAAAAACAGCACACTGCCTGATGGGAAACCCTTTTTTTCATTTTCTCTCTCTCACTTCCCCCGGAATCTTTCGGGCCCTCTTCGTGATGGTTATATTTAGCAACTCTGGTGTGGGCTCTTCACTCCTTCACTCTACCTGTGATCCCGGCGACGACCAGCTGCAAATGAAGCTCTAGGCGGCTAAATTTAGGTTCACACCCAAAGGCGAAGCGACGACGTAAACGTTGCTGTTTATGTTCACTAGTTCGTGTTCTGTTAATGCCGCCGCAATCGGACATCAGCGCCGCCCTGCCCTTTTCTGTGGCTTATACAGCAGAGCCACCCACCAGCACATTTACCAGCCCCTCAAATCAAGGCGGCCAAATTAATTATTAATCGATAGCGAGGAGGAGAGAGGTAGAGCGCGCGCGTCCCAGGCGGTAAATGCCAACAGAGCAACACATATCTCTCTCTCTCTCCGTAATGATGATAAAAATTGCTAATTGTTTAATCGCCCCGCAAAAACACACACAACCACACTCATTCTGGTGTGAGATTGGTCCAGCAGCAGAGCAGAAAAAGAACAACCTACTGGGCGATAATCTCAGCCGCACACCAAAGAAAGCGGCGAAATAAATCTCTACCTATTCTGCTGCGCTTCTTACTGGGGGGGGGGGGGGGGGATTACCCCTTAGCAGAAGAAGAATGGAGGCAGATTAAATTTAAAATGTCAGTTCTTAGTCTAGGTAAAATCCTTCTTCCCTAAAAAATTGATGTTTCTCCGTTTCTCTCTCTCTCCGAACGCACTCTTTTTGCTCTACAAATTACACGGTTAAAGATATTGAAAAACGGTTTTCACCAAAAGATCAAACTAAATGGCATCTTTTTAATGATACTAAACTCGAGATGATCAGATAAGCTAAAGTATTTAAAATGGCGATTTATCTGATTTTAAGGGTATTTATCAGCCACTTTTTTGACTGTATTAAATAGGTTACTAGGCCTAGAAACATGCAGTTTTGATTGAAATGATCAGAAAAATAGCCGCAACAAAATGGCTATCTCAAAATTTTGATAAAGTAACCGGAAGTGCCTTATCAGATTTGTGTCACTTTTTAGATAAGCGATTTTAAATACCAAACAAACTCCAATCTCATTTTTGAATACACCATTAGATTCCTCGCCCCTTAATTGGTCTATGTCTAATTTGGTTTGTTTCTAAACCTTATGGTTAACCAGAAATCTCAAAAAGTTCAAAACTTTTTGTTTTGCATTGGCCGATAGAAACGATGATTCATTCAGGCTGCTATGCGCGCGCACACGCTATCGCAACAGCTGCAGCGCTAGATAAAACTGTGCGCTCTCGCTGCCGTTCTCGCAGCGCTCGCTGCTGCCGCTGCTCTGAGTTGGCGGGAAGGCACTGCTGGTGCGAGGGCAGCACAGCCCAGAACGGCGAGGTCTGAGTCAGCCAGCGCTCTCGCGCCAAACTAGGGTGCTCGCTGCTGAGGCAGCTTATCTCTCACTCTTTCTCGCAAGCAGAATCATTCTGCTTTTGAAACAAAGTCCTGGGACTTTGGAAATGGAACTCAGAAAAAACTGAGAAAAATAAAAACTTTTATTTATAAAATATAAACAAAAAGTCGCCACTCATGAGTGGCGACTGGCGCGCTGCTCGCGCTTCATGGCGAGCCTTGCGGCGGCGCCGGTGATGAGGATGAAGAAGATGATGAAGATGAAGAGGAAGAGAAGGAAGGAGAAGGGGCGGGCTCGAGGGGCCCTAGCGGCGGGCCTCGGGCGGACGGCGTCCGCGGAGGAGAAGTGGAGGAGAAGGCGGACCAGGTCGGCGACACCGGCGGCGACCAGCCGCGGCGCGGCTCTGGCGACCACGGGCGCCGAGGCTCCGGCGACCACGGGCGGCGAGGCTCCGGCGAGAAGGCCACCGCCGGCTGCCCCATGCGGCGGGCCACTGCAGTGGCCGCATTTTCGGCCGCAGCCGCCGCCGCTGAGTTTACCATGGCCAGGAGCTCATCCCTGTCCATGGTAATGCTGTTGTTGTTGTTGAAGTTGTTGTTGCTGCTGCTGCCCAGAGCAGCCATCGGGCCACCGTTGTTGAAGTTGTTGCTGTTGTTTCGGTTGTTGTTGTTGCTGCTGCTTCCTCGGCGGGCGCGGAACCGGGGCCCGCGGGGCCGGTTGGCCTGCTGTTGCTGCTGCTGGCCACTGTGGCCGCCTCGTCCTCCTCGTCCAGCTTGCCCACCTCGCCCTCCTCGCCCTCCTCGCCCTCCTCGGCCGCCTTCCTGCCGGCCAGACTGGCGCCATCCCGGCTGGCCAATCTGGCGCCATCCGCCGCCCCGGCCGTACAGGCCATTGGGCAGGCTGCCCTTTTCGTAATTATTTATGACAACCATCTAAAAAGAAAAACAATGGTTAGAGATAAGAAAGATGACCTTTATTAGTCACTTTACTTTTCAATGGTTGTCTGGTGGTGGAGGAGGAAGAAGGAAAAGAAGAAGAAGATGATGATGATGATGACTGCTGCTGCTGCTTCTGTTGGTGTTGCTGCTTCTGCTGGCGAAGAGAAAGTGAATCACGTCACAGAGTCCTTTGAGCAGTTTTAAGCTGTGCTGATTGGACGCTGCTTTTGTTGTGCGAGAATGCGCATGCTCGCGTTTGGGGTGCACGTTTTGGCTCTTCTTTGCCGGCAGCGCAGCTGAGCTCTTTTACATGTGAGCAGCAAGCGAAAAGTTTCTGTTTACATTTTGATTGCTTTTTTGCGCCGATTCTGGTGCTCATCGCCATCGCCATCTCCATCTCCATCTCCATCTCCATCTCCATTTCCATCTCCATCTCTCTCTCTCTTTCTCTCTCTCTCTCTCTCTCTCTCTCTCTCTCTCAATCTCCCTCTCTTCCTCTCCCTTTCTCTTTTCTGTCTGTTTGTCTGTCTGTTTCTTCTTTCATTTTCTTTCTTCTTCTTTCTTCTTCTTTCATCTTCTTTCTTCTTCTTTCTTTTTTCTTATTTGACATGTCAAACCAGCGTGATCGGTCTCCTGCTAGTGGTAGCAGTCGAAGATCTCCGCCTTACAGTGACCGGTCTCCTACCAGTGAGGGTAGTCGAAGATCTCCTACAAGCAGTGACTGGTCTCCTGCCCGTTTGGGTGGTGGAGGATCACCTGCTCAAAGTGATTGGTCTCCTGTCCATATGGGCAGTGGAGGATCACCTTTTTACAGTGAAGGGTCTCCTGTTTCTACAAACAGTCGAGGACCTCCTGTCAACAGTGAAAGGTCTCCTGTCAATGCTGGCAGTCGAGGATCTCCTACAGAAAGTGACTGGTCTCCTACCCGTTTTGGTAGTGGAGGATCACCTGGATTAAGTGACAGGTCTCCTGCCAATGCTGGCAGTCGAGGATCTCCTATTGAAGGAGGTGATAGGTCTCCTGCCCGTTTGGGCGGTGGAGGATCTCCCCAGCAGGCAGCGCATCAAGGAGTTGACGCTCCTTTGTATGCTGAGGACAAACTGCTTATAGCATACCAAAGATTAGATGCTCTATTCAGTCGAGAACCTCCAGTTTCCTTAGAGCTTTTGCGCGCCGAGTTTTATGAGCTCTTTGTCTTCTTCTACTACAACGAAGACCATCAGCATCAAGGACTACGTGTTCCGTTGAATTCCGAAGACCATTTGAGTATAGCGCTTCGAAGATTCGATGCTATTTTGAGTTGGGATTTTCCCTCGCATTCAGAGCTTTTGCGAGCCCCGTTTCGAGATCTCATTGCTCTTTTGAACAATGAGGTTCATCAGCGCTCTTTAGCGCATCGAGAACTCGGTGTCCATCAGGACGCCGAAGATCCACTGCAACAAAATGAAGGGCCAGCGGCCCACAGTGCACCAAGACGAGGTCGTCCTCGAGGACGAAGCACTAGGGCTAGAGGGTCAACGGCTGTTTCTGATCGCGTGACCCGCTCAAGGGCACAGGCAAATGCGTTGCCTGCATTTGAGCAACCTGACACCGTTGCAGAGCGTAATGACGCTCCAAATAGTCAAATTGAAGGGCAATCAGCCCAAAATGAACAAGTAGTAAGACGCTTAAGAGGCCGTCCTAGAGGACGACGTGGCAGATCGCGTCAATCAACCAGTGTTACAAATAGAACTGCCAATGGTAATGATAGATTAGAATCTGACCAATCTCAAAATGGTGTTTCCCAAAGTCGCGGCACCAGAAATCAAAATACTCGAGGCAGAGGTCGCAGTAGCAGAACTTCAAGTAATGTCAATAGGCACGAGCATAATCGTCGTCGACAGTACAACGCAAATCATCGTGCCAACATGCTGGCTGATGAAAGAGAACGGGTTCGAGTTCAAAATGCTCAACAACATCAAGTAGCATACAACTCAATGCCAGAAAATATGCTTCGAACGCGGCAAAACCTTGATGCACAACGCCATCAAATTGCTTATAATATGATGACTGATGCTGACCGTCGAGCTAGACAAAATCGCGATGCACAGCAGCATCGAGTTGCTTACAGCTCATTGCCAGAAAATAACCGTCAGGCTAGAGTTAACCAAAATTCTCAACGCCGACAAGATCATTTTAATTTAATGACTGAAGCTGAAAGGCAAGCTCAAAGAGAGCTCAATGCCCAACAGCATCGAAACGCTTATCAAGCACCAGAACGTGGTGCTGCTATCCGAGGTCGCAACAGAACGAGACAGCAACAAGTTCGCGCACCTCAAGGTCCTTCTAGAGCAGCGATTCTTAACGCTGAAGGTCGACTGCGCTACGGCATTCCCGAGGAAGACTACCTTGGTGGTCTTACTGTGCAGTGCAGCCACTGCAATGCCAAGCACTTTCCAGATGAAAAATCTGGAAACAGCACTACTTTTTCTGACTGTTGTCAGAACGGCAAAATTGGGGATTGGCTCCAGCTAAGACCATTCCCAGATCAGTTACTTAAACTGTACACTGATGCTTTTAATCAAACTGCTAATGCCGTTGATAAAGAACAAAGTAAACATTTTTTGAAAAACATACGACACTACAACAACGCACTTCAATGCGCCTCACTGTCGTACAAATCTGTAAACATTCCTGGACAAGGGCCTTTTGTCTTTAAAGTCCAAGGCATTGTTTACCACTACACCTTTAATATTAACCAAATTCGTGAAGGTGAATTGGGTCAACGAAATCAGTTGTACATTTTGGATACAGCTGATCAAACCGCCCACCGACAAACAAATGCGCGGCAGTATAGTCGCAATCTAAGGCCGCACATTCTTAACATTCTCAAGTGGTGTCTCGATGAAGCAAACGAGACATATGAAAACTTGAGAAGAATGTTTGAAATGGCTGACATTGAAGAAGTATCTGTTGCTTTTGCACCAGTTCAGCCAGGGCGACCAAACGCTCAACGTGAACGTTTGCCCGAGGCGCGTGAGATCGTTGGTTTAATCAATCAAACTGACGACGGTACTGAACGTGGTATCACTATCACTTTTAACAATAACAACCAAAAAGTGTTTTTCAACTACGACAAAGGTGTTTGTGACCCTTTGACGTATCCTCTCCTTTTTCCAAATGGAGAACTCGGTTGGGATAGAGAAATGAAAGAAGTGCACAAAATTACTCCAATGCACTTTTACTCTTATCTCTTTTCTATTCGTGAAGGTTTTAATCCTCTCCTTTACGGCAGAGATTTGCTTCAGCAGTATGCTGTTGATGCGTTTTCAAAAGTCTTGCAGAATCGGCTCGACTTTATTAAGCTCAACCAAGAAGCCCTTTGGGCTGAGGATCTTGCTGTTCAGCAACGTTATGCGGTTGAGCAAAACGAAAATGCCAATCAAAACCGAGGCCGAGGCAGAGGCAGAGGCAGAGGTAGAGGCAGAGGTCGTGGACGCGGCGCAGGCCAGTTGCATACCGAACGAGTTTTGCAGCCTGGCATGCTTAACCAAACAGAGCAAACTCGCCCACAACAAGTTGGTCAGGCTGGAAATGTTCCGGGTGTCGGTGTGAGAGTGTCAATTCTCCCCGGAACATTTGTTGATAGTGAACGCTATCATAAAGGACAGTATCATGATGCGATGGCCATCATAGGAAAGTTTGGAAAACCCGACTTATTTGTAACTTTTACCTGTCATGCAAACTGTAGGGAGATAACTGAAAATCTCCTTGACGGCCAAACTCCAAGTGATCGGCCTGACTTAATTGTCAGAGTTTTTAACTTAAAAGTTCAAAGACTCCTCAAAGACATTGCTAAAAATGGAATTTTTGGCCGTTGTGTCGCCTACACTTCTGTAGTCGAGTTTCAAAAACGAGGACTTCCTCACTTGCATCTTCTGGTGATGCTTCACGAATCAAGTAAGATTCGCGACTTTAATCATTTGGATTCAATTGTTACATGCGAAATTCCTCCTGAAACGTCTGTTGATCAACAAGACGTTCTGTTTCGTCAAGCGTTGAGCGACTTCATGCTTCATCGCAAATGTGGACCTGAAAATCCACGGGCTGTATGCATGCGAAGTCGTAGAGCTCCTAGGTATTCTCCACCCCCTGTGGCAAATAACGCTGGAGACCAACCACCTCAACAACCTGCCCAGCAAATGGAGCAAAACCATGTTAATGGCCAAGGTGAGGAAAACAACAATGAACAACGAGATAATGATCATGCTGTTCAGCCTCCTCTAAATGAAAGGAGAGCAAACGATAGTTCGTCTGAAGAAGACGACGTCGATAGCTTTGTCATTCGAGGGAGTCCTCAAAATCAGGCTGGCGTCAATCAGCCAGAAGTTGATCCTCCCGTCGATGAAAACGAAAACAATGAGTTTTTTGACGGTGAAAACGAGTTTTATGATGAAGACTCTTTTGATCAAATCTTTGACAATTTGCTAGATCAGCAGTTTGACTTTGATCCCGAGGACGCCCCTCCGGAAATACCGGAAAACAAT
Source organism: Tyrophagus putrescentiae (assembly GCA_024499935.1). NCBI lineage: Eukaryota > Metazoa > Arthropoda > Arachnida > Sarcoptiformes > Acaridae > Tyrophagus > Tyrophagus putrescentiae. Next base: position 5,792,789 of record JAMZRA010000005.1, read on the forward strand.
GTTACCGGTCGTGATGGCTATATTCAGCCAAAGGAAGTCTGTGGAAAAGGTTTTCCTAAACCTTTTCAAGATAAATCTTCTATTGGGTCCAACAATTTTCCAGTGTACCGCCGTCGCGACACTGGAAATGTGATAACTAAAAATGGGCAGACATTTAACAACCAGTCGGTTGTGCCTACAAACATTTACCTAATGTTAAAATATGGAGCACACATCAACGTGGAATGTTGTGCCACAAGCTCCAAAGTTTGCAAGTATCTTTACCTTTATATTCATAAAGGTAGCGACATGGCAGACATGGAATTTCGCAATGATCGCGATGAGATCAAAGCGTACATTGAATCCAAGTATGTGTCAGCATGCGAAGCAATGTACCGGTTGTTCAGCCTAAAAACGCACTTTAATTCACATGCTGTGATAAGGCTCGACATTCATTTGGAAGAGCGGCAGCAGGTGTACTTTGCCAATGGCGAAGAAGCTCAGGTTGCGAGACCAAACAGAAAAACCACTTTGACTGCGTGGTTTGAGCTCAATCGGCGGTGCAGAGAAAAGTTTGATAATCTTGCCCCCGGTGTTGTTGCTCAACCAATGAGCGTGCACCGCTTTGTCGATACTCAAGGAGTAGAACGCACAAAACGGTTTCTTTTGAGTAAAGATTCTCGTGAATACCTTTACCAAGAAATTCCAGAAAAATTTGTTTATGACAAAACTGGTGTACCATGCGAGTACTATTTCTGGAAAGAACGGCAAACTTCCTTTAACACGATAGCACGAATTCACCAAGTTTCGTGCACCAGGCCCGAACAACAGGAAAGATATTTTTTGCGACTTCTCTTATTGTACGTAAGAGGCGCAGAATCATTTGAAGATATGCGCACTTTTAATGGTGTTGTTTACGCCACGTACAAAGAGGCAGCTATTGCCCGCGGACTTCTGACTGATGACGCAGAGCACATCCGCTGTTTGGAAGAAGCAGTCGACATGTACCCTGAGTACATGATTCGCTACCTTTTCGCCCTCATTCTTTCTTTGGGCGATGTACTTCAGCCAATTGAACTGTACAACCAGTTCAAAACAAACATGATGACTGATTATTACTCTGCAAATCCTGATCACGCCCTCACTGCAGAGCAAGCAGAAAATCGCCTTTATCGCGATCTTATAGCTTTATCAAAAAAGTTTGGCTATGACGTTACTAAACTCATCCCACTCCCTCTAACCTATACTGACGAACAAATTGATGAGTTTGTTAATCGTGAAGAGCTTACTGCTCAAGCTCAGGTTAACTACAATTTGTTTAATCTTGAGCAAAAAGAAGCTTTTGATGAAATATTGGCCAGTGCCAGATCTGAAGATCCAAACACTGCCAAGTTGTTCAATTTGCTAGGACCAGCAGGTGTCGGCAAAACATTTATCTGGCAAACGATAACATGTCAGCTAACTGGACAGTATGGTCTAGGGGCTGTTATTTGTGTTGCTTGGTCAGGAATTGCAGCTTCCCTTTTGCCAAAAGGTCGAACTGCTCACTCTGCTTTTCGTCTTCGTTTTAACATGTCAGACGAAAACTTTACCTCAACTTTGCATATGCAAGACCCATATGCAGATGTTTTGCGAAATGCCCGTCTTATCATTTTTGATGAGATTTCAATGGTGCCTAAACTGGCATTGAAATCAATTGATCAGTTGCTTAGGGACTTAATGAACAATGACATTCCTTTTGGAGGAAAAACTTTTGTGGTCGGCGGTGACTGGCGACAAGTGTTGCCAGTTGTTCGCGGCGGAAGTAAAGTTGATGTCATTGAGGCAATTGCTAAACGGTTTCCACTTTGGGAACAGTTCAAAAAATTTACTTTGACGATCAATCAAAGAACGACAGATCCTGAATTCCGTGAGTTTCTTCTTCAAATTGGAGACGGTAACTACGGAGAAGTTTCTTTGTTTTCAGGTGTCAAAACGCTTTTGATTCCAGAAAGATACCTTTCTCAGTTTCACCATTTTGATCAGATTCCTCAATTTGTAGATGAAATCTACGACGAGGACACTCTAAATCCAAGACAAGATCAACTTTTTGCAGAAACTATTGCAAAATCTGCCATTTTAGCTACTACTAACGAGCAAGTAGCTATGCTCAATACTGTCATTTTAAACCGAATGACAAGTTTTCAAAAAACTTTCTACAGTACCGATACGGTTGTTGCAGAACGACCGGAAAATCAAAATGACATTCCCATAGAGCAACTTCATGAGGCTAATCCACCAGGAATACCTCCGCACGAGTTGCATCTAAAAGAAGGATGCATTGTCATGCTGTGCCGAAATTGGTCAGTCGAAGATGGACTAACAAATGGCACACGTCTAAGAGTAGACCGCCTAAGACCAGAAAACCGACAAGATGAAAACCGGTCTTTTTCTCACTTACTCGAATGTGAAATCATCACTAACAACGGGGGAGCAAACCGTAACCGCAAGGTGTTAGTGCCGCGTATGACTTTTATAGTCGAAAGTGAGGCTTCTGGACTCGATTGTAATTTTAGACGGGTTCAGTTTCCGGTCCGTTTGGCATTTGCCATGACCGTTCATAAAAGTCAAGGACAAACTTTTGACAAAGTTGGCATTTACCTAGAACGCCCGGTATTTGCTCATGGCCAGCTTTATGTAGCGATGAGCCGTTGTCGTAATCCGGACACACTTCGGATATTCAATCTTTGCGAAAGCGATGATGTGATCCAACGGAGGTCTACATCAAACATTGTCTGGCCTGAAGTTCTTTTTGATGAACAAAACTACGACCAGTTGTTAAATGAGTTTAATGATTCATTTTACAATGATCTAATTGATCAAAGACCAGCAAACAATGATCAAAGAAACAACGACTTTTTTGAAGTGCCCAATTTTAATGCATCGCCAAACTTTTCGATACCTGAGCACAATCGTAACCTCAGGCGACGAATCGGCTAAACAAAAATGCATCACAACTAAGACTGGGGAGGGTGGAGAGGGTGGACCAGTTTTACTAAAATTAAAACTGCATTTATGGAGTGGGAGGATGTGGGTGGTTGCTACTGATGCAAACTCCATTTTGTGTTTTAAAATTTTTAATCAACTGAATTGAAGCGGGTGGATGAGGGTGGTTTTGCAAATGCAAAAACTTCAACTTAGTAAATTTTAATAAAATTTTTAAAAAACTGTTGGCCCAGTTAGTAGTGAGCGAAGCGAGCAACTGAGCCCTTGTT
>JAMZRA010000005.1:5796521-6184039 GCA_024499935.1 Tyrophagus putrescentiae
AAAGCAATTAATTATTTAAAATAACGAAATTTTGCTAAACATTTAAATATTGCTCATTAAATAATGTTTGTTGTAACATAGCAATTTCAAATGGTAAAATAAAAATAAATTACAATTGTTATGCAAACATAATTTAATTATTTAGGATATTTTTCATTTGATACATTTTGCACTTAAAACATTAACTTTTTTGTTAAAATCACAAAGCTAAAAATATTTTTTTCTTAGAATGTTTAAAAACTTGTTTCAATAAAACTTAAAGTAAAAAATGTTTAACTTTTTAAACATCAAATTGTATTTAAAGCAGTTTCTTCTTTCTTCGACGGTTTGCATGTCACCAATTAAAAAACAGAAAAAATTATTTTTACTTTTTCTCATCACTTGGCAAATGATAAATAATATTTTTCAAGCAACTCAACTTTTAATTACTCCTTTTCATAGATTGATTTTTTATGACATGTCACTTATTGTTGGTGCTCCACAGGCAGTTTTTGCGCTACTGATGCTTCTTTTTGCAATTCAATCTTTTTATTTTTATCAAAAAATATCTTTTTTTGGAAATAGTAGAACAGGAAAAAAAGTCACTCAGTTTAAAGTTTTACTATATCGTATTGTGTTCCAAAAAGAAACAAAATTTTTCTTTTTAAATCAAACAAAAAATAAAAAATATTCAATTTCTCAAATAGTTAGTTACTGCTGGGCTGGATATGGTGCCCTAATGCAGTACACGCTAATTTCAACAATGTCATTAGTAATTTGGTACCGTTATAATGCATTTACATTTGTTCGGCAATTTTGGTTCAAACTCGGTGGCAGTGAAAGTTGTGCTGACCAAACTAGTGTCTGCAGTATTCCCACATTGATCTTCAATTTACTGTTTTTTGAGTGGAATCACTTTCTTTTTGCTATCACAGTCTACACTGTGTCTACAACAAACATACTGTTCACTAGTTTGATGTTTCTTTTCACTTTGATTGTTTTTCTGCGAATGCATCAAATCAATCGCCTTCTGACAAAAGTTGACTTTTCTTTTATTCATTTTCACAAGTTTATTTATTACCACTCACAAACCTTGGTGCTCGTTTTATCCAGCAACCAGTCTCTATTCAGTCACCTCATTTTGGGTATCATAATTACGCACGGACTAGCAAATGTTCTTTTTGTTGCGGTTCTTTTACAAGAACAATTTCTTTCACCACTTCTAAAAGCCCTATTTGGCAATTTAATTTTTATTGAGATAGTTCTTGGCATTGGTCTTGTTCATGCTACTGCAGCTTTTTTTACCAAACGGATACACTGCTGTGCCAGGATGCTTTTTCGGTACAGTTTCAAAGCTTTTAATACAAATGGGCGACGAATTTGGTGGAACAGCTCAAGCAGACTAAAGTTGCTTTTTTATTTGGAGAAGTTTCACACAAAAAAACGATACGGTCTGACATACGCCAATTTTGGACTTATTTCAAGTTTTTCTTTTGCTAAGGTAATAACATATTTAGTTTTTAAGCTAAAATTACTTACAATATAAATACATAAACATTTATTTGTATAGTTTTTGCTGCTCTATTTTGAATTATTAATATACTGGCATCGATTGTTTTATCAAAATGCCAAATAACAAATGCTGTAAAAGTCAAATTTTACAAAAACGATTGTGTAATAATGTTGATTTATAAAATATTTATGTTTGAAAATGCACTGTAGCTTACATGTGAGCACGTTGCTGTCCTGTGGACAATGATCGACTCAAAGATATTCAAGAACACAGCAATCGGCAGATGTTTCAAAGTTTTGACGCTAAACTGTTCAATTAATTAGATGAGCTGAAGTTTTGTTTCTACAAACAATATTTTATTTTTAGACACTCAAGTTAATTTGAAATTAATGATATGCTGAACACAAATTGCCAAAAATGCAACATGACTAACAACTGATATTGTGTAATTGATTGTAACGTAAAAAAGTATGTAATTGATTATTGATACTTTGCACTTAAAAGATAAATCTTAATTTATAACTACTTTATCTTTATTTTCAATTTATATTAAATCAAATAAAGTGTATATAAATTATAAAGTGCAGTTACGCTTAAGTATCAACTCAAAAATTATGTTAAATTACGCATTTTTAATTGTATTTGTTGCACACCTCAGCAATTTTGCTTCACTTGGTGATGCAGTTGTGAACTACACTAGTATTGTTCAGTTGAAAAACGGTCAAATTCGCGGTTCAGTAATTGATGCAGGGGATGGCCTTCAAGTAGAGTTTTATGAAGCTATTAAGTTTGGTAAGTTTTATCTATTTGTTTTGCTCATTTTAATAAAAGATAACTGTTTAATGTTTTCATCAAGGCAAAGCCGACCGTTTCAAAAAACCCTCACCAGTAAACTCGTGGACTGGCGTCTACAATGCTACTTCCGCCGGCAAAAATTGCATTCAGTTTCGCATTCCATCCAATGACAGCACCGCCAGTGAAGACTGTCTATTTCTTAATGTGTGGAAGAAAAGTGGTTTTTCGGGTTCTTCACATTTGCTGCCAGTGATGGTGTGGATATACGGCGGTGCCTTTGTAGTGGGAGGCATCTTCGGTGACTATGATGCTCGGTACATTGCCTCTCTGGGTGATGTCATCGTGGTCACCTTCAACTATCGCCTTGGGCCGCTGGGCTTTCTCACTGATGGCCAGAGTGATTCGGTGCCGCCAAATCTAGGACTGCATGATCAGGTATGATTGGATAAATGTTGTTTGTTCTGCTGTATTTTTCCTTGTTTCAACCTTTTCAGGTTCTTGCCCTTAAATGGGTCCAGGAAAATATTGCCGGTTTTAACGGCGACCCGCAACTGGTCACCATTTTCGGCGAGTCAGCCGGCGCCCAGTCAGTGGGCGCCCTGGTGGTGTCACCACTCGCCAAAGGCCTTTTCAAACGAGCCATCGCCCAGTCAGGGTCGCCCTCGGTGAACTTTACCGTTATCACAAAGGAACAAGCAGTAGAACGCACTAAAGTGTATGGGAAAAAGCTAAATTGCACCTCAATTCAGTTAAAAGAAGTGGTCAAGTGCATCAGCAGAAAATCGGTGGCGCAATTGCAGGCGGCCACACTGACGGACATGCCAACGTATGAACTCTTCTTTCCGGTGTACGGCGCCGACGAGCTGCTGCCGCTTCACCCGAGCGCTGCTTTGCTGCAGAATGGAAGCAGTAGCACTGGTTTCCACCAGATCGACTACATGTACGGCTTCACCCGAGACGAGGGCAGCTTCTTTCTGCTGCAGAAGTTTCCCGAACTGGCACTGGCGACGACCAGGCTGACGGTCAACTCCACCCGGCAGTACATCACTCAAATGATGGCCTCTGATGGACGCAGTGAACGGGTGGGAGAAAAGGTGGCCCACTTTTACCACCGCCACCTTCTGCCGCCTAGTCCGACGCAGGAGCAGCTGCGATCGATGTTAGTTTCTGTGTGGAGTGACTCGTTGATGGTCTGTCCGTCGATGCTCTTCGGCGAACAGCTGGCACGGGCGCATTCTCGGTCAGCCTCGGCCCTCGGCAAGGTCTTCGCCTACCGTCTGATGCAGTCTGGGCCGGTGGGCGCTGCTCTACCCGCCTGGATTGGCGTTCCCCATGGGGCTGATCTCTACTACCTCTTTCAGTACGGAAAGACGCGTTCAGTGCAAGCGGATAACGACTTGGCCCGTTACATGATCAAAAGCTGGACCAGTTTTGCCCGTACCGGTCAGCCGAACAGTGGCAATTGGCTGGAAGCGGTAAATCGAAGAGATGGCGATTTCTTCACCAAGTACATGCATCTTGAAATGAATCACTTTAAAATGGTTCAAAATGAATACTTTCGAAGTGTTTGTCAGTTTTGGAGAAAGTATATTTTTGACTGAGTTATTAGTGCAAACAATTGTACATCTAACTTGCCAGAATAAATGTTTTTTGTTTTAAAACAAAAATATTTTTTAAAAAACTGCACTGTATTTAAAAACTATTTTACAAAAAAATATACAGGCGCTTAAAATTATCGTCGACTAACAGAAAGTGGAATATTTTTTGCGCTGATTATGCCTATCTTATTAAACTCCATTGGAACCTTAGTATTTGGTGTCGTTGAGAAGCGGTATTTGCGAATGATCCGAGCAAGGCACAGCTGCATTTCCTGGTAGGCGAATCGCATGCCGACACTGTAAGTAAAATTAAATAAATTTCAGTAACTTTTAAAAGTTTTTTTCAATTTAGCAGTTGGCAAACTCACCAATTTCTCGGACCTAAAAGAAAAAACAAGTTAATAACAACTGAAACTACTGATCATGTGAAAAAAACGTACCAGCGCCAAACGGAAGGTAAGTGTACGGAACCAGTTCATGCTTGTTTTCCGCCAAAAATCGCTCTGGCTGGAAGGCTTCAGGTTGTGGGTAGAACTTGCTGCAAAACAAAGAATGTAAACATGGATTATAATTAAAAACCTCAGGTTTGAAACATTTTTGTACCTCATGTGGTGAATTGCGTATGTGGGAATCTCCACGGACATGTCCTTCTTGAGGATCACTCCACCCAGATTGTAGCTTTCAACGCCGACTCGTCGAACCAGTCTGGGCACGGGAGGGTAGAGTCGAAGTGTCTCCTTGATAGTCGCCTCAAGGTAGGGTATCTTTGTGGTGACCACTTCAAAGTACTCGGCACTGTTGTCCTCGACGCCAGCCAGGGCAGCCTCTATATGCTCAACGAGGCGATCTTGCACATCGGGGGTCACCGCCAGGTTGTACAGACAGTTTGACAAAGCTGAGAATATGTAAAAAGTCAGAGCAAAGCTAAATAAAAAATAGTAAGTACTTACTTGTTGCCGTAGTCTCAAATCCTAGACAGAAAAAGAGTTTATTACTTATTGTTATTATTGTTATGTTGAAAACAAAAATGCTGTTGCATACCTGCCACAAAAAAGATAATGCACTGTGCTATAATCTCTGACTCGGACAGCGTTTTCTTGACAGAAGTAGAATTGTGTTCGGTTTTAGTTTCCTCCACTTCCACGCCATCCGTTGCCGTCAAGTGATCGTAGTTGATCTTTTTCAGGTCTTCTTCATAAACAAAAGCTTCAACTAGCAATTGCACCAAATCGTTGGGTTTTTTAAAGTTTTTATCATGCATTTGACTTTTACGCTGTCTAACTATCTCTCTGGAAAGGTCAATGAAAAATTGAGTACTGCGAGGATCGCTTCGTGAAGTGTTGCCAATTAGCTGATTGAACTTTTTGGGTAGTATAGTTTGTGTGGCTATCTTAAGCCAGCTAAACTCAAAGAACTTGATGCCGTTGACTAAAAATGGATTTTGCTTTTCTCGGTCATCATTAGCGTTTGTTTTTGTACCAAAAGAAGTGGCGGCTATAATGTCGATAGTCAGACCCATCATCACTTCTTTAATATTCAACTCTTTGATGTCTTTGGCGATGACCTTGTCAAAGTAGGCAGCCAGGTCGTTGATTGATTTGTCCATCAAAACGTGCATGCCTCTCAACTTCCCCGAACTGAAAGAAGGACTGGTGATGCTGCGAATGCGACGCCACATTTCGTCTTCAGATGCAAACAGATGCTTTGAAAGGATTTCATGCTTAAAGGTACTGAGACTTCTGTTTACGAAAATCGGAAAATCTTTGACAAGCACAGTTTTGATGAGTTCAGGATCAAGAATAGTGAGCACTGGTGTAAATCCGCGGTAGATGCCGTAGTAACGGGGGCCGTATTTTGCTGCCCACTTCGGTTCAACGTTCACTTGACCATAACGAATTGAATCAAGGAGATTGCCAAAAGGAAATATAACAGGCGGACCTGATATGCCTCTTGATGACCAGAAACTGTACTTTCGATTAAAATAGCTGAAAGATAAAACAATATTACAAATAAGTTAATTTTAAGACTTTACAGAACTTACTAATAAACAAAAGCCAAAATTGCAAAAATTTGCGCCAAAATTGACCAAGTTTCCATGTTTGTTAGGTTTGTAAAAATGTAACAAGTGAAAATGTTTTGCACTGTAAATAAACTGAAAATTGTAATGTTTATATACTGTTGTTTTTGCACTTGTTCATTTTGCACTGCCAGACAAATAGTTGTGCAATTTTGCGTACATGACTGTTCATGATAAACTTGCATTGTTTTTTAATCGCTACTGGTTGCAATATGCGCCGATATCATCGTTTTATGAACAGTGTCCTTATTTTACTAAAAAACTTGGCGGCACTGATAGGCAATGAAAACAAGTTTGTGTACTTTTTGTTCTGATTAAAAGTAATAAACAACTTTAATTAGGAGAACATTGTAGCAAAATCTAGTCTAAAAATACAAAGTTTTTTTATAAAAATAGATCACAATTTTTACACTTAAGTAAAAAACAAAATTTGTGAAAACAAATTGAGTTTTGATAACGTATTTTTGTTAAGTTTAGATGCACACTGACCGCCTCATATCATAGGCGTCCAGTAGCTTTTTGTACTTTTCCACCCCCTCCAGCAGCTGTCCATGCGTGAAGGTCATCAGGTAGCTCTCGGCGACCATGTACACGGCAAACTGAAAGTTGATCTCCTTCGTCTTGGAGACCTTCATGCAGAACTGAATGAGATGAGAGAGGCGTTCGTCGTCCGGCTTGCTGGCAAAGTCAAACTGCAGCACGTCCTCGCCGTACTCGGCGACGACGTTCATCAGGCGAATTCGCTGACTGAGGTCGGCCATGCCTCGGTCCAGCAGACGGCGGTTCATGGACAGTTTCGGCTTGGCCGGCGGCTGGTCGTACCGGCCGGCAGTGACCGCCGATCGGCACAGCTTCATCACCGGCGTGCACCAGTCCAGCGGATTCTCCTGCAGCAGTTTGATGATGCGCTTTGACGGACTCAGCTTCTCCTCACCCCGTTCAATCACCTTTGTCCGGGCGACCTGCTCGGCGGTGAAGGCATTGGCGCCCAGCATGAGGAAGTCGAGGTTTCGCCGACGCAGCAGTTTGCACGGTGAAGACACGGTGATGGCGCCTTCGATGAACTTTGTGTTGGTTATGAGCTCCGTTTCGATGTGTTCCACGTTTTCTCTGGGTTTTAACTTTGTTTGCTTTGTAGGCGCACTGACTGCGGCAGTGGTTGAGCGTTGAGCTGCCTCGCAGCTACTGCCAGGACGACTGATTGAGGCGACAAAGTGATCCATTGTGGCAGTGGTCACGTCGGAGATGTACATATGGTCGAACTGGTGGATGCTCGGCGGATGTTCTCTTTCATGAGCACTGGATGAGCATGATGGGACGACATTTTTTGACTGTTCTTCACCGCAAACCACCCGCGCGTATGGCCCCTCCTCAGTGGCAACAAAGAGTTCCGCCAGATGATGGGCAGCCTTTCGAAGGTTCCTGAGACTATTTCGGTGTATGCTGTAAAGGGAAATACAAAAGATATTTGCATTACTGATAACTGGGCAACTCAAGCCGTCGCGGCCTTACTATGTTTTATGGCTGTCGGATTTTTTCTTGACTGGGAATTTTGATGGTGATGGTGTTGCTTTTGGCGTTGTGGTTAGGGCTGGTGTTGTTGTTGTTGTTGTTGTTGTTGGTGTTGTTGTTGTTTGTAGTGGTGGTGGTGGTGATGTTGATGTTAATGTTGATGTTGATGTTGATGTTGATGTTGATGTTGATGTTGATGTTGATGTTGTTGCTGTTGTTGTTGATGTTGCAATTGTTGGTGTTGCTGTCTCTGTTGTTATTGTTGGTGTTGCTGTCTCTGTTGTTATTGTTGGTGTTATTGTTGTTGTTTGTGGTAGCTTTGGTGGTGATTTTGGGGCTGAAATCTGATCTGGAGTCAAGGTAGGAACATTTGTTGTCAAAGTCGAACTCGGTGCTGGGACGTCGGTCTGTGTCCGTTTGTGCGTTTTGTTTGAGATGGGTGTTGGCGTCGTCTTTTTGGCCAATGATGACACTCGCTCCAGGTGTTCTCGAAGAAGTTCCCCTATTTGTTTTGCCTGTTTGAGTGTGTGTTGAGAGATGAGCAACAACTTGCCCATCTCCACCTTTTCAGTCTCGGGGGTGATTCGCCGGACGCAGTTCCGCGACGCATCAAGAAATCTTCGCAGTTTTGGCCGAGTTTTAGGCCGTTCCAGGTACCTGTGTTCACTGGGACCGCTGAGACAGTGACGAACGATATTGAACATAGCAGTGCCGTGCTTGTACGCGTGAAAGTAGTCGTGAAACTGCTTTTCTTTGCGTCTCTTTTTGCCGTTACTAGTGGAATTGCTGTCATGATGGTGGTGATGGTGCCGGTGACGGTGACGGCGGTGATAGTGGCCAATTGGCCTACCTGCCAAGAGGATTCCCGGCGCTATGCTGATCTGAGGTTGACAGTACTCGGTCATTTCGCCGTTACTGCCATTGCTGCTTAAGCTCAGACTGGTGCTACCATCATTACAGCTGGACGAAGAGTGGGAGTTGCAGGAAGAAGAGGAGTTATCAGAGAAGGAATTTTCACCATTTGAAGCATTATCATCATCGTCCTCATCACCATCATTGGAGGCATCATTTTCAATAGGGGCATCATCATCATCGTTAAGTTCATCATCCTCATTAGAAGCATCATCATTGTTGTAGATTTCATCACTATTGGGTGAGTTCTCACTATTATAGACATCCTCAAAGGCTTCATTTTCATTCACGGCATCATCGCCAATAGAAACTTCATCATCTTTTGAGGCAAAGTCATCATTTGATGGATCATCTTTTTTAGAAGTTTCTTCCCCAATTATAACATTTTCAGCAATGGAAACTTTATCAACAAATGAAATATCTTTCTTGTTTGAAACTTCAATATCAAATAAAGCATTTTCCTTATTCAAAGCCTCATCACCAGTTAGAGCATCACTGCAATTGAAAACATCAGCACTAGTTGAGACATATTTTCTAGCTGAAACTTTTTCATCAATCGGGACATTTTTTCTGAGAAAAATTTTATCAATTATAAAGTCATCAATGAGGGCAGCATGACCAGTTAGGGAATCACTTGTGGAGGCATTCATGTTGGAATATTTTTCAATATCAATGTTTTCGGTAAGTTCTTCTTCATCAGACAGGAACTTTGGCTGCAACTGGGGCTGGAAACTCGTGAAGAGCTAGTACTGGAGTTTGAGCTAGCTGTGCTTGAATTGACCTTTTTGTCGTTGTTATTGTCTTTGTTTTTGTCATTGTCGTTGTCGTTGTCGTTGTCATTGTCGTTGTCGTTGTCGTTGTCGTTGTCGTTGTCGTTGTCGTTGTCGTTTTCGTTGTTTTTGTTTTTGTTTTTGTCGTCAAGGTGGCCAAAATACATTTTGATCATTCGACTGTCAGACTCATCTTCAATGCTGTCATCGCATTTGTGACTTTTCTTTTTGTTTTTCTTTCTGCTAAATCTGTTTAGCCCATTTTTTAAACGTGGTTTTCTTTGGCAAACAAATGCTGGAATGATTTTTTTGCTGCAAATATAATCTCGTAAAGAGGAAGACTGTGGAATAGTAAAAACAAAACAATCACAATCAATGGAAATTATTACAATTGTTATTATACAACGGCTTAAATCAAAAATTTACCTTAACTTTAAAGTTGTTACAAGTCACTTTTTTGTAGTTTTCAATCTCTTGTTCACTTCCAGCACAACTGACAATAGGTTTAGTATCAAAAATGCCCAGTAGCCTCAGAGTATCAGTAGACACTTCTGACAGTTGAAGTTTTGGCGATGGAGAGTCAGCAAAACACTCATTTTCATCTTGTAAACTAAATTCATTTTCATTTTGAAATTCAAAACTTAGAGGCATATTTTGCTCTTGACTCAATAGTAAATCAGTCAGTTGTTTGATTTGTTGTTCTTGATCTGTTGTCTCTGAGCCTGATCTGGCTCACAAGATGCGGTAGGCAACATTGTTTTTCACATCAGATATAAGTAGAAACTTATGTGAAAATATATTTTGATAAAAGCATTTTGTTTAGAGCAGTATTTAAAATTTTACTGAAAATACAAATTGAAACATATTGTAAATAAGTGTCAAAAGGCAAACATTGATAACAAGCACGGGCTAGCGTTTGTGCACAGAAAACGTTGTGCCATTGGCGCAAACAATCGATAGTGCAGACGGGCGACGCAGATCGATACTCTCGATACTCAGTTGGATTGTAGAAAATTGCAAAATTTTCTTGTATTCTGCAACCGAAGGCAAACAAATATTCAAAAAGTTTGCACAAAAAACTAACTGTTTGGAGTTTTTACAAAAACTTATTTAAAACTCTAGGACACAGGAACGGAAAAAATCTTGCAATGCTAAAAACTGCAACTTATGGCAATGTTGTCTCCCAGTTAATAAATTGCCAGGATTGCAATTTCAATGTGAAACAGGTTAGGAAACAAAATCATGTTTAAGTGCTTTTTCATTTTTAAAAATAAACTATCTATTAACTATAGTAAATCATCTATACTATGAAAATTATAAAGTGTGAAGGGCAACACTTCCAACAAAAGTTAAAAACTTCAGTTTTAGCATAAACCAGTAAAGTTTTGTAACTACTTTCAATCTATCTAATTTGTTCCATTTAAAACAATAACTATTTTTTTTGCGTTTGAAAACTTATTGCATTTAATTTAAACAATAATACTTTGAACTTTACAACATTTTTTAACCGTTATTAAAGCAGTTATTTGTTTGTGACAACTTAAAATGATACAACTGAATATTTTTAAATTTTGTTTTCCAAATATGTTGTTTTGAAACAAACAAAAAAATGTGACTAAAAACAACAAAAATAAACAAACATAAAAATAACGAACAAAACACATTAGTACTTTGACAGCAGTCTTAGGAATTAACAAAAATAAAACAGGGTAATTGTTTTTCAGTGACCAGGAGTTTGTAGTTGCAAATAAAAACTTGTTTGTCGTTTTACTGTTGTAACATGCTTGTGTGGAGTATGACAGTTCTGCAAATGGACAAAAAAAGGTAAGTGAAAAGTTCTAAACCGATGTTGTTTTTTAGTAACTTACGACAGTCTACAGAATTTCGCCCTCTGACTCATCGGAGTAGGTGAGATTGACGTAGCGCATTGGCTGGGAGAGCTGCACGACCAGTTCCTCGAGGGAGAGCTGGTGTTTGCCGTACGGCGTATGGCGGTTCGATCCACTGCTGGTCGATGGTCGGCTCCGGCTGGAGGCCTTTTTCCGCTGGCCAAAGTAGACGAGGTACTTCTTCAGGCTGGGACTGTCCGAGGTGAGCGCCAGCTGACGACGCCTCTTCAACTGCCTTCGCCAGAGAGGCCAGACTCTTGGGTCGGGGGAAGAGCTCGTGTGGCTTACGCTGGCAGTTCAGTCGCTTCTGGTAGTTCTCCCGGTACAGCAGCTCCACGTGGTAGATGTCGTCGAAGACACAGCTGAAGAGGTCAAACTGCGGGTCGCGCAGAATGGTCGCCTTGTGTTCGTGCTTTTTGATCACCTCGCGCACTAGCATCTGATAGTAGAATTGGGAGTTGATGGACCGGCGAATGGTCAGTCGCATGGCAGCGATTGATTCATTGCGAATGGTCATGTACACGCGCCTCTTTGACTTGCGGAAACGTCCAAACTCTAAACAAAGTAGGTAAAGTGAGTTAAGATGTTTTCAAACAACAACACACTAAATCATGTTCTCATACCGCCAATAAACTGTATTTCATCTTGTTCAGTAGATTTTTTGGTTTTACCAGCAATCTTTGATTGCGTTTTATTGCTTTCATTCTCTTCAATGAATATCACATCGTCATCTTCTTCAAATTTGTTGTCTTTTAGTGCCTCTTTTTTTGAAGGATGCTGCTTGAGATCTTTACTGTTTTGACTATTTGCAGCCGGGGATGATGTTGATGAGACTCTTTTTGTTTTAGAAGCATCGGGAGAAGTGGCAGAAGTGCCACTGCCAGCTGGTGTGATATTGGCAGCTAGAACTGCCGTAGCGTTCTTGTTGTCGGGCATTATCAGTCTCTAGGTGTTAAAATGTTAACTCTCAAATAAACACAAATAAACTGATGCAAAGTACCCTAGGCGGGCAGAGCTTGTTTTGAAAGGGTGAGCTGACGGGAGAAACACTGCACACAGTTCTGAGCTGGACCAAAACAGAAGAACTTTTGCCCTACAAAAAAGGCGCAAATTCTGCTAGAGAAGCAGTGCGAGTTACAGCGAAATTGAGCTCACTTTTACTTTTTTGTCGCCCATAAACAGTGATTGCTGTTGTGAAGCACCGAAACTTAGCAAACAGACCAAAAGATGGATCCACCGAAAAACGCAATATTTTTTAAATTAGGCAAAAGCAGAAAGAGCTAATTTCAAACCGAGGGCGGGCAGCTCGGTGCCAGTTTAGTTCTGTACAAAGTAGTGCTTGCGCGCTCATTAGCCCCTCCTACAATTTCAGAACGATCCATTTTGCTTTGCCAAAACAGGGGAGCACTAATGGTAGGAGCAATACACTGCAGCGGCAATGGGCAAAAGACGGCACAGAACAGAAGTGGCTAAATCAACACCGACAAGTGCTCGCTTCCAGGGAATGTGCTCACACTGCACTGTGAGTATCACACTGTGCTGTCTGCTTTCAAATTGTACACAACTTTAGGCTGCTTTGATATTTTTCATAAAAGTCTGCCTTAGCCACTGAGTACTAGTGTTTCATCTTTTCTCATCAGCTAAAAGCGACATTTTGCTACACAATCTTAACCTGCAGACTGCTGCAGCAATGCCAGCCCCCAAACCAGAGGAGCCATATGTGATCACCGTCAATGGGAAATTGATACCTAACCCAAAGAACCCATACTTTAGCAAAAAAAAGCGCAAACACCCGAAATCAAGCAAGTTCATCTACCAAATATTCCGACCCAAAACGCTGCTAGTCAAAACCACCGATTGCAATGACACATCATCCTCGACGGAGAGTTCACTTGATGATGTTACTTCGGAGGATGATTATACTGCATTGATTGAAAAGACGGAAACACTGAAGAAGGAGCAGGTCAATCCAAATGGCATTGAGACGTATGACGGTAGGATACATGGCTCACTCAAGTGAATGCAATTTTTATGCTACAAAACTAACAAGTTTTAACTTTTTGTTTGTTCAGGATCTAGCGACTCTGAAGATAAGTGCCGAGTTAAGATGCGCAGCAAACGGGCAAACATCTCAACAATGCGATTCACTATACGGCAATCAATTTGCTCCAACATTCACTACCAAAAGCTACTGCGAGAAGTAATGAAGAAGCATCGCAATCACCCGACAATCTTGAACGAAAAATGTTTTGACTATCTCAGTGGCGTTTTCAAGGACATGTTTCGCATTGAAAAACTTAGTGAAATGACACTGGCTTTAATCTCTGAGGGTCACAACACTTCACTGGATTTAGTCGACCAAAAAACTTTGTTCAACTGGCAACCATTTGCAAGAAGTCCAATGAAATAGACTGGAAGTATTTTCCGGATGAGGATAAGAAATACTTCAGTTTGCGACGACGCAAAACTCGCCAAGTGTCGCAGACGGCAAGGAAGTGTAAGCGTCCTCCGGTCCAGAAACTGATCACCAGTGAGCAGCTGGTGGAACAACTTTCTCAGCCACCCAAGTTCAAGAATCACATCTACTCAGACGATGAAGATGATTTGTGGTAACAATTTGTGACAACATTTTGTGGTAAGTGACTAGCCTTTTTCACTCTTTGTAGTTTATAGCCATAATAAATAACATCACTTTTGTATACTTTTCAGATACAATTTATCTAAGGTGCTAACCTATTCTCTGGTCAAATACGCTCCACTTATATTATTCAGTCTAAATAATTCTGTTGCGCAGTGCTGCAACGTTTATTTTACTACCGACAAGTCATTCCTATGCCATACTATTTATGATAATGTATTACAATATTATTATTTAATTCATGTACAATTGATTTATTGATTAAGTGCTGTTTGTGAAGCTATTATAGTAACTTAAATACGAGGATGAACATCAGGCAATCATGAAGCACATTCAAAGAAAGGAAGCAAGTGATGATATGCTTACATTAACGTACATTACACCGATACAGCTGCAAAAACACTGAAAAGTGTGATAATTACAATAGTGATAAAATATAAATTATAAAGTATCTTTGATACATGATGAAAAAACTTAGCCACTTGCGCATTGCTTTTCTTGTGAAATACCTTTTTAAAAACGCACTTACTGTAGCCTGTAAATGAAAAGATAAAAGCGTTTGTTTTAGTGAAAAAAAGGACTGCATGTAAAGGACTTACATTTCATCAAAATTATCCAAAAGGACACGCAGCTTGTCTGTTTCTACCTCGTAGTAGTTTGCCAGGTACTTGCGTATTTCGCTAATTTGCTGGCGCTGGCGGGCGTCCACCTTCTTGAACTCCTGCACGAGGATGCTCTCCATAGTGGAGCGGGCGCTGAGGTAGGCGGCAGTGGACTGCTGGTGGAAGTCCTCAATCTCCTTCTGCAAAGTGGCCTGCTGATGGCGCTTCTCCTTTCGTTCACGACGCTGCAAAGCCTGAGCACTGAGTTGAGGTTTGCGCTGCTGCTGATTTTTTTCCAGCTCCTGAAGTGCCTCTTTTTCTTGTTGCGCCAGTCTTTGTCGCTGGTGGTCGATGGTCTCCTTGAGAAGGCGGTTCAAACTGCGATCCGCCTTCTCGGCAGCCCACAGCTGAATCTGGCGCTCACTCATCAGAAGATGCTTCTCTTGAGATTGAATCTTCCCCAGAACTTCCTCTTCATTGGCGATCTCCGGGAAGAGGCGCAGCAGGTCAACGCTGAGTATGTTGCTGCTGCTGCTGTTGCTTGATGTATTGCTGTTGCTTGTCGAGTCAAAGGCTGTCAGGCCGCTGGGCTGAATGGAGCGCGTGCGAACAATGGACTGGCGAGTGGCACGCACGTGTGGATGCTGTTTTTGGGATTCTTTGGCTACCGACACGTCGCCCAGATACATTTTGACTTTCTTTTCGATTTCCATGGCCAGGATTTGGTTCTTGAGCGATTTATCCAGTTTTTCTGCAAGCTCCAGTCCTTTGGAGCCAGTATTGGTAGTTTGGACCTGATGATGAAGTGCTTCATTAAGGACAGGGCCAACGTCAACGCGCAGATGATGGTGATGATCGATGTGTTCAGCTGCCGCAGGAACATTCAAATCCACTCCAGCCAGGTGTCGTCGAGGTGTGTTGTTGACATTGACGACTGGTTTAGGCTGAGGAATGGCAAGGGGAGCAGGGGTTGGCAGTGATCTGCGGTTTCCACTGAGCTCAACGATTTCCAGCAAATTTTGCATTGAACAGAGATCCTGCTCTAAAAGACGGTCTGCCTGAATGTGCGACACGGGAATTTCCAGTACGATTTGTAGCATGTTCAAGCAGGCCTTCAGGTGGCCAATGTGCTCCTCTCTGCTGCGTGCCAGCGGATTGCAGCGGATGCCGAAGACTCGGTTGAAAACGGCCGACCAGAAGTGGTAGTTGACAGAGGAGAGAGTGCAAGAGCGCGGCACCGGCAGATTGTACTGCTCCACGATTCGGTTGGCCCGATTGAGCAAGTTCTGGCGGATTGAAGACGAAGTGGCGGAGAAGCCGGAGCCAGTGTTCAACGATGACTCGCTGTTCATTGTGGAAAGGAGGCAAAAGTGGAGGCAACTGCAGGAAACAAAGGACAAAAACAAAGATAGTAAACGACAATGTTTTCAATTGGAATACAATAATCGGCAAAACTGTTTGTTGTTTTTGCTGCTGTTGTGTTTGCAACCGTCACTAGGCGCCAATTTTGAAAGTTGGCCGCGCAGTGCTGTTACCTGGTGGCAGAGAAGAAAAACTCGGGCAGTTGAGAAAGCGTGCGCGGAGAAACAGTTAAGCGAAGCAGTGTGTAAACGGAGTTTTTTTGAAATTGATGTTTGAATAAGAAATAGAAAATTGATGTGTGTTTTGAGGTGTGATTGTCTGTTGATGTTGCTCTGAGGACACACTGAAAAAACAGGCAAGCTAGAAAAAAATGAGCAGTGTGAGGGACTGACGCTTTTGAGTGGCAAACAACAACTGAAGGCATCCTTAATCGTCTGCCTGTTTTATACACATCGATGAGCTGATAACGGCAACCTAGTCAGTGTCAAAACTGGTGCCAGTCAAGAAGTTGACCGGGAGAAAATGCACTCAGAGGTGACAGTCATTTGTTTGACTGGGCAAGCACTGTGCGGCCGTCTGGTGAAGCAAATAAAAGCTAGAGCAGAAAAAATGTTTTTTTTCTGATTGTTTTTACGTTTTTAATCCATTTAACACGTTTAACGTTTTTGTTTGATATTATTTTTATTAATTTTTTGTTTGTACTCACAGGTAGGGAATGATAACAAAAGGAAGAGAACAACAAAATGAGATCAAAGTATTAGCATCAATTGGATTGTTTGGTGATAATGATGGTGGTAGTAAGCAAAAACAAAAGTAAAGTGTTTTGTACTTTGAGGTGCCATTTTGAAAGATGATGATAACATGAAATGAAAAATAAAACTGACAAAAAATGTGTATGTGTGTTACAAGAGAAGAAGAAAAAAGAAAACGAACACAAGGTCTGGACCTGAATCAATGAAAGACTGAGCAGTGTAAAAAACTCTGTGCGTGTGTAAAAACCGGGCCAGAAAGTCATCGTCGCCAACGCCGCCTCCTCTCTAGATGTGTCCATTACTCGTCGATCAACAACGAGTCAGACTGATCGGAGAGCATGTACGATCCACTGGTGATAAAGGTTCGTTTGTTCTTGTTGCTGAACAGATCTGAGCTGTGATTGATGCCTCCACTACCGCCTAAACCAGCCATCATCATCGCTTCCGATTGATCATCATCCAAGTCTCCCAGCATGAAGTTGTTGCCGTTGTTTTCAAAGGGCGAAGTTACCTGATTGAGGCCCGAATTGCCATTGCCGTACACCGCTGCCGTACTTTGAAGATGAGATGTGGCAGCCATCCGCAGACTGATCGAGGTGTCATCCTCATCAAGCGTTCCGCCGTTGTGATCACTGGAAGGTTGAAGTTGTCCACTGTTGTTGTTGTTGCTGTTGTTGTTGTTACTGTTTCCAGCACCAGCATTGATGTTCGTCTGCACCATCTGGTCCATCATCAGAATTGAATCGGCTGAAGGGGACAGTTTTTGCTGCTGTTGCTGCTGTTGCTGCTGCTGTTGATTGAGATAAGTGGACTGTTGTTGTTGTTGTTGAGGCTGACTATGATGAGCGTGAACATGATGCGGCGGGTGTGGCAGTGTGTGAAAGGACGATTGAGCCGGGCCGTAGCCAAAGGTGGGCAGTGCTGGCTGCTGCTGTTGTTGACGGGTGGTGATCAGTGTGCTGCCCATTCCACCACCACCACCACCACCAGTCCTGCCCAGCGTTCGGTAGCCGGCAAAGCGGTCAATGGAGGTGACACTGCCCAGGCTCAAGCCAACACCAATGCCTGCTCCAGCAGCAGCAGCAGTGGTCACCGCCACGGTTGTCTGCTCTGAGGAAAGGGTGTTTCCAATGCCACTGAAAGCAGGTGGTCGTTCTGCGTAGTAGCTGGCCAGTGAGGAGGCAGTCGGCCGACTGCCCCCGGCCAGAATGTAGCTGGCTGCGCCGGAGGCAGAGCCAATGGTGGGCGGCGGGGGCGGCGGCGGTATGGAGGCATTCGATTGCGGCGAGTCGAGCGAATCGTGAAGTTGCTGCTGCTGTTGTTGCATGTACGAGTGCTGGTGGTGGTGGTGGTGGTGGTGGTGGCCAGTGGCAGTCAGACTCATCTCCTCGCCACTTCCGTCGAGCATCAGCTGATTGCCCTCGCTGGAGGTGGACGGCAGCGTCGACCACTTGCTGCCCTTGAGGCCACCTGCCGCAGAGGCCGCAGAGGAGCCCAGCGACCCGCCGCCGGCCAGCGTCATCACCTCGATGATGGCCGCTCGGTGGGTGGGCGTCATGCTGCCAGGCCCGGTAAGCTCACAGGGATACTGCTGCTGCTGGTGACCACTGCTAATGGTGGTAGTGGTCGTCGTGGTGGCACCTCGCTGCAGATGATAGGGCGACCCGTGGTGACTGCCACCACCACCACCACCACCGGTGGTGATCAAGTGACGCGGTGAGCCCGTCCTCGAGGCTGAAGGGTGAATGGAGGCAAGGGCGCCGCCGCCTGCCATATGCCGCGGCAGTTGGTGTGTCGAGTAATGGTGATGGGGTGAGGAGAGGTGACCCACCAGGTAGGAGGTGCCACTCTGAGAGCCACCACCGCCTCCAATGCAGCCAACACCACCGCCCAAACTGCTGCCACACGCTGAGGTGGACATTTTGGAGAGGTGAAGACTGCCGCTGCAGCTGGCACCACCGCCACCACCTCCACCACCCCCAAAACCATCAACACCCGCCGCCGCACTCCCGAGAATAGTCGCCCCCGGTCCTCCATTGCCCGCAACTGCTGCCTCCTTTTCCGCCTCTCCGGTGGCCTGTCTTCGGTACCAGTTGGCGACCATGATGCCCGTCAGACAGAGAATGCCCAGTGTGAATGAGGTGAAGAGCGTCAGGCCGGCTATGCCGCCCAACAGGTCTAGTGCGCCCAGCTGGCCGCTGTGCTCCTTCACGCAGCCCTCCTCGTCGGAACGGTCGCCGTAGGCGCAGTTCTGCAGCCCGTCACAGCGCAGCAGCATGCTAATGCACAGGTTGTTTATGGCGCAGTGGAACATCGGCTGCGAATTCACCGGTTGCTGTCCCTGTTGCTGCTGCTGATAAAGCGACGACGACGTTCTCGACTGAGGATAAATGCTGCTCAGGAGTGCTGCAAACGCTTGCGCGCCCGTTTGCGCGCCCACGCCCGCTTCCGCTGCCGCCGCCGCCGTTGATGGCGACGGTGCTGAGGAGGACTGCTGGGAGAACTGAACGCTTTCTTCGAAAGATAGTGAATAATGATGTGAGGAGAACGGGTAGTGCTGTTGTTGTTGCTGTTGTTTCGCTGCCGACCACCCTTCCTCGAGGCGCCAGGCCGAGACTGCGGGCGAGGGCGACCCCGGACAGCGCCCCCGGGACGGGGCCCGGGCAGTGGTCTTGTTGCCGCCACCGGCGGTGGTGCTGGTGCTCGTGTTCGTGACTCCCACTCCGGCTCCCACTCCTCCGCCGGCTCCTCCTGCTCCTCCTGTTCCGGCTCCTCCTGCCCCTGCCCCTGCCGCTCCTGGTCCCGTTCCGGTGGCAGTGGTGGGCGCCTTGCTGCTGCCATTGTTGGTAGAGGCGCTAGATGCGGGTGTGACGGCTCCTCCTTCCGTGCCTGCCACCGTCACAAAGCTGGAGTCTGAATCGGGGCTACCACTAATATCATCAGCTATGGGCTTTGTTACCTCATTCCAGATTGCCTCGAAGCCATTCCCGCCAATCGACTTCTTTGAGAGCGTCACGAACCTGCGGAAAAAAGGGAGAGACAAATTAGAGGTTTTTTACTAAACCACCCTAAAACACACTCCAAATGACTCACATCACCCGGAGGACATTTCCCACTGAGATGTACGCCCGCTGCTCCTTCTCCAGCTTGTCGCCGCACAGCTCCACCGGTCGGTCGTGCATCGGGTCGATCCAGATGCGCACGACAGCGTTGGCGCAGCCTCTTGTCCCCTGGTCGCCCTCCACCTCAAAATGGCTGAAGAAGAGGGAGACCTTGCGCGAGGGCGCCACGGTGATGTACCAGTCGCACAGCTGCTGAATCTTCTCCTGGTACTTCTCCGGGTAGTTGGGCGTGCTGAAGGCGCCGCCCGGCTTCTCGCCGGGGTAGTACGTCAGGTTGCCGCCGCAATCTAAATGAAAATGGTAGTGTAAAGTCGTATAGTATCTGCCAGGTGAATCAACTGAAAGTGAACCAATGTGCAACTTAAACTTAAGCACCACCAAGCAACCAATTGGTTTTCAAGTTGTGTTCAGCTCTGATTCTTCTTCAGTACCGAACTTACTCTTAACCTTGCTGACTTTGTTCTCCCGGATGAAGGCGTAGTTGCCCAGAAAGCCGGGGCTAACTTCACTGTCGTCCGTGTTGGCGACAATCTTCACCTGGTGGACGCCGCGGTCGGTGATGATGGGGCCGGGAATCTGCGCCGAACAGAAGCGCCCGAAGAAGTACTCCCGGCCGTGGGGGCCGATGGCGTAGATCTCCATCCAGTCCTGGGCGCAGCGTTCATTGTAGCCCGTGGTCATCATGCTGCTCACCTCGGTGTCGGCATAGTTGAAGTTGGTGAAGTAGATCATCACCCGCTCCTCCGGGTCGGCGAAGAACTCGTACGTGCAGAAGGTGCTGGAGGGGTAGTTGGAGGGGTGGCGGGGCGAGTTGAATTCGCCCTTCTTCTCCCCCGACGCGCTCATGTAGCTGAACTGGCACTGCCCGGGACTGGCCTGCGTTCCGGGGATCTTGTAGTCCGTCTCGAACCAGTAGTGCGCCTTGAAGCCCTGGCCCTGGCTGGTGCCCGAGTTGAAGAGCACCATGAGGATGGGCCCCTCGGAGACGACGGGCGGCGGGAGCGTCTCGCCGCAAAAGATGTAGTCGAACTCCTCCATTGCCTGCGTCTGCGTGTACAAGCGAACGTAGGCGTCGGCGCATCTAAGATGGTTTTCAGTCAATTCAAAAAGTTGGTCCAAAACTAGCTTAAAGCAAACTAAAGCAATCAGCACTTACTCATTAACGTCCTTAGTGGGAATTTGCAGCATTTCAAACTGAAAGTTGATTCGCTCCAGATTTTGCGCGTCCTGCAGCCCGTAGATGTAGTACTTGCACTGAATGTTGGAGTGATAGAGAAAGGGATAATTGGGCGAGTAGATGGTGCCGTTGGACTCTTTTCGAGAGAGAATCTTCTGGTCACATTCAGTGCCAAGGATATGTTCACTCGTTTCATTGCTGCCAATGAAGCCGAGGTTGACAAACTTTTCGGAGAACTCATAGTAGGCGGAGAAGCCGCGATTGATCGACTCTGCCACGCGTTGCATTGTGGAGAAATGCACAAAAAGCGATGTGCCCGAGGAGAAAACGTACAGCTGTCGCTGTTGACCGCAGTATGTGTTGATCAGCGGGGCGTTCTCCGAGTCGCCGTCGTATATTTTCATGAAATCCATTGGACAACTAGAGTGGAAAGGATGCGGATGCGGATGCGTGTTGAACACACACACAAAGTTGTGATTAATTAACATTTTGTTTAATTTTCAAATTGAGGTCACCAACAAAAACACAATTAAACAAAATATTAATATTTGCAAATGCTTTGTAGATAGCAGCAAAGCAGTGTTTGCTAAAGTAAGCTAAATTGTCATTACTCTAGCAGCTTGTCAAATATTAATTAGCCATTGACAACGCAGCAACAAATTGGTGAGCGAAAATGGCCAGTCAGCCAGACGAGTTCAAAGAATAATTAATTTTCAGGACGCTAATTAACGTTTTGATCACTAAAAACACGCCACGGCTACATTAAAGTTTAATGTATTGGAAAATTGGTTTTTGGTATTAGCGGCGCAATGTGGGCCCTTCTCCCAGTGACTACAAATTGGATTTTGATCCAACCAAACACAAACGGGTAGACGTGGCGGGGACCATTAAACTGCAGGCAACAACGAAAATATTATCAGCATATTATAATGCATGAGAAATCGTTGACCCAATCGACTGATAGTGAGATTGGAATTGTAAAAATAATGGCGCTGCACTGCAAAACTGTTTCTGCTCTATTTAATGATGGCCAAATAAATTTGGATTAAAGAACAAAGGTTTGTTTGCTAGACTATCCAAAAACCCGGAAGGGTTTTAAATTAGTCTGTACTAGCACAGAGTAATTGCAAAAAGAATTTTTTGTTTATTTGTCCAGTGGGCTCTTTGTCTACATGCCTGAAGGTTTGCTTCTTTAAAACAAAAAACTTTTGCCCGTATATGTTCTCTGTTCCGTGAAGCAGTTTAAATTTGCGCATTAAAAATGCCTATTTTTTCACGCTGATGTTTGCATGGCACTTACTGAGTTCCACCGAGGTAGAGGTCAAAGTCCATAAACTCAAGTTTCACTCGTTGTCCAGGGTTCCCCTTGAAGAGGTACTTGCAATTGATGTCTTTTGGGTACACTCCAGGATACGTGGGCGACATGAACTCGCCCTCTCGTCGCTGGTCACTGTACACGGCAAAGCTGCACACTTGGTTGGGCATCTGAGTGCCAGCAATGTAGGGAGCTATAAAAAAGGAATAGTAAAGTGAGAGTGGTAGACAATAAAGTGGAAAAACAGAAAAAAGAAGTAGAATAGAAGGTTGAATGAGTTTAAAGAGTGGATGTTTGGAGGTATGCTAAGCAGATGATGTAGATTTGGTTAGCTAGTTACTGCCGTTTCTCTAACAATGGCTTTGTACACAGTGGCCGCCCTGAAACTTATCATCAATTATTTACAAAAATTTAAAATTAACAAATTTGCTATTCTCAAGCACATTTTAAGTGCATTTATTATAGGAAACTTTCTGGGTTAAAACTAAAAAGCACTAACCAGTAAACCTAGTTCTAGAACTACTGCCAACGGCATCAAGTTAATAACGGCTTGCTTTTGAAATAAAATATTTACAACGCTGTTTCAAAGTTTTTTTATTTAGTAATTTTTAAAAAATCTAGTTAATTTTTTTGCTTTTTTGATGCTAAAATTTAAAAACTGTGAGTTGCAGCAAGTTTTAAATTAATGACCGTTTGAATAAATTTGCAAAGATGTTTAAACAAAAAATAAAGTTATTTTACAACAAAAAAACTTAAAGTTCATTTAATTTTTGATTAGATTTTTTATTTAGTGTATTTGCAATTAAATGATTTTTTATAACAACAAATTAAAACGTTAGTCAATTACGTTTTGCGCAAAAACAAAAAATAAAAATCAATATTAAAAAAGTATGTGGAAAATTATAGGAAAATGATGTTTTGGACAGCAAGCATTTTGGGTAAAAAGATCTACAAACAAATAGGCAAAAATATATGATCTCAATTTGCAGACGTCAGCAGATAGCAAATGCCTCGTTTTTGTGTGAACACTCAATTTGATATTACTTCAAAACGTCTTTTTCCGTTTACTTGCAAATAGATCACTTTTAAAATGTATATAATTTATTAAACCTGCGTTTTCAAAACCAAAAAATGTGTACACACAAATTTTTAATACTAGTAAATAAAAAATTTAACAGTCTTGTAATAAATCATTGCTAAGCAAGATTATTAAAAATTGAATTGCAGTCATTTTAGTGTATTAAATTGTAATGCAACAAAGGTATTAGTATGAATAATGAATTGCTTTTTCTCGTTAAAAACTAGTTAAACTTTTTTAAACTTTTTGTTTAAAATTGCATAAAATATGCTTTTGATAGCTATGTAAAGTGCATACTCAATTTTAAAATATAAAAAGTTATTTTTAAACTAATAAAATTTTATACATTTAAAATGCTGACAATGCAATTTGGCATTGACTAAACTAAATTAGAAACATTGGTTTAAGTGGTAGTTATCACATTTGAGCATGCAATCAAATAGTTGTACACACATTTTTAACGATGCAATTTAAAAACAGTTTAAACTTTTACAATGCCCCAATAATTTTCGTAGTTAACAAAACTAGAAATATTTTTTAAACAGTATATTGAACAAAAATGATTTAAATTAACACCTGTTTTTTGTTTAAAAATTTTGTTAAAGTTTTCAGTTAATACAAAAACAACTTTTAATAAAAAAAATCAGTTACTTACTGGCATTAATAAATTCGTATTTTCCTTCAAAAATTTCATTTCCAATAGTTGATTCTTTTTCAGTGTAAAAAGCAATAACAAGACTTTGATGAAGACTAATTCGGTCATGAGGAATTATTTCATCACAAAAACGGCCACCAAAAGGAGTGTTGAGCATATCATTCTTGGGATCAGGCATTTCAGTGTAAAGGTCTAGATATTCGTCAAAACATCTAAAAGCAAAAATTATTTATTAAAGTTTAGCAAAAAATGTTTTAAGTCTAATTTTAATGATCCATAAAAACAAACAATTGAATTAACAAAAAACTACAAACTTAAAATTACAGACAAAATTTATTACAAAATAAAAAATTAATAAAAAACGTCACACTTTGTAACTTTTGCTGATGCAAACTTTGAAATTTGAGCTTATTGACATATTTTTTATAAAAAAATTCAAATAAAAAACTGCAGATAAGCTTTATTTGCACAAAAAAAACTTGCTGTATAAAATTTCTAAGCAAACAAGCAATAAACTTTGATAAACTTTTTAAAATGTAAAAACTTTTCAATGTTTTTAAAGTTGTCAAAAAATAAAATTGAAATAAAACGCGCGCGCACACACACACACACAGACAAGCAATGTGTTTAAATCAACAACAAAAAAACGGCTCTGAAAAGTACAAACAGAGTAACAAAGCAATTTTTTGATTTATTTGCACTCAGCTTAAAGGTAATCAATGAAAGCTGAATGAATGAATAAATGAAAAAGGACATTTTCTGCCCAAGCCTGCGAGCAGTGTCTCTGACTTACTCTGGAGCTTCGCTTCTCAGCGCAAACTTGGTGAAGTTCAATCGAACCCGTTCATGTTCTCCGCCAATGAAGGTGTAGATGCACTGACGGGCGTGCGGCTCAGGAGTGCTCGCCGCCTCGGTGGTGCTCTCATTGGCAGCACCGGAGGACAGCGGCGGCCACCGGGGCAGCGTCGGCCCTTCAAATGTTCCCTTCTGTGTGCCGTAGCTGGCGTTGAGTGATTTGCTTATAAAGATGCGATCACAATCTGCGGCGTACAATAACAAAAGGTTTTTTGTAAAGAAGAAGAAAAAGAAGAAGAAGTCAATACACGCCAGCCATTTGTTATTATTTGGATTTAGTAGTAGGGGTTCGGCGTTCAGTCTGCGGTCAATTCAATGGGGAACGCTGGGAAAGGGCTGCTGCTATTGTATTACGTGTACTACAACACGCAACACACCGCACCAACTACAACAGGCTCGTTTATAATGGGCTTTTCTAGCCAACAGTTAAATTAAAAAGTGGTTAGAATTAAATTAAAAACCCATAAATCAGCTCAAGTAGATTTCCAGATGGTTCGTAGAATGATGTACTTCTAGCCCCTAAAATTGGCAAACAAAAAAAACTTGCGTCTAAAGTAATCTTAGCTGAAACAAACACTAAAACTCATAAATTTAATTGTTTGCAAAAAAGCAGAACATTTAAATTGACTTTACTTAAAAGCAACTGTTTTTTGTGCCCTTTCAAAAATGTTTGTTAATCCAATTTTAATAAGCACTTTAAACAAAAACTAGCTTTTTGCTGTGCAAATGCATTGCTTTTAAGTAAAAAACACTTTTTTAATATTTTCTGCATTTGACTTTAGCACAACAGTTTGGCTAGGCAAACAAGTGCACTACTGCTGCCATCAGCTTTATTAGCATCGGAGACTCATTAATTTATGCTCTTTTGGCCTTGCTACTAATGTTCACTGGAGGACGATGTTTTAGAGACGTTCAGCCTACTGTAAAGACACTCCTAAGAGGGAAAAGAAGTCGTTTCAAGAGTGTCTTTGACTTGAGTAGCTGTTGCAACAACACTTTGTTTTACTGTGTGCACACACACACACTCACATACACACACTGTGTCTAACGGCAATGCTCTAGGGTTTTGAGAAAACAGCAGCCAGCATTGCTCGCTTAAATGTTAAATAGACATTGACGGGTAATGAGAAGAGGAAAGTGAACGCAAGGAACAAAAAATAGTGTAGATGAAAAGTGCCAAAAACAATGATTGTAACAGAACGAACACTGGAAACATCTTGTAAACTGGCTAAAATTAATTTTTTACTTTTCGATTTTGCTTTTAAAGTTTGCTAAAAATTTTTTATTTTTTTATTTTAATTAAATTATTTTCAATATTGTTCAATAAAAAAGTTTATATTTAAGTTTTGGAAATGTGTTGTAATCAATTAGCAAAAACACAATCTCGAATGGGCAAAAGCTTACTTCAAATTAATATTTCAATCATACGCACCAGTATAAGTCAAGTAGGAGTTAGTGTACATTGGATGATTTACAAAGTTGTACGACTCCTGTTTCTGCAGCACAACTTCCGATGAGCGACGATTTTTTCCTGAACGGTACCGGTGACGGTAGTTCTCCTCTCTTGCCGCTGGTGGTGGTAACCGAACGTCAGTGATTGCTGGCAATGTCGAAGTTGGCGTGTCAAAAATGACAGTTGTGCTAGTGTTTGAGGATAACCTAAAGGTAGGTGTACTTGCAATCTCAACTGACAGTTGAGCAGGCGTTGTTGTTAATTTACTGTTTTCATCACCATTCTCCAAAATCTCCCGTGCCTGAACAACTCTGCCTGGTTGACCGATGATAAGTAGTGTGAAGAGCGTTACAGTCAGTATTAGCCACCACAGTGACTTGATGTGGCCACCAGCAGAAACTTGCAGTGCCCTATTATTGCTACTTTTTTGAGGTAAAAGGAAACTTTTTGAAGATGAGTAGTGACAAAACATGACTGGCTGACAATGATGACGACGAGGAGGTTGCCTACGCTGACAGGCACTGGAGCCAAGGGAGCCACGGCGGTGATGATCATAATTTCCGCAATGTCGCCGCTTTTCAGCACCACTGTTCAGTTGCAGTTTTTGGTATTTGGCAGTTTTTCCGCCCTGCCTACTGCCGCCGGTGTCTTTTTCTTTTTCTCGCTGGTGCCCCCATGATAATAATGACAGTGGTGATGATTGAAATGAAGGGCACATTTTGGTGCTCTTAAAACTGCTTTTTCTTTCTTTCTGTCTGTTTGTGTTGCAGTTTGGTGCTACATTACAATTAGCTGTGCAAACTTTAGACTGTTGCAAACTTTTACTTTGTTGCCAAAGTTTCGTTGATGTTGTTGCTGCTGTTGCAAACAGTCAAAAAGTCAAAGTTGATCAATTACCCTCAAGCAAAAAAGATAAAATGGAAAAATCGCATAAAGGTAAAGTAGTAGGGCAAGCAAAACTTTTTCCAGGAAAAGGGAATTACAGTGTGGGACAGCGGCGGCCGATGACGATTGCCGTCGCCTTCGCCGCAATTTGTTGCGACAATTTAGCAAATTCTTTTACAGTCGCCGCTGTTCACTGCAGACTGGGCGAAGGTTGTGAGAGTGTGGCGAGCGGTGTACATTCCGGAGCAGCAGAGAACAGTCGACGGAACACAGTTAGAGCCGGTCTCGTGGGTAGCTAAAATTAGAAGTAAAAATGTGTGTTACACTGGCACGAGGGCACGAGGGCTGCTAATTCAATAACATTAGATATTTAACGAAAAAATTAAAAACTGTGCTGCACTAATCTGACAGTGATAAAAATATCATTTTTTGTTTTTGGAAACTACTGTGTGGAAAAAACGCTCGCCCGTGCATTGCGGCAAAGTGAACTTTCATTAACTTGTTTGAATTATTTTTTTCGCTACACTCTATCTCATTATTACTATTGTTTGCCTGCAAACAAATCTAATCGTTAGCATATGCATTCATAGTACCCCAATTTGTCGTACCCAAAAGACGCTGCAGGAAGGGCAGGAGGCGTAGATGCAAAGTTGACAAAAAGTGCGGTAATAACAAAATGATATTGCAATGCGTAAATTAATTTGCAAGCAGTTAGCAGCAGCGATAATAAAAATATCCACTTTATGACTGCAACCAGAGCAGGGGCATTGAGCAAAGGATATTCCGAAAAAATGAAACTAAAAACGAGGGCAAAGAAGAAAAAGAAGAAGAAGAAAAGTGGAGAGAGAAAACAATGTTGGCAGCCAGAAGAAAGAAAAGATTGCTGAATGACAATAAATAATTGAAAAGGAAAATGATAGTAGCAGCAATGACAAGCAGCACTTGAGGCAGACAAAAAAGAGTAATGAAATGAAAATATTTGGCCGTCTGTTCTCAAAGAGGTTTTACTGCCCAACTGTTCACTGCAAACTGCAGACAGTACTGTGAAGACTTGCAGCACCAGAAAGTTAAGTTAAGTTTCCTGCAGATCAAATTGTGATCGGCGCGGGGGCCGCAGAAAGCTTGCGACCGCATCGGGCGGCAAGCTGTGGCAGACTGAAATGAGCCCAAACAGCCAGCCAGTTCAGCGATGCGGCCGAAGTGAGCCGAGTCAGGCGCCAAATGACACTGGCCGGGTGAGAGACAGAGAGAGAGAGAGAGAGAGAGAGAAAGAGAGAGGGAGGGAAAGAAATTGAGAGGGAGCAATGCACCAATGACCAGAAAGGGAGAAAGGAAGAAAGGGAGAGAGGGACGGAGAGACACAGAAACACAAAGACACAAAAAGTTGCAGATGCACAAGTGCAGCAGTTGAATGATGTGTGAGAGAGGGTGAAAGAAGGAAAGAAAAAGAAAAAAAGAAAAGAGAAGTTGAAGAAGAAGCGTGAGCAGCCGAAAATTCTGCGTTCTCATGTGCACGCGTCGGAAGGGAGAAAACGATGAGAAAGAGAGAAGACATGTGAAGCAGTTAAAGCAGAAGCAGCTGAAACAGTGTTTCAGAATTTGAAATATTTGCACTGGTGCAGCAGTGGTGGTGGTAGTGGTGCAGTGGGACTGAAAGTAAAATTTAACTCAACTCAAACAAGCAGCCCTTTACGCACACAGACAGATAAACAGATAGGAGTGTTTGTGTGTGTGTTTGTCTGTCTCTTTCACTGTACGTGTGTACACTGACACACTGAAACGGTGCTAAAAAGTAAAAACTGTGTGCGGTCGCGGTGGTTAAAACTGCCACTACACTTTGCCGGTTAACTGTTTGCTGGGGGGAGCTAAAAGAGAAAAAGAGAGACACTGCCAAGGCAGGAGAAAATATATGACAATTGCCGTGTAACTGTCAACTTTAAAACACACACACTCAAAGACACTGCACACTGACGATGTGTCTCTAGTGTGTGTCAGTGCAGTGCATGTTGCTGTCTGGTGTGTTTGTGTACGGCGGCGTGTGTCAGCCAGCTGTGAACTGGAGAACAGTCAGTGTCGGGTGGAGGTGGTGGTCGGCAACCAGTGAGTGATGGTTCAGTGTGTGCTGGGCAAAAAGTGAGTGTCAGCGTGCAAAGATGTCCTGGGCACCCCGATCCTCAGCTGGCAGCAGGATGGAAGAAAAGGGTAAAAAGGGGTCGAGGGTGAAGGGATGGCTGAGTTTGTGCTGCCGCCGCTGTTGCTGCTGTGGGATAAATTGCCGGCACTTGCAGCACTTTGCGGCCGACCGGGCACTAGTGCACCCAAGGGAGTGCAGCTGATGCCGCCGCCGCCGCCGCTGCCGTTGATGCTGTTAATGCCGCCAAGTCCTCTTTTCCCGTTCTTTAGTTCTTCTTTCCATTTCATTCACCACCACCACCACCACCACCACCACCACCACCACCACTAGCACCAGCAGCAGCAGCAGCAGTTTTTTCAAGTTGTGTTTGCGCGCACAAAACAATTTGAACTGACAGACACGTTGCGTGCCGTTTGACTTGAGTGCTGTTGCCGCCTGCATTTGTAGAGTTGGTGGAAAGTGGAAAATGGCCACCATTCGGGCAATGTTCTTTCCTTCATTCATTCATTCACATTTGGGCCTGTGCACACTTTTTGGCCAAAAGTCGACTGTGAAATTGGATGCTGAAGATTCGGCAGGATTTATAGCCGTTTTCCACTGAAAAACTACTTTGAGTTTTTTGCTTTAGTGTGTGAATGTGTGTGTAAACTATAGTGAATAACACAAAAAGTGCAAAAGAAATTGAAAAATATCTTTAACTCGTGTCAGACTAGAAGTAGGCAAACAAATTGAATTTTTTTAGTGTCAGTTTTCCCGTTAAAGTGAATTAGTGTGTGTAAGTGTGAGTGTTTTTTCTGTTTCCGTTGTTGTTTGTTTTGCCAAAAAACAAAGTTCTTGTCTATTAAACTTCAACTTGATTAAAAGTTCAAAAATAAATTTGAAGATTTCAGTGTTGCCATTAATTTTCAGTGTTAACAAAAAAGAGATTTTAAAACTGGTCAAAGTAAATTACAAACCATTCTATTTTATTTTATATCGAACGCAAACCAAGTAATCTGCTCAAAATATTTAAATTTTTTTTATTTTTAAAATTATAAAATAAAGCACAAAAAACAAGCACTGGTACTGCCGAAACCAAATCCTAACTGCAAAATCAAACCCGCAGTTAGTTCAGTGCAGTGCAGTGAAGTGGTCGCAAGCACAATGTTCAAACAACAACAACAACAACAACAGCGGTCTCAAAGTTGGCAGTGTGGCAATCGCAAAACCAGATCGCCTGTTCCAGCAGTTCTAGATCTGCTGTCTGTCGAAGATTTACCACTGTGACTGCTGACTGGCGGATTTTGGTTCTGCTCTTTGAGCCAGATGCTACTTCTGGTCTTGTGAACAAGAACAGCAGCAGAACAACAACAACAGCATTGCTCAGCATTACCAGCACCAGTACCACCACTTGCCATGCCAGCCCTTGCAAACCTCCGGAGCTTTATCCCTAGCTTTAAAAATTTCTACTTTTCTTCTTTCTTGTTCCCCTTTATCTTTAAAAGGGGGGGGGAGATTGGATCAGAACGGTAATTCCTTCCACATGAGTACAGGGTGAACAGAATTGAATGGAAAGCATTTTTTAGTGCTGATATTTGTATTTTCATCTAACCTCTCTTTGTTTTCCTTTCTTTCACTTTTTTCTCTGTTGTTGTTGTTGTTGTTGGGCGCTGCAGTCAGTCATCTACTACTATTGCCATTGCCAACACTGCCACCACCACCGTAGTCGCCGCCAATGCCGTAGTCAGTGGACCGCATCTTCTCCTAATCTAACGCAATTACCGTACCGCATATCTCAACTAGTGCAACCTACTACTCCGCCAGGCTGAATACTGAATTGGAAATCGCAAGTCCTTTGCAATAGAAAGAATGAATGAAAAAAGAAAGTTCAAAAAAATGTTTTGCCGATCAGAGCACAACTTTGCAAGTGGTAGTGGTGGTGGTGGTGGTGGTAGGGTTCTCTGTCACAAAGTAATACTTTGTGCTCTTCCAACTTCCACAACTAAACTCTAAATTGATTTCCATTTCACAACGCCCGATAGTGATGCTTCAGCTGCTGTTGGCCTAGTGGGCCTCAAAGTCGGCAAAGCAGTGGCAGAGTGAACCAAACGATCTGGGGGAAGGACAAAATAGAGGGAAAGTAGGAATCTCGCCTGATTGCTCTTCATTTTCTCCCTTTCCTTCTCTTCATCGTCGTCGTCGTCATAGCCTGCTCTGAGCCCCAAATTCGATCCATCTCACTCAGTCGCCACTCGACCCTCCCATTTTTTCTACAGCTTCGGCAGCTGATGATCATCATTGGCGGCGGCCGTGGGACGGCAAAACGGATTCATCAACAGAGCATTGCAAAACAGCCAAGCAGAACTAAACTGAAGCCTCAATATAAAACGCAGACGAAGAGGGAGATAGAGATAAATAGAGAGAAACGGAAAAAGGAAAAAAGACAAAAAGATAGATCTTCAACTTATGCGGGTTAGGCCGAATGAGAGAGAGAGAGAAAGAGGAAAAGATTTGATCAAATGAGCTAGAGAGGGTAAAAGAGAAAAAAGAAAGCTTCCAATTGGGGTAGCCAAATTGGGCAGCAGACTGCTGCTTTGCTCCCTTTCCCTTTGCCGCTGCCGTTCTCCCTCTCTGCCTCTCTACATTTGAGCGCATCTGACCATTATTCTGTGCACTCTTCTCCGTTATCTCCTCGCTCCCCTTCGCTTGATCGATTTCTGACGGGCCAATTGGACATTACCGTTTGCTTTTGCCTTTGCTTTTGCTGCTGCTTCTCTTGCTGCTGCTGCTTATGCTGTTGTTGCTGCTGCTGTCGTTGCAGCATTTACAAAGTAATAGTACAGCAGACTGAACAGCAGCAACAGCAGCAATGACGGCAAACGGGGACAATAGACAGTGAAGCAAACCAAACAGCAGCAGCAGCAGGAGCAAAAACAGCCAGACTGTGGCAGTGACCAGTTTGAGAAAAAGAAAAAAGATAACGGAAAGAAATGCCAATGTCATAAAAGATGATGATGATGATAGTAATAGTGCCGCTAAGAGCGATTACAGGGTGTGCACAGAAGTGTTGCGCCGTCTTTTTCTTTACCCCCCCTCCCCCTCCCCCGTTTTTTGTCAGTGCTGTTTTTACTTCCTTCTACTGCTAAAAGGGTGTTGCAACAACAGCTCTTTGTTGCTACCCCCGCAGCTTCTTCATTTCTCGCCGTTTGTCTGTCGTCAAATTGATTTATATCTAATCAAATTAAAATATACACTCAAGTTAAATTAAATTGAGTTACTTGATAATGTTGGTAGAGTGTGTGAGAGGCGCAAGTTGAGCAGTTGAGTTGAGGAGGAAGTGCCGTTTGTGCCTGTGCCTGTGCGCGCCTTTCCGCTTTCCTTCGATGCTGCTTCACTTCTTGCCTGCTTGTTTGCTTGCTTCATTTCTCGCCCTTTTTCCCTCTCCTTCTTCTCTTACTTTGTCACGATTTCAGTGCAAAAAAAGATTTTGCAGCGTAAAATGAGACTTCAGCAAACGAGGCAAACGAGGTTGTGTATTTGTTGCTGTGTGTTATAAATAATGAAAAATAAATAGTAATGCCAGTCAAAAGAGCTTAAAAAGTTTTACTTTGTTTTGGGGAGGGAGGAAAGGGAAAAAACGAATTGGAAAAAGGGAAAAGAACAAATGAAAAATAGAATAGGGCAAAATTAAATTAATTTAGCGGAATAAAAAGAATCGAAACAAACTGAAAATGTGATTGAAAGAATATGGCGTTAAAAATAAAATGAAGTGACTGACTAGCTGAAAAAGTGCAGCAAATTTCATTTTTATCAATTTTCAAAAAGAAAAACACGCATTTTTAAATAATGAAACAAAAAAGTCAATTGGAGTTAAGCTTGAAAAACAAAAAGTTTGTAAAACTTAATTTGCTGAAGTATCATTTGCAGTACTTTAACTAGCATGTTTTTGTAATTTAAATTTATAAACTTTTTTAATTAGAAAAACTCGACTCAATTTTAGTTTAAGATGGCACAAATGTTTTCAAGTGTTTCTGCATGAAAACCGTCTTTTCTTTCTGTTCACTTATAAACAAAAAACTGTTTTTGCTTATTTCATTCTTGTCTCTTTTTTCACTTTTTATTTAATTTAAGCGCAAGTTACAATTGGAAACTGTTTGTGCGTGTGAATGGAATGAGCAAAGAGAATGAGAACAGAGAGCCGGGTTGAGAACAACCGGAGGCTCTCTTTTTTGCCTCTTTCTTCCTCATTTTCCCCAACCTTTTTTCTTTTTCTTTTCTTCTTTGTTCCTTTAGTTTCAATGAACCT
Source organism: Tyrophagus putrescentiae (assembly GCA_024499935.1). Classification (NCBI taxonomy): domain Eukaryota; kingdom Metazoa; phylum Arthropoda; class Arachnida; order Sarcoptiformes; family Acaridae; genus Tyrophagus; species Tyrophagus putrescentiae. The sequence continues at coordinate 5,829,880 of JAMZRA010000005.1, forward strand.
TTTTTTCTTTCATTCTCTTTCAAAAGTGCCCGCATGGCATTTCAGTCAAGCGCCGTTTAATCCTATTTAAATCGGCACATTTAAGTGCTCTTTTCCTGTGGCTCGACTTTTGAAACACTGTTTCTTTCCCTTGCAAAACTATTGCAGCCGATGATGATGATGATGAGAGTGAGTAAGTGAGAGAGTGAGTGAATGAGTGTAAGGGTGAGTGGTCTCACCAGTTTTTAGTACTAGACCTGGTATTACTGCTAAGATGGTAGAAAAGTATATTTTTCTTTCTAAAAGTAACAAAAAGGAGCACTCGTGATTGTACTAAAAAAGTAAAGTGTAATAGAGTTTTACTCTATTCAGCATTGCCGCTTTTTTCCAATAAACAAAACAGCCAGTCTGCGTGATACTGGAGAAAAAAATTTCGTAGCAGCTGCTAAAAAAAGAAAAAAAATTGAACAGCAAAAAATTGTGGCTACAGCTGCAGCTGCTGCTGAAGCAGAAAAAAATGGAAAGAAAATTAAAAGGGAAAGGAAGGGAAAAAAGGAAAAAGATGATGAAGATGAAATTGAGAAAAGGCTTCATTTCACTAACTGAGTGACGTGCGCTTGAAAGCAGCCAGATGGCGACCACCAAAAGCCACTTTGGTCTACACTACTATCCTCATCATCCACTATCCCCTTTATCTTCTTTTGGCTGATTTAGCCGTTTTCCGTTTTTGCTTTCTTTTTTCTGGTTCTCCCTGGTTTTTGTCGTCGTTCACGTCGTCGTCGTCGTCGGTAAAAAATGGGTCCCGTTGCGGCCAAACCGGCCGGTTCTAACGTCTAAAACTGAAAGTGAACAGGCGAAACAACAAAAAACAGCGGCAACTAAAAGGAAAAAAAGTTAAAAATGCCTCAACGGCAGCAGTCAATCAAAACCCAGAAAATGGCATTGAGAGTTGGCAGTGTCAGTGCTGGTGTAAGCCTGACTGAGTGAGTGTCAGACTGAGTCAAAGTCAGAGTCAGAAAGTTAGCTTAGCTTACAATTCAAACAAAAAGGCAGTAAACAGCCGCCAAAACGATTGATGAGAGGGTCGGATTTAAAGAAAAATACGAGAAAAAGTTTGCCCTTTGACTTGATTGCCAACATTGCCGTTGTACAGTGTTGTACGGCAAATAAATAAAAAAGGGAGCTAAAAATGGTTCACAGAAAAAATAGTAAAACATTTTTGGTTGCTGTTGCTGGTTAAATGTGAACCTCAGGAGAACGCATGATCAAGAAACTAATGTGACGGATTTGAATTGGGTGCTGTGTGACCTGATTGAAAAGTTGATTGATTGTGGGAGAATTACCGATTGCCAAGTTAGATTTGCCGGCAGTTGGTTTAAGTGCAATGACTTTTGCCGTTTGTATAAAGCGTTTGTAACTTTTTTTCCTTATTTTCGTGTCTAGTTTTGGGTTGCTGAAATTGATCTTAATCTTTCTTAAAATCACTTTTTTTCAGTGTGCCTTGTTGTATGCCTTACCAAATTGATATTTTTTGCACAAAATCGTTGTCTTGTCAAAAACTGTGTCGTCTTAAACACGCTAGTTTATCAACAAAAGCTTCAGCAGCTTCTGATGATCGTTTATTTCCATGTTTTTCTACCATCTTAAATGTCTGCATGTGTACACAGAACAAAAATCTGCCAATTTTTTAGTATACAAACATGATAAAAAAAATATATAAAAAAACAGCAACAGCAGCAGCAGTACAATGGACTGCTGCTGCAAAACTGTACCCGACAGGGCACATCGAAGGAGGAAGACAACGACAACGACAACAAATCCATCTGCCTGTTAGTTGTCATACACACTTTTTCTTTTTTCCATCTTTATTCTTTGTTGTATTTGAGATGAGAAAAATGCCAGCCATTCTATCTTCAACGTGCTTCTGCTTTCAATCTGCCCCTTTTCTTTTTTTTCTATTTTTTTCATTGTCCGTGTGTGGTGCTTGTGTGTTGTTTCTCTACTCTGGTCTATTTCTTTTTTTTCCTTCTCTCTCTTTACTGTCCGTCAGCCAATGAATGGCAACATTCTCAAATTGTTATTTTTTGTCTTTCTTGTCGTCGTTGTTTTCTTTGTCGACGTCGTCGTCTTAGCTGTCGTTGTTGTTGTTGATGTTGTTGTTGTTTTCATTTCCTAAGTAAATCGTAATGGTCTCCTCTTCAACAACCTCGCTTTCCCGTTTTTTTATTCTCTTTTTATTTTTTTCTTACCGCTACATTACTTTTGCTTTTTTCCTCACTTACACACTGAAACTATGTGTTCTCAATTGATTGTGTCCGGTAGACTACTGTATAAAATAGTGTAGCAGGGCATTTTGAGGCTTTAGAAACTACAGACTGTACTTGCAGGAGACTGTTAGCAGTTAACTGAGCAGAGAAATAAAAAAATTAATAATAACAGAAAACGTGGTCAACGCCGGAAAGTAGCGTCAAGACTGCTGCCACAACCATTAGAAAACTACTCTGCACTGCAAAAACAAGCAAAAACAAACTAGAACAATTAGAATAGACAAAAAGAATTCTAAATTAGGAAGCAATTATTGGCACAGCCAACATCGATTTAGCAGCTGACATACGCAGCAGCAAAGGCGGCAGAGTATGAATAATAATGAAGCAGATTAACACAAAAAAATTGACAATGAAAATAAATGAATGCAAATAAAATGAATAAAACGATCAAAACAATGGGAGATATGAAATGAAATGAAATGAACAAAAAACGAGGCAAATAAAAAAGAAGCGCACTAGTTGTGGCAGTGAGTGCGTGAGCGAGTGTGTTTGGTAGATTAAAGAATAGCGAGAATTGAGAATGGCGATAGTTAGCAGTTGATAACGAGGCAGATTGGTACAATAATGTCTGCACAATCAAGTTGAGAATGAGAACACAGCAAAAAAGACTGGCCTTCAGTGTGAATCAATTTAGTGAGGAACAGGAGGCCTTGCCGGTTTCACAGGGCAGACATTGCAGGGAAGCGATGATTCGGGCGCGCAAGCGAGCGCCGTGCCGAGCGTGCCTGCATTACCGGCTTTCATGTGATCGCTCCTAAATCGTTCTCATGTCCTTAGCTGCCGCTCTTTTACTTAGTGCTTTTGTGGCAGTGTTAAAACGAGCTTTAACGGCATTAAACACAAAAGACTGGCACATTCACACACACACACTCACACACACAGGCACAAACAGACAAACACAAACACAGACACACACGCATTGGCATCGGTGTTTTAGCGGTCGTTTTGAGCACTGTGTTGCTGCAGTCACCAGTAATGGTCCCCAATTGACTTGGCAATGGCGCTGCTAATGGGCTCAGTCGTCGTGGCTCGTGTCTGCAGTTGTTGCCAGTGTTGATCGCTATCACCACCACTATCACCACCACTATCACCACCATCATCACCACCATCACCCCTTCCCCTTTTCTTCCTGATCGGCCGACATTGAGTTGTAGTGTGAGTAACATAGGTCCAATAGTAGTAACACTACATCGCCACATGCCTCACGCATTTTAGGTATTACGACGGCCGTACAAACCAGCGTAGCCGAGCAGAACAGTACAAAGCCTCCAGCTTTAGAAGGAGGGAAAGGGAAAAACTTTTTCAGCTACAAGCACTGTAACCACTGTTAGTCCTCTCATTAATGGCCCGCTAATTGCCGGCTGCTCAACTAGCTCTTTCTTGTTTGAGCCGTACAAGAGAAGGAAAGAAAACAAAATAAAAAGAAACATCATCAGCAACAGTGCGAACTGGCTGCTTTTACCGAAAACGTGGCTTGCAAAAGTTTAAACGACCAATCATTTGGAGCGTTTAGTGGTACCGTAAGTGGCACCGGTCAAGTAGTTAGCGGTAATTGTAATAGAGAATGTGTGAATTAACACACACTTTCTTGTGTTAGCGCCGGGCGAGCTTTCAAATGACTGCCTGAAAAAAATGTGTACTTAAAACGGCAGTCAACTGAAGATGAGTAGAGAAGATATCAAGTTAATGATACGTGCGGTTCAATAATAACTCTTTCTAATTGATGCTTTTGCGGTAAAATGATAATTGATTTAAAAAATGTTTTTTAAAAACTACTCTTTTTGAATTTGCTAAATAATTTTTTTCAATTTGCATTATGTCCATTTGTAGAGGAATGTCTATTAGTTTTAAGAAAAAGTGTAAGCACACACTGCAGTGAAATGACAGCTGCTTGGCGCAAATATAATTATGGTAATAATGTAGAGTACATCTGTTGAGAAGTACACAAACATTCATTCACCTAATGGGCAAGTTGATTGCCTGTTTTTGTGTGTAAGTGTGTGTGTGTGCTGATTTTCTGTACGATGAAACTAATACTTCTACTTAAAACGAATTATTCATACTTACAGTAATGAAATGATGGCCATTTAAAGAAGTCCGCGACCTTTCTTACTAGTCAAAATCTGTTCCTCTTCTTCTGCAACTGATTTACAGGGCAAATAACACACTGAAACGCACACACACGCACACACACACACGCCACATATGCACTGTTAATAATTGATAACTATTTGCATAGGACTAATTTGAGATGCAATGCACCAGTTCCTCCCCAATGTGCTTGTTCACGTCATCTTCCCTTGCAATTCGTGCATTATGCGCCCCAACTGTCATTATCACCATCACCACCACCGCTGCAGTCGTTTTCCCCATCATAATTACCAGAGTAACCATTTAGTTGAAATGAGAGAAAAAAATTCAAAAGACCGCTAAAAATGCATTACTTTGCCCCTTCTTTCTCTTTTTCTTCTGTGCATCGTCATTTCAATTTGCCGCGTGCCCTGAAATGTTCTTCTGCGTCTTTTGAGCGCAAGTACCGTCGTTAGTAGGCATCGGCGTCAGGAGCGGTATTTAAGCAAACGACAGCAACATCAACATCATCAGCATCAGCATCAGCAACAGTGTCAGCGACAAAGTGCTTCGTCTGGCACTGATCACAGGGCCATCTGCATAGCAGGGGACAGAGAAGACGACGACAGGAACGGCGGTGTAATATCGCCCTCATCAGCAATGATTGTCAGCAGTGAGTAGTGGGGAGCTGGATGGCCTCAGTGGGAACACGCTCACACTGAGAAAAGAAAAAAGGAGATGAAAAGGAGGAAACAGAGGATGAAGAACCAGGCGGCAGCATGACGCTCCTGCTGCCCATCATTATCATTATCATTCAAGTGGGCTCCTGTTCGGCTATTTGCCCACTTTCTCTCTTTCTCTCTCTCTCTTAGTGTGTTTTTGTTTGCGCACTACAACGAACCAACAATAAGAAAGAAAAACAGAATATCGTCTTCGTTTTAAGCAAAAAAGAAAGCAGTTAGTTGGCTCGTTTAAAGTATAACGGAAATAACAAATAAAAAACTGCAAAATGCCTAAAGGCAATTGATAGTGTGCAGTAAAATTTACAAAACAAGTTCAGTGTGTCATAGAATACTACAAAAACAAGTTTTTACTTTTAAAACAATGTGTTTAACAATGTTTACTTATGTTTGTGGTTTGTTAAAATTTAAAAAGCTTAAGTTTTTAATTTTATTAAGAGCATAAAATAAAAAAATTAAATACAATTTTTAAAACAATAAAAAATTGTAACAAAAACATCATTAATACCATTTAAATTTATTAATTTTTTAAAGTTTTTTATCAAACATTGATAAAAATTTAATTAAAAAAGCAATTTGTTATGAACAAATAAAAAGTTTAATTTAAAATTGTCAAAATGCAATAACAAATGTTTTATTATTGTAACAAAAAAATAGATTATTGTTCCAAGCAAAAAAAATATTTTTGCTTTAAAAATAAAATTGGAACATTTTACTAATAATTAAAAAAATAAAAATTTATCCAGTTTTAATTTTTATTTTTTGTTTAAACAATTAAAATTTTTTAGCAAAACTTGTAAAATAATTTTTTTTGTTTTAAAATAACATTTGATACTATTGCGTTTGTTTTGTCAAACGTTAAATTAACTTACACTAAAGTGTTTGTAAATTTAATTTATTTTGAATAGAAAATTCAATTTAAAACTTATTGGAACTTTTGCATTTTAAACTGAAAAAAAATTTGATTTAATTTTTATTGTTTTTAAAACCAGATCAAATTGAATGTAAATTAAAATTAATTTTAAAAATTTATTTTTATTTTTTGAATATACAATTGCAAAACAAAAATTATTTAAAAAATTAAAAAAGTAAGGTTTTTTAAATGTTACAACAACGTTTTTTGTTGGTTTCAATATGTATTTTTATTGATTTTTTTGTTTAAAATTATTGTTTAATATTTTACAAAAAAACAATATTTTTTTAAATTAAGAAAAAAACTTTGAAACGTTGTGTTTGTTAAAAATATGATGAGAAGTTTATTTAATGCCTAAAAAACCTATGTGCACATTATCGACTTAACTAAACCAACGCTAGACTGCTTAATTATAGTAAATAAATCAATTAATTTAGTTATTAAACTGTGTTAAAACTAAATGCAATAGCAACAAACAACTATAAAACTAATGACTTTAAAAATAAATAATAAACAGATACAAATGTTTGAGCATTGATCCCAAAACTCCTACATTGAACGATTATTTTTAAAAATTGCAAAGTCATTCGGGCCATTAAAAAACTTTGTGGCAGTTCTGCAACCAATTGGAAAAACGTTAACTTTTTTGCTGGTATTCGCAATCAGTTATCAGGCAATATCCACTCGATTGAGCTTTTCTAGTCTAGGGTCGAGCGTTTTCTTTTCATTTGGCAGTTGTCTTCATCTTTTCTTATTTATCTCTTTATCCTTTTTTGCTTCTCACTTTGCCTGTTTAACTTTATTCATTTTTTAAGTGTGTGTTTGTGATTACATCGATCTCTATTGGATCATTCTCAATTGGTTGACTTCTTACTGCATGTCTAGATGAACGATGCAAGAAAGGCCGTTTTTCTTTTCCTCTGTCTAAAGATCGTTTTTGTGAAATACTTTTTTGCAAGCAGTTTGATGGTTGTCTGGATCGATGCAATCTATAAACTTGGCAGCTTGAAACAAACAGCTACCTCCTGCTTCCTTGTAGTTTGCCTTAGTTTCAGAATTTTCGCTCTTGTTCACTAAAAATAAATTGATTGCAAATTTGATCGAGTTTAGATCATTTCTGCAAAGTGAATGTGTTTGAGGGAAAGTGAGATGAAAGCAAAAGCAAGAAAAAACATAAAATAAAAAGAGCAAAAAGAAAAAAAACAGTGAATGAAGTTGAAAGTGTTCGCTTGTTGGCCACAACGTTTGGCAAACACACACACACGCTCACTAAAAAAGCATCTAGGTTTGAAACTTTGAGTATAACTTATTGCTGTCACGTAGAAAAATTGGAGGCCAATGTTGGGACAGAGCAGGAAAGGCAGCTAAAAAAGTTGACTGCTCTCACTATTGCGGCTTTCAAGAGTTGCGTGCTGTTGTTGATGTTGGTAGTGGTAATGCAAAACTAACTAAACTTGGCCGTGGTTAGCAAATGTATATTGATAGATGTATTAAACTTAAACACATCGACAATTATCGGATAGACAGAAAACGGTGTGAAGACCACTAGAAACCTTTACTTGCTTTTTCAAAATTACATTTTATCAAAGCTAAAAAACAATTTTTTCATTTTTTTCATTTTTTCATTTTTTATGTCACTTTTTAGACTATCTCGGTGCTCCAGACTTTTGGCCTAAGTTTTGAGTTGCAACAGAAGTGGCAGTCGTCCAGTAGCTAAAAATCAGCAAAATCAGCCGTTCTAATACGACGAGCTCACTCCTGCAAACTCTATGTTTATTTGTTTTGCCGACTGCTGCTATGTTGCTGATAGAATATTAATAAGTGGTTTTACTGAGTGAAGTGACTGGAGAACAGAAAAAAAAGAGTGCAAAAAAACAAAAATCAAACAGACGCCAGTCTGGGTTGTAGGACATATCGAAACCATTTTTTATATTATTTCCTTCTTTTGCTTTGCAATTTTTCAAAAACTGTTCGTTTTTTACTAAAAAAATCCAAAAAAGTACTGTAATAAAAAGTGGCAGTGCAAAGTGGCAAGTTTAGTGTGTAGACGTGTACAATTTTTAGTCTTTTTTACAAAGTTTTATATCATTCCAGTTCCAATAAACATTGTATAATCACTGCTACATTGAGTTTTTGTCCAAAAAGTTCCTTTTATTTTAACAGACAGTATTTTTTCTTTTTATGGTTCTGCTCTGCTTTTTCATTTTGTTGCAAGTCGCTTGCTAACCAAACAATTCCACACTACGTAATTACATTGCGTGTGTTATGAACAACGACCAAAATTGTTTTGGTTGTCTTGCAGACTGCATGGTTACAGTTTGCCTGTCACCACTGTTGCTGCCACTACTGTCACTAATCCAATTGCTGCCTCTGATGCCGCTGATGTATTTCAAGTGATTGAATCCGCCGATGTTGTGAGCCAAACTGTGTGTGTAATATGGCGCCGGCGCTTTTAGCTATGATTAGCCGTCAACTTGACGTTTTCATATGAGTGTGTGTGTGGGCCAGGGCAAAAATGGGCAAACTCGTATTAATAAAGGAAAAGTGCAACTGCAGAACTGGAAGTCAAATTAACTCAAACTGGCAGCCCGTGTTTGTGATTTGTGTGCAGCTGTACACAGCAGCGGAAGCGCGCAATCTGTGAAATGGAGCTCCTGTTCAATTAGAGAGGACTGACCATGATGCCTGTGCCAAGTGAACTGTACAGTGCTGTCCTGCTAAGTTTCCACTGCCGAACTAGCTAATTGAGTTGAACTGCTGCTGGTGATGCTCCTCTGCCACTACCGAACTGCCTTCTTCTCTTCAAAGTAAATCACTTGTTTGTTTGTTGTTGGTCTTTGCTTTTCCTTCAACTCAGAACGAACACAGTGGCCACATTTTCTCAAAATTAGCCGCCATTGCTGCACTGATTGCAACAATGTCTGCTGATGGTTGTAGTGGTAGTGGTGGTGGTCAGTGGCAAGACGGTGCCAAATCTCTGCACACTAATGGCGATTAAGTGAAGCTAATGTGGGCAAACCGCAAAGTAACCAACATAAAAAAGCAAAAGTGCAGATAAAGCCAAACGGCATTTGGGAGCCAGTTGTTGTTTTAGTATGTTGCTTTTAAAAGTGAAAAAATGCCTAAGCTATAACAACTGCAAATTAATAAAAAAAATTTGTTTCTTAAGCAAACGAAAACTCACCCAAATAAAGTTTTTGTTTTGACATCTTAGTATTAACAAACAAACAATTTCATATCTAATGGTCATTTTAAAATGAAATAATTTAAAAAATACTAGTGTTAACTTGGCAAGAATAAGTAGGCAGTTTAAAAAACTCTAACTGGTTTAGCAATTTTATTGGTTTGGCTTAACAACAAATTGTAAAGACGGCTTTTAGTCCTATTAACACCCACATTTAGAAATCATGAATATTAAACCGTGCAAAAATGCAAATAAAATGGCATCAACGTTTGTTTAGCGTTGCTGATATAATACTAAAATCACAAATTTTATCTTAAAAATTATTTTTTTTGGTTCTCAATATTTATTTTTTAGTTATACTTGGTATCAGTTTACAAAAATCTTATTATAATTTTTTCACGTTTTTTGTTTATGTCTAATTTACATTATTTATGTAATATGAAACATATTTTTTATTTTGTTTATTATACAAAGCGCGTAATGTGATTAAATGCAAAATATGATAGTTTGTGAAAAAAGTGAATTTTTCTATCATTTATTTAAGTAAATACAAAAAATTGCATCAGTTAATAAAAAACATTATTGTTTGTTTTAAAGTTTTCATAAACAAAAATAATAACAAATTTTGGTACAAAAATTATTTTTGTTTGTCAAAATAAATGATTTTTGTTTAAATTTTAAATGCTAAAAAAGTGATTTTAAAAAATGTATAGTGTTTTCCAATAAAGTCAGCTCAAATAACATCATAATCAAAATCAGTTTTATTTTTAAGATTATCGAACTGTCAAGTTTAATGTGTAATTCTTATGTAATAAAAGTTGAAAACAGCCGTCATTTGATTTCAAAGTCGTATCCAGCTGTGAGTTTAATGCAATCGATTGGCCGTCTCCAGCAGTGCAATTTATTTTGGCGATTGGTTTTAGCAAATGTTTTGTTTTTAGTGCAGTTATCACCACCATTCCCAGCCCAAACAAAGTGAGGCCAGTGACCACTGCATTCTGCTCTGTGGACGGCCATTAGCTTTTGCAGCTAGTTGCACTTGAGAGTGAGCACAACTGACCACAACCGTTCTTCCTCTTTAACCACCTGTTTATTCAATTAGTCAGCAATGCTTTTAGTGTTTAACGATAAACAAAAATGCAAACTAACATACACCTACGCTAATTTTTTTCGATTGTCACAGTGTGCTTGCAAACTGCTTTTAAATATTTGTTGCAATGATTTATTCATTTTTAATAATTGCAACGTTCAAAGTTTTTTTAACAACCGTGCATTGTTGCTAATAAATTTGTTAAAATCAGCACATTTTCGGCATTACTTTAAACAAATTTTTTTAGTTTTCAGTCCAAAAGTTGAATAAATTATCACAAAATAAATTTTGTTGTTGGCACTGCTTGTGCACCGTTTCGCTCATCCAGAGATGATAAGCGGAGGCACACAAACGCACAAACTAGATTGTGCCTTTTTCTGCTCTACCTTCGGCGCCATCAGTGTAGGTTGTTGTTAATTAAATCATCACCGGTCTGTAAGCACATACACATACACACTCTTTTGGGCAATAGTTAATGGTAATGATGGTGCCTGTGAGGGTCTGTTCACTGCTTCTCTGTTGTATTTCCCAATATCAAACTTTGTCTGAGCAGCACTGTAAACATTCCGCAGGGACTAGGCAAAATTAAGAAGCCAATGAAAAAAGAACCAAGAAAACGGCTGCCACAAGTCGCTCAATTTACATAATTAAGAAGAACAAGCGGCAGCGGTAGAGGCAGCAGCATCAGCTGCGATCGAAAAATGGTGATCTTTATTCTGGAAGTGCCTAAGTGTGTGTAAGTGGGTACAGGCTGGCAAAAACTCACTGAGTGACTGTAAGTGAGTAAGTATGTGTGTGTGCGTGTGTGTGTCTGTTTTGTGAATGTGCTTTGATTAAAAGACAATCAGATAATGAAAGGGGAAAGGGGCATGTGGCCTTCCTTATGTTTGCACTGGCCTCTATGATGGATGAATGGGCAAGATGGATGGACGGGTAGATGAATGGGTGGATGGATGGGAAACAGGCAGGCAGGCAATGAGCAGTAGTACCCTTCAGTGGTGATGGTAATGCAGGCGACCCGGTAATGCCATGCCCCCTTCTCTCCCATTCACTACTCTTTGCTCAATAGCCATTTGCTAATTGCACTAATTGCCGAGCTCACTAAAAGGGCATTTTTTGCTGCTGCTGCTTCGGCTGTTATGGTTGCACTTTGCTCATTCTTTTCTTTTTTTCCTCCACCCTCTGTGCTAACAAATATTCATAAGCATCGTCGACATCTCAATTGCTTTGACAGTGATCACTGCCACTGAGACTGAGTCTGAGTTTCAAGAAGTAGCAGCAGACAGTGCCTTTTGAGTGCCAGTGTGTACGGCCAGTATGCTCTGTGCGCTGCTTTCAGTGAACTCACTTTAGCTGCACTTTGCTGCTGCATTTCAGCAGTGTCACTGAACGAGCTGTAAACTGATTCCTGATTGTGAGGGTGGAAATGACAAAGACTATGGAAATGAGTTTGGAAATTGCTGCTGCTACTTCTGCTGCTGTTGCTGCACTGGAGATGATGATGGTGGTGTTTGTGGTTTAGGCAAATCGATTTGATCGATGGCGTTGACGTCTACTCGGTGCAATTGGCTTAGTGCATGCATACACACACACTCACAGGCGTACACTTTGTTAAGAGGCATCGTCTGAAGAGTGATGGATGAGCCTTTTTAGTGGCAATGGCTTCACTGACGATACTGATTGGAATTTGTCAGAAAAACGCTCCTCCTGATTAATCTGTGTAGCGTTCACTTTTTCTCTTTTATTCTTTGATTCTCTAACAGTTGTAGATCACAAGAGACGCTCTACCTTTTTGCATGTAAGCAAAAAATCTTTTGTTGAAAACAATACACTCAAAGATGTCAATGTCCAGCAGGTGAAACAAAACAAGAAAGGTAAAGGGCAGTCACATTGAAAGTTTTGTCAGACAGTCTGTGAGTGTGTCCACTGCTCTCCTTAACAGCAGCACTAATCAATGACCTTTCCAAGTTTTTTTTGTGGCCACTCACTAGTCAGGTAGTCAGCAGTGTGTGGGCAGTTGTGACTGGTGCGGGTAAAAGAATGTGAGTAAAGTGAGCGAGTAAGTGAGTGTAAGTGTGAATGCTGCCATTGGAAAGTGCTCAAAGCTGCCTACTGTCGGTGGCAACGGTGCTGATGGTCATCAGCATTTCAGTGCTTTCCTTCCCTCTTTATTGATACAACAATGTGCCCACTTGCCCACTAGCAAAAATAACAGAGTGACTGAGCAGCCAGAGGTGATGCACCAGAAGTGCTGCTCCCTCTGTGGCAGGGTGGAAGGGTTCACAGTACATCAGCAGGGTGAACAGGTAACAGCAAATCACTCTCCGTTTTAGTTCTCCCCCCCAAGCAGATGTACTAAAGGCGGTGGAAAAGGTTAAAGAATGTTGTCACTACTGCAGCGGTAGTTGTTGTTACCACTTCTGCTGCTACTTCTGCTGCAGCTGATAGTAATAATAATAATAATAGTTAAACAGTGGAGTTCTCCACATGGCGCCAAAAAAGTAACGCTGCAGATGCAATTCCTCTTTCTGTCTCTCTCTCTCTCTCTCTCTCTCTCCAATCAAAGTGAACAATCAAACATCGCGCCTTGTCACCGGTGGTGTTGATTGTTCAAGTGTGACCAGCACTCTGTGACCACCACCACCACCACCACGACCACCACCGCCACCACCTTTAGCACCGGCTCTGCCACAAACCAGTGATGCTATGTTTGTGTCGGTGGGAGATATATAAAACACCGCACAAGCATCTTCACTTGCGATGACTAGTGGCTTTGATTTTGACAGCTGACTGCATCAACTGCTGAAAACAGAGGACACTGCACATCACTACAATACCAAAACCGTTTGCATATTGCTCACTTGTTTACCTGACCACCTCACTGCAGACTTTATTGTTTTGAAAATATTTTGCAAATGTTTAGTAAATATTCACATCAACTTCAACATGAACCTAATTAATTACTCTTGTAACGTCTTGCACTTGTTGATTGTCGGTTTTCCGTAACTAAGTTTTAGTTTTTTATTTATCAAAAAATTTATTTATGTTTTATTACTAAATTGTGCGTTTAAAAAAGTTATTATTGCAACACATATTTTGTGTCAAACTTTTTACTAAGTTTTATGCTGTTACTGTAAGTAGTTTTAAATTTTTGTAGTTTTTTGTACTTAATACTAAAAAATAACAAAATGTTTTTGTGTTGGATGACAAATGAGATATCGTATCGACTATTAATATTCTTCACCTGATTGTCAAATGTTTATTTTTTCCAAAATGAATTTTTGTTTACTTGCCAATCGAGTTAGATATCGACTGTCAGTTGGTAAATATTGTGAGGCTAGTGTTACCCAAAAATACCAAAAATTGTTTATACTTGATTTAGTCACGCGGGCAGTTTTACTTTTTGCCATGTACACTTATTGACTGCCGTTTTTAGCATTCACTGTTTTGACTGTAGCAGCAGTTATCCCTGGCACTAGGCACAGCTCCTCAATCGATCATTTTAACACTACGGCTGCCCAACTTTGTCGTCACTTAAATTGCCACTCAACCGAAAATGAGCCAGTTGACGGTCCATCGGCTGCTGACAATGAACTGTTCACTGACAAGAAATTTTTTTACATTTTGGTGCTGGAGTTGTTTAATTTTGTTTTTTATTTTGGTATACTAAAATATGTTTTGGTTGTAATCAAAATTGATTGCAAAACATCTTTAAAGTAAAGTGTTTATTTATTGCATTAGTAGCAAAAAATATTAATAAATAAAAAGTTTGGTTTTTAAACTAAACTTTAAACATTTATTGTAACGCAAAAAAAATTTTGTTTATTTAATACTTTTTAAATCTGGAAAATATTTTTTTTGCAACAAAAAATTATAACAGACACATTTGTCACAAAAACAAAAAATGTTATTAAACATTGCTCATCTAATTGTGGTTTAACAATGCTTTTGTTGTCAAACTTTCCATTTGTCAAAAGATTAAATTTAATAAATTTAGACTATCAAAAATGAGTCAAAAAGTTATAATTAATGAACACGAATTTAAATTAGTTAATCTTTATGCCTCAACTTCACTAGATTATTTTGGCAATGCGAACTAAAAACGTTATTTCAATAATTAATTATATAACTTAATTATTAATTAGAATTAAAATAGTTTGGTGTTTAAAAACATTGTTCAGTCAGCATAAAATTGCAGCTGTGAAAGTCGGCACATAGTTTCAACTTTGTGTACCCTACCGTCGGTTGTTGTGTAAGTAAATCAATTATTGAGTCATTAATTGTCTGTTGAAAACAGAACTCAAAACAGTCTTAATGATGCCTGTCGTTTAGATGAAATGGGAAAAGGGGGTAAAAGGGAAACAAGTTAGAGAAAAAACCATTTAATTGTTATTTATCGATTGTCATTTTGGCTGCCCAAACTAAAGAAAGCTTGGCCTTGAGGAAAAAGAAGAACAGGCAAAGTCAGTTTTAATTGTCAATAGTTTTTTTAAACCGCCATTTTCTAATTACATTTGCGTGCTGTACCCTTTTGAGCTAAAAATTTAAAAAGCAATACTTTTTTACATTAATCAGGTTTACTTTAAGACAAAAACAACTATTATTTTATTACCGGGAAATTACGCAAATGAAAAATTGAAAAAAAGAACTTGCAGTGCAAATACATTTAAGGATAGCATTTGGTAGAAAGTTGTGGGTGTGTGCAAACCAAAAAAACGTGTATTTATCTCGTCAACAACATAACGGCTTGTGAAATGGGCAATTGATTGCCCAGCGAAATGTAAAACCACAATTCTCTTGTGTTTCAAATGTTCAATTGCTGAATGCGTTGCACTCAACTGGCAAAACAGTAGCTGGCAGACTTGTGGGCAATTTATTTATTGGCAGCACCAAGGTGGCTGTCTGGACCTTTTTGTTCTTTTTCCCTCACTCTTTCTCTTTGTTCACTTGTGTTGTTGTTTCTCCTGATGATGGCTTCTTCTCCCTCGAGGTCGGCCATCGAAAGGATCGCAAGTCGCACTTGTCATAAATCAGTGCTCTCTTGTGTTGTTTCTTCTTTTCTATTGTTTTCCACTTTTATTACTTTAATTTAACTGTTTTATCTCTCATCCATTGCTCTTCAATCAGCGCACAAGCAATCGATGAGTTTTCCGCGCCATTGAGTTGAATTTGAGAAACAGTAGTGAAACTGGTAAAAAAAGTTGACAGGCTTCCGGACATAACTCAATCCTGGTGCTGTGTGATTTGCATGTCAGTGAAGGAGATGTATTGTGTACATTAGAAAATTTACAATTTATTTGTTTCATCGTAAACGAGAGTGTACTAAATTTTATTTCACAAACATTTTAAAAATACAAAACAACACTTTTATAAAAATTATAGATTTAACTTTGCAGTTTCAGAAAATTTAATATTCAAAGTAACAACAAATAATCGGATTAAAGAGTATACATTTTTTGCTACAAATAATAAAATGTAGTTTGCAAATTTTAAATTGTATAATATCAAAAGTTTCTTAAGATCACAATCCAATGTTTAAAATAAAAACCTTTTATCACAAAAAAATGAATTTCTAGTTTAAATATAATCTTTTACAAACAAACAATTTTAAAACAAACAACAATAACAACAATAATGCTAATAAAATTTAAAACAACAATAAAATGTATTTTTTAAGTGCAAATGAATTAAAAAAATTTAAATGAATAAGTAGTATGCATGACAAAAATCAATAACTCGGCATTCATTAAAACATTTTAACAATAGCACTAAAAAGTACTCATTTTTTTCTTTTTTACTTTACAGATTGAAACAAAATTCCTCATTTTATCAGTAACAAAAACTGATACAAAGCATGACTGAAAGGCAAACCATGGCAGAAGTAGGCGGAAATAAGAAAAAGTCAGCCAAAGACCAGCACCAGCACCACCCTCATCACCGACCAAAAAACTTTCCCATTCCCCTGGCTGAAACAGTGCCCGCAGCAGTCATCACCGAAGAATACTCGCCCCGAGAGGAAGGTCGCGGAAAGCGGCCCAGTAGTAATCCAGGGCGTCAGAGTGGAAAACTAATGACCACCACGACCACCACCATGCTCTCCTCTGACGATTGGCTGGCAGACATGGCCAACAACAATGTCAGCGCCGCAGAGGCCGCTGCTCTTCGCCACAAGGCAGCACAACTTTCAAGTGGAGGAGGAGGAGGAAGAGGTAATCGAGGTGGACGGAATGGAGATCATCGAGTGGGCGTCAGTCGTGGTCAGCACCTGAACCCTACCCTTGGTCCTGTAGTGCAGCTGATTGGCGTCTCGGTAAAGAAGGAACGGCGTGACCAGGTAACCAGTGGGCGGACCGTTTTCACCGGCCTTAACCTCACTTTCACCTGCGGTCGCATCTTTGTGGTCATTGGCGAGCCGCAGTCGGGCAAAACGGCTCTGCTGCAGACGCTGGCAAAAATTCGCTCTCCAGCGGCGGGGAAGGTGAAGTACCTGAGTGTAAATGAAAAAACGAGCAAGGATTTGACTGATAAGGCAGGAGGGAAAAAGACAATTTCGAAAGGCGGTCGACTGTCCGCCGGTTTTATGGCCCAACGAGGCGGTTTTTTTGCCGATTTCAGCCCGGTGGAGAATGTGCAGTACTTCGCAAAACTACACTGTCTGGAGCCGGTGGTGGCCCACAACAAGCTGCACCGCCTGATGACAATGATTGGCTGGGAGCAAAAGTCGGTGCCGGTTGGCCGGTTGACCGCCGTTCAGCAGACGCTCGTCTCGCTGGCCATCGCCTCCATTCACTCGCCTGCAGTGCTGATTCTTGATGAGCCCAACTTTGGCGCCGATCTCTTCCTCAAAGAGCACATCTGGCGACAGCTGAAGAAGCTGACCACCGCCGAGGCGGTCACCATCATCTTTTCCACGCGCACTGTAGAGGACGTCCGTTTCGCCGACGAGGCGGCCATAGTGCGCAAGAAATCGCTGGTGCCTTGTTTGCTGACAGTGCCAGCCCCCGTTTCAGCTGCCCCTCTTGATGGCCCTACCACTCCGACTAGTGTTGATGGGAAAAGCTTGATGTCGGATTTACCGGCTGCTGCAGAGTCCTCACCCTCATCGCTGGACATTGCCAGTCTGCTCAGCGTGGACGTGGACAAGATTCGCCAGTACGTGGCCACTCCTATCAGCTGCAAAACAAACTAGAGGAAGAGGAAGAGGAAGAGGAGAGTGAATCAGAAACGCTGAAGGGCGGAAAGTCGGGAAAGGTCAACAAAGCCTTTGAAAAGTCGCCCTCACTAGACTCCAGAACGTCTGAAGTTCAGCTGGAGATGAGCTGGCCAACAACCGCCATTGACGGTAGCACATTAACAGCAGTCTGCACACTCTGCGAAACACTCAACTAAAGCGCCTTCACCGCGAAGCGCCCTTCATTACCAAACTTCTGCTCAGCTTTCTGATCATCATCAAACTGCTCCTTCGACAGCCGCTGTACACACTGGCCCAGCTGCTGCTGCCCGCACTGCTGGTCAGCCTGCTGAGCACCTTCGTCGGGCAGAATCCGTTCGCCATTCCCGTGGCAGTGTACAACCCCGACCAGCCGTCCATTGTCAGTCGCCACGTGATCAACAGCCTCGACGGGCACACCATTCACGTGCAGGAGTACCCGACGCTGGAGGCGGCAGTGCAGGCGGTCCGACTGCACCTCGCCTGGGCGGTCATGGAGTTCCCCGCCAATTACACCAACTCGATGATCAACCGTGCGCTTCAAGTAAGTGCCATTTAATGCTAAAGTTTTCCTTTACAATGACAGTTACCACCCTTTTCTACACACTTTCATTACAGACCTGCGAAGGCGACAGCGACTTTGACGAGGAGCCGGAAGCGGAGAGCATTTCCGGCCATCTGGTCGACTCTGAGGCGCACCATAGGCAATTTGACAAATTGTCCAACAGCAAAAACGACAGCAGTGGCAGTGACCGCATTGACAGTCCAGCCGACTTGACGGCTGAAGACGCCGACTTGGCGCGCATCTTTCGCAGCGTCCGACCAGTGAGCAAGCGGTCCACGCTTGAAAAGGAGGAAGAACACGAGGAGAACAATGGAACAGCTGTTGCAAGGGACGGCGGGGTTGGCAGCACTCTATCTATCGGTGGCCCCTCTCTTGTCACCCCGGTAAACGGAAACGGCGTCAGTAGAAGCGGCAGTAGCGAAGCGGAAAGTCCCGAAGCGCACGCACTGGGCAACGACATTGACGTGAACCACAAGAAACTGAAGCCGATCAACTTGATCACCATTCGCCTGCACATCGACAACACCAACCTCCTGGTGGCCGGCTTCATCAAGGCGAAGATCTTCGCCGCCCTGCAGAAGGCGCAAGCCGATCCGGCGCTGGCCACCCTCTCGCCGAAGATTCCCACGCCGTTGGAGCTAGTGACACCGAACATCTACGGGTCGGAGGACACGCCCATGGGCGAGTGGCTGCTGCCCGGGACGCTGGTCCTCGTCTTCACCCTCACCTCTGCCCTCCTTCCGCTGCCGCTGCTCACCCGACTCAAACGGGCGCCCGTTTTTGACAGTCTCCAGCTAGGCGGCATCAGTCGCCCTCTGCTGGTGGCCGTTTTCACCACCGTACAGCTGGCCATTATGGCCGTGCAGCTGGCGATCACCCTGCTGGTGGTGGGCACTCTCCTGGTGAACGCCCACCAGAGGGACTACCTGCTCAACTCTCTGGGGCTGACCTTTGTGCTGGTGGCGCAGCAAGGTACGGTCGCTCTGCTGCTCTCCACGGTGGCACTTTTTGCGCTAAACCTCCGCCGACCGGGGCTGGTGGTGGCTCTGCTGCAGCTAAACTACTTCACCGGTCTGCTTCTTTTTGGCGGCATCCTCTGGCCGTTGGAGTGCATGCCACTGGCGGTGAGACGATCCGTGGTCCACCTTCTCCCTCAGTCAGTGGCCGCGAGGGCCTGAGATCGGTTTTCTCGCGTGGCTGGGGCTGGCAGCAGTACCACCACTTGACGACTGAAAACAATGTCCTCTGGTGGGCGGTCAACCTGCCTCTTGCTTGGATTGCCGGCCTCCAGCTTATGACGATGATTGCTGTTAAAGCTCTACTGAAGGTTTTTAACTGGGTTTTATTCTTAACTTTTTTTCAATGAAATGGTTTTATATTTAACTTTTTTAATGTCTGAGACAGTTTTATTGTGAATGCCTAAAATACTACTTAAACATTCTTTTTTTGTATTTGCCTATGCTGTGAAGGCCATTAATTAATTAATAAACATTAGTTATTTTATAATGAATAATAAAGTTCTCAAGTTTTCCCTTTTAATTGTAATTAATTTTTTTAAAAGTTTTTTAAAGTTTTAAACATTTTTAAAATACTTAACAAAATACAACTAATACAATAAAAAATATTTTGATACTGTTTTATAATGAAATGAAGGTAATTAACCATTTGGAAAAATGTGCATCATACTCGTGCTGATCTAAAATTTCACTACCTATTTTTTGCCAAATAAATAAAGAACAACATAAAATTAAATTTTTAAAATAAAAAATAAATAGTAAAGGTAAACAATTTGCAAAAAAACTCAAGCCTAATATCGTACAAAGTGTAGAAGTACACATGAAAGTAAGTGAGAATGCCTGGGACCCAAGGTACAAAGTATTACTATACAAGTGATACAAACCTAAAGTCCGTCTGCTGGCAAAACTGATTCAAACTAAACCGAAAACAAAACTGCTCAATGGTCGTAAAAACGAGATGGCACCTATCTTTGGTAAACCTGTTGAACTTAAAGCAAAATGAGGTCAACGTTTTTTGACTGTATAAAATTAATGGGTGTGTTAGATTTTAAAACTTTTGTGATTTAAAAACTGCAAACATTGCTCTTTTATTTTATTCAAAGTAGCATATCTCACTGTAGCGCGTCAGTTGTTTTTTAGTATTAGTTGTCGCAGAATTTATTTTTCAAAGAAATGAGATGAGATAGAGAAAGGACACGGTCGAAAAATCAGTTTTTTGGCAAAACAGTAGTTTTTATCTACGCCGCTTTATAGCCTGCAATCTCCCGCAGCCTTCATTGACTGCAATCTCCTGCAACCTTCATCGCCATCAGCACTTTACAGTTACTTTACAGTTACTTTGTTCGACAATACTGCACCGAAAGAAAGTGGAACTTTTGAACCACTACACACAGCAGCAACACTTGCACAAGCACAGTTAAGTGATCACTAGTGACTTTCGCCTTTGCCAAAATGCCCGTAATACTGCGCAAATTACTGCAAAACGACGTCGGTCAGGAAGGTAACTCTCTCAAAATCAAGCGTCATAACAATGACCTGTCACGCCTTGTGGACAAATTCCAAAGAAAGATTGGTGAGTTTAAACAAAACATCAACCGCTCCGGATTTTCTCTCCCAGACGACCTACTGGGAAAACATTGGCTCTGCTTACAGACATTGAAGCCTTGATGGACCACGGAAACAAGCTCCGCCGAGAATGGCTTTAACGTAAAATAAAAGGGCCCTTCTCAGAACCTGAGCACCTATCTTCAACGGAAATCATCATTGAAAACGGTCGACATTATTTGGTCAAAGAAAAAGACAGAATCTGGCCTCCAAAACCGGCCGATGCTCTTGCCGGACCCAAATAACGTCCACAGTCTTCAATGATAATTTTCATTAAAAAAGGTGCTCAGGCTCTGCGAACGGATTCTGCCCGACGAAGGTGCTCAGCAGGCTGACCAGCAGTGCGGGCAGCAGCAGCTGGGCCAGTGTGTACAGCGGCTGTCGAAGGAGCAGTTTGATGATGAGCAAAAAACTGAGCAGAAATTTGGTGATGGGCGCTTCGCGGTGAAGGCGCATCACTTGATTGTTACGTTCCAGCCATTCTCGGTGGAGGCTGTTTCCTGCTAATCAGGATTCAAGGTCGTTGAACAAAGCCAATGTTTTCCCACAGTAGGGCTGGGGAGAAAGTCTGGTGCGGTTGAAGTTCTACCATCTTTTTTGAAACTTGTCACAAGCGTGCAATTTGTCGAGCGAAAGTAACTGTAACTGTGTAGTGCTGGTGGCATGAAGGCTGCTGGAGATTGCAGGCAATAAAACGCGAGATTAAAACTACTGATTTGTCGAAGGGGGCTGGCCAAGTCGCAATGCCAGTTTGTCAAAGTCGAATACGACTACTGTTTAGAGGTGGTGTTTTCAAAGAGTGCCTGGGCTTGTCCTCGGAGCGCAGGTAGGGACATGTGGACAAGGTTACAGGCAAAAGAGAGAGTGACACCGCACAAGTAATATCAGCATTATTTAATCTGCACAATTCAAAGTACAGAGAGAGAGAGAAGGAGACGCGAGGAGAGAGACCTCATTTTGGCTAGTCACAAACGTAAAGGGCAGGGCATGTGGTCAAGCTATCTAGTCGACCCTCATCTTCACTGGCTACGGTTCAGGAAAGTAATAAATCGGCTGGTGTCAAGAGGACTGTGTGTCTAATTGAAATCTTGTAAGTGGTCGACGCATCAACTTCACTGGTTCTGGTCGAGGAATTTCCTAAGTGAATGGCTCTACGACTTTCAAAATGCGAGAGCGACGCTGCTTTCGCCAGCCGCGAACGGTGAGCATCGCCGTTAAAGTCGGTGCGACGACTGCACGTCTTTACCACAACATTTACGTTCGTTCAGAAAGCATAAAGTCTGGGCCTGAACGTCTTCAGTTCTTTCTGACAAACGCTCACGAGTGCTGCGCATGACGCCTATATGCGGCTTTGCCGAGCACTCGTCCCATGATACACTCAGAACCACGACGGAGCCGATTGCCCGAGACTCACATACTTCTTTTTCCTTCACTGACCTTTTCTTCTACAAATAATTTAGCTTGGCTGTGCCGTCTTATTCTTCTACAAGAACAACGCCAGCGTGCCACGTCCCTATTCCTTTTCCTTGCTTCTCTCTCTATCCGTAACCTCTCTACCCATCTGCCCATTTGCGAAAGATTTCACATTACTGTCTTCATTTTCACAGTACGATGATCTTTTCTTTTCTAAAATCACATTTTAAACGTCTTTAACGAGTGCTTGTGGTGCTACACGTGACAACTGACCTCCTGCACGTTTGTCCTCTTGTGAATGCTCTAGCCTTTGTTCACATGTGCAAACTGGCGCCTCTATTGACTTTTCAAGCAAATTTGCAGTCCATGTCGTGCTGATCTTCAACGGAGCCGTACGATGTGAATCTACAAAAAGACTATGCTTTATGTGCTTGGCAGTAACACGTAGTTTCGTTACACTTAGCTTTAGGCCTTGCACTTTTTGACTAAGAAGGAAAAAAATTTGTAGAGCGAAATTTGTTGTCGGAAATGGGTCAATGATTTGTGCAAGTCCTAACATTTACGCTTTTAACAAAACAAAGAACATGTTTTTTTGCGTAAAATGATTAAATGTTTACTGCTTGCAAAAGACACCAAATATGTTTCATTTTTAGCAGCAATAGGGTGCATTCTTTTTTCAAAATATAAAAATTTCGAAATTTTAAATTTTTGTGACAAGTTTGACATGGTAGTTTACAAGGAAATACAAAATGATTGGTTCATTATCCGGTACATTTTTAGAAACACTGACTGCAAAAAGAATTCTAAATATGTTTCATTTTTTAGCAGCAACAAAATGGCATTCTTTTTTCTCAGTTTTTTAAATCCCAAATTTTAAATTTTTTACTGGTGTTGACATTGGTAGGTTTTACAAGTGAATCAATTGTGTTGCAGGTTCATACCCCGGTCATTTCCCTTATCTTTTCCTCCTATTTTTTTAATGTTTATCTTTTGCCTTCTTGTGGCCATGTACTCATATTTTGCCCTCTATCTTTCGTTCTTGCTCCTCATTTTCTGTACGGTATTCTCTGCTTTTCTATTTTTCCGGAGCACTTGCTCTTAAGGCAAGCTTAAACAGCCCATGCTTCAGTCGAGTGTAGAGCACTATCTGTGTCACACCTTCTCAATAAAATCTTTACCTGTTTTCACTAGGCCTCTTTCTCTCTTTCTTTTTTATCCTCACCCCAATCCGCCCGGTCCTTCTTTCGTCCAGCTGAGCCCGCAGAACCAAACAGAAGCCGTTCATCTGTAATCCTCCCCCCACCCGGCGACGAAACCCTCTCCACCTCTGCTATCACCACTCCAGCCAGCGCCATAATTGTAAGTTAAGCCAAAGTCAGCTCAACTCAACCGGCTACCAAAGCTTTTCTCCCAATGTACAGATTTTGCAAGTTGCCATTGTGGTCAGCATGCCGAAATCTACTCAAAAAACCCCTGGGTGAGAGGTCGTGGTCAGGGATCAAACTCGGGAACTCGGCTACTCAAGCGTCATTGCTGATGACTTTAACCATTACGCCAACAGCGCTTGTGTTTGAGCATTACTTACTGTTCAAACTATTAAGTTAAAATAAAAGTCAAAATTAAAACGCATCATTTAATCCTTTTGTTCAACCATTACATTTGCTTTTGCTAACCTTTATATTAAACGCTCTATTTGTTTTTATTAATTTTTTCAGGCGTATCATTTAACATTTAATTTTTTCATTTGACATTCAAAATTAGGTTTGTTCTCATCAATGCCTTTTAAGTTAATGACTTGTGAAATGTTCAATGTTTTATTAATTTTTTAATATTTTAAAAAATACACCTGCTTGTGAGCAGTATTTTAAAGTTTGCTTTTTTAAAAAGGTCAAATGAGTATTTCAGTTATTTTCTAAACTTTAAATTTTAAGTATTATAAAAAGCCAATGTGTTGTTAACACAAATATACTTGTTTTTACAGAAATATTACATTTGTAACTAAAAATGAAAATCATTTTACTTGCTATCTTTGCGGCAAGCATTATTCAATGTGTGAGTCTTTCAGCATTGACTCCTGAACAACTTGAGAAGTTGTCATCAAAGGGCTACCTTCTCAATCAAAGTCTAGTTTATAACTTGTTTCCTGAATGGACCACGCCTTTGATTCGTCAAAATTCGACCATAAAATCTCGATATAGTTATTGTTATGATCCGTTCATTACTAAAGAAGAACAAATTGACCTTTTTGAAGACCGTTTAAATGATGCGCTTAACACCTATTTTGTAAGTTTTCACTTGTTAGATCAATTAAAAAAACAGTTGAGTGGCGGCTGATGGGCCGCTAGCGGCTATGATGCCTGGCGGCCGGTGAAGGTAGATACGGCCGCCAGTGTTGACAACCGGCGTGACGGTGCGTGTGACGCGGCAGTCGTGCTGTGCTCGTGAAACCTGCTGTAATCGACAATAAACCTGACTTAGGGACTAAACTCCCACCACCACCCCTAAGCTCCCGTTACTGGTGGCAACGTCTAACTGGACAACGCCTATCTACTGAATCGCTGGAGCCAAGCCGCTCACCCGCTGAATCGCTGAATCGCTGAATCGCTGAATCGCTGACGCCGAACGGAGATGATCGCTGCCGAAGTCCGAATCCGGAAAGTGAATCGGCTGGTGAAGACCATCACCAAGCTGCTGAACGACGGCGTTGCTGACAGCTACGTCCAGACGCTGCTCAAAGACCTGGAGGACCTGCTGGATGGATTTGCCGAAGAGGAGCTCAAGGAGGAAACGACCGAAGAGCTGGACGGCCAACTAGCGGACCTGATGACACGCTTTGGTCTCATCCAGAGCCAGGCTGCTGCAAATAAGCCACCGCAGACCAGTAGTGGACTTGAAGCAAGACTTCCCAAAGAGAAACCGCCGGAACACGACGGCAAGAAAATGTCTTTCTTCGGGTTCTGGCGGCGCATGGAAGAATGCGTGTTCAACGTGCCCGTCGATGACGCTGCCAAACTTCGAGCGCTGATCAATGCAGTGCACTCAACGGACACCAACCTGGTGGCTGCTTGTGGCACTCTCAAGGAGGCGAAGGAGATCCTGGAGAAGAAGTACGCTTCGGAGAAAGCGGTGCGCGAGATGACATCAGAAAAGATGCGCAAGGTCAAGGTGGCAAACGCCTTTGACAGTGAAGGCCTGCAACAGCTGAAGGACGCCACGGCGGAGCTACTCATCGTGGTGAAACAAACAAGCGGCGACGACATGAAAAAAGAGTTGTTTGACGCCGTCGTCGCCCGCTTGCCAGACACGCTCTCACTGAAACTCTGGCGAAAAACAGACTCAAAGAAAAGCATTGATGTCGTGGACGAGTTCCTCGAGAAACAGATTTCGGCGCTGTTAGCCAACGACCGCTCCAAAGGCAAAGAGAGCAGCCGTGGGCAAGGACAACCTCGAGCAAACGGAAGATCGACTGAAGCTGAGGACGGGAAATGTTTCTTTTGTCACCAATCTGGACATTTTGCCAACGACTGCAAGGAGCTTAAGGCGCACATCTGTAAAGAATGTAAACAGAAGGGTCATACGCCGAAACGATGCCCGAATAAAGTGCAGTCAAAGTATGTCAGTCGTCTTGAGTGGCGTGCAAGAGGGCGGCCTGAAGACCCCAGGCCAAAATGCACCGTAGAAGTTGGGCTGCACGAGTTTGAGGCGACTGTAGATAGCGGGGCCGAAGTGACCATCCTGCCAGAGGAGACTGCCCCCCGTCAAGCGCCAGTGCAGAAGCTGATTATGGCCGACGGGGTGAGCGAACTGAAGGCACGCGGCCCTGCTACGGTGGAGATGAAGATCGTCGGCGAGACGCTGGAGCACCCGGCGTACTTCGCTGACATCGAGCCGGTCATTGGCGCAGATCTCCTCGACAAACATGGAGGCGTCGTTGACTTTGTCAACAAAGAACTGCGACTTCGAGAACAGACGAAGCCTAAGGTTCTGCTGACCACAACCAGTAAGGACACCAATCTGGCCTCTGTCGTTGAAAGCGAGTTCCCTGACCTTCTTCAGGGAATCGGAAAAACAAGCGTCGTAGAGCACCGGATTGACACCGGTGACCATCGACCAATCGCCATCAGAGGACGACGAATCCCGGTCCATTACCGGGAAGACGTCGGCAAACATGTACAGGAACTTTTGAAGGAGGACATCATCGAAGAGGCCGACGGCGATTGGCAGTTTCCGCTGGTGATCGTCAAGAAGAAAGACGGAACAATACGGATGACGAACGATTTGCGGCGGCTGAACGACATCACCACGCGAGATTGTTTTCCGATGCCAAGAATCGACGAGCAACTGGAGGCCATTGCCAAAGCAAAAGTGTTTTCACGAATGGACCTCCGCCGCGGGTACTACCAAGTGATGTTACGCGCCGAGGACAGGAAGAAGACGGCGTTCGCTTGCAACGGCAGGCTTTATCAATTCAAACGGATGCCTTTCGGAGCATGCAATGCGCCGCAAACATTCCAGCGGCTAATGCTGAAGGTGCTGGGCGAGTTGCCATTCGTCTGTGTCTACCTCGACGACGTTTTGGTTTTCTCGGAAGACCCAGCTCAGCATGCTGGCCATGTGCGTCAGGTGCTGAAGAGAATTCGAGAAGCCGGCCTGACGATGAACAAAGAGAAATGCCTCTTCGGAGTCACGGAAATCGAGTTTCTCGGTTTTAAAATCAAGGATGGCCAGAAAGCGCCCAACGACGAGAAAACAAGGCTACTGGCTGACTTTCCGGTGCCAGAGACGACGAGTGTGCTGAAAGGGTTTTTAGGTCTCGGAAACTTTTTCAGAGACCTGATTCCTAATTTCGCACAGTTGGCAGAGCCGCTGTTCAAAGCGAGCAACGAAAACAAGAAGAAACTGACGTGGACCGACGAATGCGACCTGAAGTTCAGGGAACTGAAGGAGGTGTTTGCAAAACAACCGTCAGTGTGGCTGCCTAATCTCGACCACCCCTTCATCGTGGCTTGTGACGCGTCGAACTTGGCAACAGGAGCAGTGCTACTGCAGGCAATCAATGGAGAGCGCAGGATTGTAGACTTTATGTCTAAAACGTTCAACGACACTGAGAAAAGGTACTCAACGATTGAGCGCGAAGCAACAGCAATCCTCTGGGCGCTGGAAAAGTGGGAACACTTGCTGTACGGAAGACAGTTCAGGATTGAGACGGATCACCGACCACTGCAGTGGCTGATCAGCAAGATCGACGTGCCAGGGAAACTTGGACGATGGGCGCTCCGGTTGATGGAGTTCGACATCGAGGGTATCGACTACGTCAAGGGGAACGACAACTTCTTGGCAGATGCCCTCAGTCGAATCCAGGTGGGCCTCATTCGCGCGAAACCATCAGACACGCTGGCTTCACTGATGGAACGTGATCCGAAGAGATTCGAGAGAAGAGGAGAAAAGGTGTTTCTGGTCGAGGACGGACGAGAAAGGCTGTGCATCGACGATGACGACGAAAAAGAAGTGATCTTCAAGAAAGTGCACGACGACGAAGGACACCTCGGGTTTTTCAAATGTGCCGAGGTGATCCGAGAGCGATTTTACTGGCCACACTGGAAGGAACAGCTGAAGGGCCATCTGAAAAACTGCGACAGTTGCCAGATGAAGAAAAATGACGATGAGCCCTTCAGAGAGGAAATGGTCGCCCTAGAAAGTGAAGAAGTGTTTGAGCGGGTGCACCTAGACTTGTGTGGGCCGCTGACGGAGTCGGACGGTTGCACCCACATTGCTGTTCTGCAAGACTCGTTCAGCAAGTGGATTGAGGCAGCTGCATTGCCGGACACGCGGGCAAAGACAATTGCAGAATGGCTCGCGGACGTGTTTGCTCGCTACGGAGCACCAAGGATGCTGACAACTGATGGCGGCACACAGTTTGACAGCCGCGAGTTTAAGGCTTTCTGCAGGACCGCCGCTGTGGAGCACCACATAGCTTCGCCGTATCATCATCAAGGAAACGGACTCGCGGAAAGAGCAATCCGTTCACTGGAAACAATGCTCAGGACATCGTGCAGTGACCAGAAAGATTGGAAATGGAACCTGGCGACCTGTGTGATGGCGTACAACACGCGAAGGCACATGACCACAGGAGTGACGCCGTACTCGTTGATGTACAACCGAGAGGCGAGGACGCAACTGGACAACAACTACCAGTTGTCGAGACAACCACTCGACCCAGTGATCAATCGAGTGGCTGCGGCTGTGAACAGAAAGACTGAACAGTGCAGAATGAAGAAGCAGTACGACAAAAGAAGGAGAAGGAAAACTGCTCAACTCAAGGAAGGAGACTTGGTGGCGTGGCACGTTCAAGAGCAGGGCACGGGGAAATCAAAGAAGCTGAACGTCAAATGGAAAGGACCGTACAGAGTGATCGAGATGAAGTGGCCAAAGGTAAAGCTTGCTGACAGGAACGGCAAAGAAAAAATGGTCCACCTGAACCACGTGAAACCGGTGATCACAAGGAGACCGCTCGACGAATTCCGAGGACGTGGACGGCCTCGGATTTTGAGGGGGAGGAGTGGCGGCTGATGGGCCGCTAGCGGCTATGATGCCTGGCGGCCGGTGAAGGTAGATACGGCCGCCAGTGTTGACAACCGGCGTGACGGTGCGTGTAACGCGGCAGTCGTGCTGTGCTCGTGAAACCTGCTGTAATCGACAATAAACCTGACTTAGGGACTAAACTCCCACCACCACCCCTAAGCTCCCGTTACTATTAATATTGTTTTTTACATTTAGACCATCTATCTTAAACGATTTGGACTTAAAAACATACCGTTGAGCGCATAACAATCTTCTCTGCAACACTGCCGACTTTTGTACGCGATTGAAAAAATGCGTCGACCTCTGAAGTGCCCAATCAATAGACTGGGCATCAATGCCATTTTGTTCTGTAAGCTTTAAGGTTTGACTACTTTCAACCCATTATTACATATTGGACCCTTACCAAGGACAAAACGATTGGCCAACTTGAGTGGGACCCGTGACTTCTTGGAATCACGATGAAATTGGTAGCAAAGCCTCGTACAGCACCGCAATTTAAGCTGCTCTCGGTGATGAGCGTTTGGCTCGTGTGAGCTGCCTGCCTCTTCAACTGGGATCGACACGGCGTGGTAACCCCCTCGAACACCAGGGCCCGTGTGGAGTTGCGTGACATTGGGACGATTGCCACGGTGGAGCGGCTACCACCTTCCAGCTCAGGTCGGCCACTGACCAACTTCAGTGAACAAGACGTTGTCCACTGCTTTCCAATTGGGCTGGGGGTGCTCGGCCCGTTGGGCCGATGAGGTGTGGAGTTTATCATGAGCGAGGATATTGAAACAAAGATGGTGACGGTAACACTCACTTCGACTCGGATTACAACGAAGTATGAGTGTGATGAGAATGCCAAGCTGTGCTTCTAAAAAGCGTGACTACATGTTTTCTACGTGAACCTTCCTAATGATCAAAAGTTATGAACTTGTGTACAACATGTGCCCAGGATTGTTCCGATTAGCACTTTTAATCGCAGTTTGCTCTATCTCAAGATCCCATGTGACTGCTGTCCGTCGAAAGTGGTGGCAAACGTTATAGCATGGTAGGTTGTACTAAAATACTTTATTTTAAAAAACAGCTGGGGCTCAACTGGGGGTCAAATGGTACCTTCACTTGCTAGCAATAAAAAAACAAATTGAACTACGCAATTTTGCCTCTGTGCCATATCTTTAAAACACAACATTTTTTTGGCGCAAAATTTTTTCAAGTTAAAAAATTTTTGAAGGGTTTTGAACGTTTATTAACTTTGTTAATCAGCATATCCCTAAAAAATTTTAATATAATAAAATTGTTTTAAAAATTTGTATTTTGACAATGCAAATCATTAGTTTTCAATAAATTGAAAATGGTTAATTTGTTTTTTTTTAATTTTTTGTTATTAGTAAATTCAATTTTAATATAAATTTGCTAACTGTGCCAAAACTGATTTTGTGATAAACATTTTTATTACTAAATAATTACAATGCATTTTCAAAACTACTTTTAAACCAAAAAAATTTTATTTTTAATAAATTTTTAATAATTTTTGTAAATGTTAATTTATTTATTGCTAAAATACTTTTATTGTTTGCAAATACATATTTTTTGTTACGGGTGTTTGCAAACTTTTAGTGAAATTAAGCAAGTAAAAGACTAAAGTTCATTTCATTGCTAAAATAATTAGTTCAAATATCTATAAATTGAAAATAATATTTTCTAAATAGCATACTCTTGACTAAGCAACTAGCAAAAATGGCATTGCTTATAACAACATTTGGTTAGAAAACATTTTTAAATTGTGTTTCTCATTTATTAATTTTTATTTTTTTTAGTTATCGCAATCATCTTAAGCAGTACTCAACTTTGGATGTTTTCAGCCATACCGGCTAAAAATTCTGATTCTGATTGGGATTGGGATTGGACCACTTACAATGATTTAAACGAGTGTTCTACAATTGGCCTTTTTACCATCAACCCTTACGAGTTAAACCCTACTACTCCAGAAAATGCTATCAAGTTTTGCAAGTAAGATAAAGTTTTTTAAAGTTAAATTGTTGCTGAGAATTATTTTATTTTATTGCAGTGAAACACTTCCAAGCCAGATTGAATGCATTTCTAAATTTTTAAAAGAAAACAATCTAAATGAAAAACAAAACAAATTTATTGGCAAAGAACAATCTCGGTTAATTGCTCGCAACCTTCAGTTTTGCGAGAAACCTTCAAATCCTAATACACTTCTGAAAGAGCGCATTTGCTACAGCTACCGATCTGCCCTTTCTCCAATAGTAACCTGCGGAATGATGTTTGTCAACTTGACCAGCCTTCTGGTAGATGAAGTTGAAGAATCGAACAGCGGGATTGAGGCTAATCAGACAGTTGCAGATTACATCTGCTTATCGGCAAAACTATCGCGAGAGTGTCTTGAGCTCCGAACAACTCGAACTTGTGCAAAGGTTCTTGGCACAACTTTTACCGAGATGACAGTCAATTCACAAATGGATGAAGAATACATTAACAATTATTTGAGATATTTGGTAAGTTTTAAATTTTTTAACTTGGTATACTTTTATAAAGCTTTGTATTTACTTTTCACTAGTTTTTCAATTCTACCCAAATCAAATCTTGCCGCAAAAATCTTACAGTTGACTTTGTTCTTAGCAATATGTCAGCTCGTTTTCAGTCATTAGTTGAAAAACGACTTGAATGGCACAACCAGTTGAAAATTCCTCTTCCAACTCCTTTTTATCTCAATTTTGGGCAAATGGTGCATATTCTTGAGTTTGCCGAACACAAAAAAGTGTGAATTAACAAAACAACAAAATTTTCAACTATTGCAACAATATTTATTTTATTAAAAGTTTTAAAATGAGTTTAAAAATTGTAAACTTTGTTACAAATGTTTAAACTATTTTAATTGTTTTAAAATCAAATTAAAAAATTGTTCAACATTTGCCAAGTATTTATAACATACTTTAAACTAAAGTTTATATCTGGTATAGTATTTCACTACCTAGAGTAACTGGAAAAATCATTAATTTTTTTTCCAAACACAATTTTTTTTGTTTGTGAAATAAATAATCACAATTTTTTGTAAAAAATTACATGCAAAACAAAATATATTCTATTTTTATTTTTATATAGTTATGTTTAACTCAAATTTTATTTAAAAATTGTAACATTGTAAAAAAAGTTGAAATATCTAACTTGTAAAATGTTGGCTTCACTGCTTATTGAACATTTAAGTTTAATTTGTGTTTTAATTGTTTAATCAGTTTTTATTAAATTTTAACTTTTTATTACTGTTTGCAATTTAAAGTTAAATAGTTAATTTGCAAAAACAATTAAAAAGTTTATAAAGTTGTAAAAACTATTAAAACTATTTAGTTTATATCAACCAAATATTTGTATAATTGATAGTAAATCACATTATCAATCAGGATTTAGATTTTAAAAGTATAAGATTGTAAACAGATAATTCATTTTAAATTGTAAAATTTGTTAAATAACGTGATTTAAATTTAAATAATATTTAATGTTTGTTGTATGCTTTTATACTTAGTATAAATATTTTTTAAAAATGAAAACTGAAATAACTTTTTTTTTGTTTTTGTTTTTTTCTTTTGCTGTAAGTTTAAAAATTTTTTTTATAAAATTTTAGTTTTTGTTTTTCAGGTTGGCAAAAAACATGAAAACATTTGGCCTCATCCTGAAAATGTAGACATGACAGATCACTACTTTATTGTCATCCCTTCTGAATTTCAAATTATTAGCGATTCAAAATGTGACCTTATTGTACATGGCATCAATCGGTATAAAGACAACCGCTTCTTTGTTCAAGATTGCTCTCATCTTAACAAAAACTTTAAAAATCATTTTTTTCATAAAACTCAAACAACGTTTACAAATGACAAAAACCACATTGGCTTACTCAAAAAATTAACACTAAAATTTACCGGAACTTGTGACAAGTATCCACATTTAAATATGAATGAATCGTACGAGTTAGAAGTTGATGAAAAAGGGCATGCAAAAATTAGCTCTCATTCTGTTTGGGGCATTTTAAAAGGTACTTTTCATTGCAAAATTTTATTTAATAAATTTTTTTTAAATTGCTATTTTTTTAGGATTGGAAACATTTTCTCAACTGCTCGTCAACGTTGGTCAGAACCAGTTTCAAATTCAGGTGGTAAAAATCAGCGACGCGCCTCGATTCCCTCACCGCGGAATGATGATCGACTCCTCGCGTCACTTTCTGCCCCTTAGCTCTATCTACCAGACGTTGGACGCCATGGAAATGAACAAGCTGAACGCCCTTCACTGGCACCTGGTCGACGACCAGAGCTTTCCCTTTGTCAGTGAGACCTTTCCGCAGCTGCACCAGCACGGCGCCTACAACGCCGAGACGCACATCTACACCAAGGCGGACGTCGCTGCGGTGATTGAGTACGCTCGCCTGAGAGGAATTCGAGTCATTGCAGAGTTCGACACACCAGGGCACACCCGGTCCTGGGGAAAGGGGGTGAGCGGTCTGCTGACGCAGTGTTTTGACGCCCACCACAAGGCGGTGCCCAACTCATTCGGCCCGCTCGACGTCACCAAGAACGCCACCTATGAGTTTGTGGAGAAGCTCTTCGAAGAGATTGTCGGCCGCTTTCCCGACCAGTACACGCACCTGGGCGGCGACGAGGTCAACTTTCAGTGCTGGGCCTCCAATCCCCAGGTGCAGGCCTTCATGCGGGAGCACGCCCTGGGCACAGACTACAGGCGACTCGAGTCGTACTACATTCAAAAGCTGGTGCAAATAGTGGAACGCCTGAAGAGGAGCTACATCGTCTGGCAGGAGGTCTTCGACGATGGCGTCCAGCTGCAGGCGGACACGGTGGTGCAGGTGTGGAAGGGCCACGAGGGCCAGTGGATGGGCGAGATGGAGCGGGTGACGGCTCGGGGCTTCAAGGTGCTCCTCTCCAGCCCCTGGTACCTCAACCACATCGCTTACGGCACTGACTGGAACCGGCTGTACCAGGCGGATCCGCTGCACTTCAACGCCTCGGCGGCGGCGCACAAGCAGCTGGTCATGGGCGGAGAGGCGTGCATGTGGGGAGAGTGGGTCGACGCCAGCAATCTCATCAGTCGAACATGGTACCTTCTTTCTTTGCCACATTTTCCTTTGGTACCTGTTTACATTTTTTTGTTATTTGTACTTTAGGCCACGCGCTAGCGCCGTAGCGGAACGTCTCTGGAGCCCACAACACGTCAACAGTGTCAACCAGGCACGGCCTCGTTTTAACCACCAACACTGTCGAATGCAAGTGCTCGGCCTGCGAGTTCAGCCCAATGAAGGCCCTGGATACTGTGCATGCGACCATGCAATGTAGAAGAATGATTTCAGGCTGAAATTACTAAATTCGATGATAAAAAATGATTAAAATTAAAATGTTTTTAAAATTGCAATTTTATTGAAAATAATTAAGATTGTTTAATGCACACGTGTGTAGTTGAATAAGCAGTAAATCATTTGAAATTACTTTTTAAAAAGCGTTTTCATGATCACAAACGTTTTTGCCGGGAATGAAAACAGTAGTTGGTGGGCACTGAAAGTCAGTAGCGTAGCCGCCGGAACATTCGTGAAACTTGTGGCGATCATGTTCATCGGGGTAGAAACCGTCTTTTTTGCCCTCACAACTAAACGTTTTTGAGTGGTTGGACGGGTCGGCGGTAGGTTTAGGTTTGTCGACGTTTGGGTCAAAATCGCAAACGTTCTTTTCCTTGTTAAAGATCAAATTGGAGGAGCACTTAAAGCGGTAGGCAGTACCTCTTTGGCCGCATTCGTAGTAGTAGTGTTTGTCAGTAGGGTCAGGAATAAAATCACCTGGTTTGTGAGACTTGCAAATGGTCATATTGGGCGGCGTTGCCGTTGTGGCTGTGGTATTGCTACCATTGACAGCAACTATAAACAAAAATATTTTTGTTAAAATTTATACAAATCAACACTAAGTGCAAATTTGTACACAATGTTCATAAACTTAATATTTACCTAGAGTTGCTGTTGCAACAAGTGCAGTGAGAAGAAGAAAATTAGTCAACATTTTTTGTTTTAGAAAAATCAGTTTTTCTTTTTTGTTATGTGTGGCTGATTTTGAACTCTTTTTATAGTAAATTTTTATACAAGCAACTACCTTATACGCTAAGTTTTTCAATAATTTCATTAAAACTAATAATCTCGTTGATAAGGCAAAATGAGCAATTAAACTACTAGGAATCAATTAAAGTGGTCCGGTATTGCAATCTTCTTATGTCCTCATATCGACCAGAGTATGTCAACACAAATTCTGTAACAACATTTTTATTTTTTTAAAATTAAAAAATGCTGTTAATTTTAAAAAATTTATTAAACAATTAAAAAAATTGTGTTCAAATTTTAATAATTAATATAGTTTTTTTGTTTTAAACTACAAGTCAAGTTTAATTTTTTTTAAATTGGGTTGTCAAAAATCATTTGTATTTTTTTAATAATTAATTAATTTTTTATTTTAAAATCAAGTGCGTTGTAAATAAAATGAATTTTATTTTTATTAATTAAACTTATTTAAAATTGTTTATTGAAAAAAACTATGTTAAATATAAAAAAGTTTCAAACAAATTTTTTTATTACTTTTTTTATTTTATTATCCATTTTATTATTTTCAACTTGTTGTTAAAAAATTTGACATTTATTATGATCGTTGTAAATTTTTGCAAGTGCATCAATACCTTAGTCAAAGGCATCAATTAAATCAATTTAAAAAAGTTTATCCAGCGTTTAAACAACCAAATTATCCTCTTGAAATAAATCCAAATCCATTACATTTGAAATTTCAAAAATATTTTAGTTTGTTTTATTTTATTCGTGCTAGTTCAATTGCCTTTTTTAAACCTGTTATGAATACAAATTGCCAATTTTGCTTATGGATTGACAAAGAATTTGTTAATGAACAATCGTTTTATTCTGAAACAACATTTGTTTTTTTGGTGCAGCATATTTTACCTGTTTCTGCAATGCTCATCAACTAAAAATGTACTTGATTATAAATTTTGTGCACTTTTCACTATAATTTTTAAAAATAAACAAGGGCTCAGTCGAGCTCGCTCGCGAGCGAGCTCGAACGACGTCATCATTTAAAAAAAGAGTTTAAAATGATCTTGTGGCCACAAGTATTTTGCAAACAACTAAAGTATTCATATTTTCTAGATGAAATATCT
Source organism: Tyrophagus putrescentiae (assembly GCA_024499935.1). Taxonomy (NCBI): domain Eukaryota; kingdom Metazoa; phylum Arthropoda; class Arachnida; order Sarcoptiformes; family Acaridae; genus Tyrophagus; species Tyrophagus putrescentiae. Next base: position 5,865,783 of record JAMZRA010000005.1, read on the forward strand.
AGCTATAGTAGTTTTTTTAAACGTTTTTTAAGTTTAATAGTTTTCTTTTACATTTTGATTATTTCATTTATTTTGCACATATTTTTTTGGTCACAATTTACTTTTCAATAAATTATTTTTTAGAATCGTACTTTTTGACAGCATTCAATGTTTAGTTTTATTAATTCATTTTTTAAAAATTATCGTTTTGTTTAATGAACGTTTTGCAAGGCATTTTAGTCATTTTGCAATGAGATATCAAGTCAAAAAAGCTTTAAGTTTAACTTTAAAACAAAATACTTTAAACATTGCTTTAAGTGATATTTCATTTACTGGATTTATTCTAATTAATGGATATGTAATTTTTTATGAGACATTGTATTTGCTGACTGTAAACATTGCAGGATACTTTATGTTGATTTGTAAAAACAAAAATTAATTAAACAAAATAAAAAAATGCTTAAATTTATTGTTTGAAAGTGTTAAAAACTGTTTAAAGAAAACAATGCAAAAATCAGATTGTTAAAAAATCAGCAATAAACTGATTAACTTTATCAGAATGTTTGAGATGCACTTCGTGTGTGCCGTTTTCTATGTAATTTACAGTAACTTGATTGCAATATTTAGCGCTTTCTTCTGCCAATTCGTCAATAAAGACTGAATCATTACGGCCCCAAACAATCAGTGTTTTAGGTTGAATTTTTTGCGGATTAGAAACAATTTTTGATTTTCCTATACCACGAAGCATAGTTCTATAGTAGTTGAGTGGTCCAGTGAGTCCGTATGGTAGCGCAAAGTAGTGTTTGTAGACGTCTGTTTGATTAGTTGTAGCATAAAACTCTCCAAAAAAAGTGTCAATAAATTGAAAGTCATTGCCTCGCAGAATGGTTTCTGACAAGTACGGCACATTGAGGACAAACATGTAAGACGACTTGGTAAACTGTTTCCAAGAACTTTCTATTTGCTGATGCCAAACAAGTGGATGCGGTGAATTGATGAGAACTAAACGATCAACAAGATTTGGTTTCTGTTGAGCGACACTCCATGCCATATTGCCTCCCCAATCGTGGGCGATTATAATGCATTTTTTATTCTTCTTTCCAATGAGCAATTCAGTTATCAACTCAATTAAATCAGCAACTATCATTTCGCTAGTATAATTTTCAACGCCTGCAGTTTAAATAAAAAGTTAAAAACAAATAAAAGTCAACATCATTTAACTTGCTTTTGCTTACCTTGAGGTTTATCAGACTCTCCATAGCCACGCATGTTGACTGCCACAGTGTAGTATTGACTATTAAATCTTTTCATTTGCTCAAGCCAAACGTACCAGCATTCAGGAAAACCATGCACAAAAAGCATCAACTGGTTATTGGCGTTTCCTGACGAAATATAATGAAGTTTGATTTTTGCATTTGGCAACTGCACAAAATTATGTGTTCCAAAAGAGTTAAGCTCAGTCGGACTATTTTTTCCTGTGCGATCGACAACTTTAAAATATTTTACAGGTCCAGTTTTAACAATTGCGTTTAACAAATATAGAGTTGCAAAAGTTCCATACAAAAGTGTAAGAATATTAACGACAACCATTTTTTGAAAAGTATTCATTGAAAAAAAATAAAAAAGTAAAAATTTCATTTTGTTTTTTTGTGTATTAGTAGAAAGTATATTTAATGATGTAACTTTTAATGAAAAAACATAAAATTTTATTATTTTTGTTATAAATATACATCTAATGTGAGTAAACAGCAATGTTTGAACGTGTCTTTTTTGGTGTGAATGTAATTTTTACAACCTTTAATGGTAAAAATGTTGTTAACAATAAAATATAAAGTTGCGATAAACAGTAATAACAGTAAACATATCAAAATTATAATACGTAACTAAAAAATAATATTTGAATATTTTAAACATTAAAAAAAGATTTCAAAATTTAAAAAATTTTAATAATTTAAAAAATGATAAACTAACAATAAAAGTAACAATTTTTGTTTAATTGAGCAAAATTTAGACTAATATCTATGCTTGATTGTATTGATCATTAGAATTATTTTGTTGTGTTTGTTCAAAAGTAGAAGCAGTCAGAGCATCGCCAAGAATAGAGCTAGAAACAATGTTGTTTGATGGAAAGGAAACAACAGAAGAAGAAATTTCCGAAAAGTAAATAGGTTCAATTAGAGGAAACTGTCTTTCAGGATTGACCACCATAATATTTGAATCATCATTAAAACCAAACGTTGATGAGACAGAAGGACATGGATTTAATTGAACAGTGTTGTCATTCTGAGTGATGATGTCCATGATCAGTGGATCTGAATTAGAAAACGTCGAAGTGTTTTCAAAAAGACGATTAAACTCTGTGTCATCTAGTGTGGGATTAGCTGAAAAAAATTGGTGAGTGTTTGAAATGTCGTTCAGAACTGAATGAGAAGCTAGCAGAGCTTGTTGTTCTTCATTGTTACTTTCAGTTGAATTGTTCTGAAAGCTGTAATAGTTAAGGTTCTCAACATCGCCAATGTACGATTGTGAAATCATCGGATTGCTTGAAACTTCATTAAAGGGAGTGCTATCAAATGGAGCTGAGTTTGTGTTTGCTTCTGAGGTAGGCAACTGTTGTAGTTGTTCAGTTACCAGTGGATTCATGCTTGAGTTGAGCAACACAATTTGCGAGTTGTCGCCAAACGTTGAAAGGTGAATCGCACTGTCAAATGGTTGAGTCAGGGGAATTGTTTCGCCTGATTCGAGAAGCAGTGAATATGAGGAGTTGAATTGCGGTTGAAACAAAGCTGTGCTGTTGTCGTTTAGTGACGATGTAGCTGTGACTGCTGTTGTAGCATTTGTGGCATAATAACCAGAATCTGGCGAGCTTGTACAGGATAAAAACTGGTCACTATTTGCTGCTTGATCAAAAAACAATTTACTTAAATTAGAAAATCTTTTTAACAATCATCAATAAGAATATTCTTACAGTACTGCACCTGCCAGGTGTTGATATTTTGCTCCACTGCACCTAACACTGACTCAAAGTACTCGATTTGATGTTGACTTTCCGAGTCAGTAAAGTTCACACTGATGGACATTTTTGTTCGTACTGCTCGCAGCATCTCCTCAAACAGCTGAATGCCGTGGTGGTAGTTCTGGCACAGGTTGTCCAGTGTTTGTCGCATGTTCTCTGTCAGTGTGAGCAGTGGCCATGAACGAGGATACTGTGTCAGTTCAGAAAAGTTGGGCAAACTGAATGAGTCAGAGGGGAGAATTGATTCAAGGGCAATCAACGGAGATGATGGTGCAGTTGAGGAGTTCAGGGATTCGGTCACCTGCTGTGAGGAGTTAGAAGTGTTCATTGTAATAAGTTCAAAAAATGTTTTTTATCGAATTTAAAATAATCAAATTTGGTTGTGTACAGTACGGCATTGACTAGTAAAACTAGCTTGGCAATTTTAATACTAAACTAAATCATCATTTTGACTGGCAAAACTACCGGCACTAGCTATACAGTAATCTAGATTGACTGTATTGCAAACTGCTAGCTGTTGTCTATTGCAACTTGTGGCTGGTAACACAAATGAAAGTGTTTTAGAGCATTTCAATACTTGGCGTGCTAAACTGTTTTTGTTAATCTGATAGTGGCCATCGATTTTAAGTTTTGCAAGTTTATGCCGTCAGTCAACTGTCTAGTGAAGCAACTATGAGAGTTCTGCCGATACGTACTTAAAAATGTGTGTCGAATGTGACTGTTGTCTTAAGATTAGGCAAAAATACATGTTAGAAAAAACGAGACTTGATTGCCTAACATTGGTAAAGGTGTGATGGACTGTAGGCGCGGGACTGTGCACAAGAGTGATGATAAATTTTTATGACAAACAGTAGATTTTTAAATACTGTTTTTGTGGTTTTTCCTAAGTCGTTCAGAAAACGGTTTGTTTCATTTTTCAAAGTTTAATTTTCAGAAACAGATTATTCAATAATTTTTTCTTTTATCCTTTGATAAATCTTCTTTTCGTTCCCGTCTAATTCTTTTTTCTAACTTTAAGTTGGAAAGTTAATCCAGCAGAACGTGGTAGTTATCTCTCATAATGTTTCTTAGCATCAAACGGTTGACTGCTTATCATGCACAGGTTGTGGTTAGCGGTACAGTGCTCTTTTATCGGCGCACCACTTTTCTCTTTTATGGTGATTTTTAACTGACAATTTAATGTTAACTCTAGGTCAATCTCAGTTCAGTTTGGAGTTTCTGTTAAACACGATTACGCTAGCGTGAATGTTTTTGCTAGCGTTAACAAATATTCGAAGATGCTATCAGTAGCTGTGACAAAAGCTAATTGAATTAAGGCCAGACAAGGCGATCGGCGCGTCACCATGCGGCGTAAAGTATTCTCTATGAGAAAATTGAAAATTTTCAGACAGCGATATCTCAGCTAATTCTTAAGCTAAAATTATGATTAAAGTTTTAAATTAAAGCTAACGATTTGCTCGAGGGAAGCTTCAATCAGAATTTTGAGTTAGGCTCCCAATCTTTTTTAATTGCAAGTTAAGTGTTAAAAAATTTTAAAAAGTGAAATTTTTTGTATTCAACTTGCAATTAAAAAAATTGAGAGTTTAACTCAAAATTTTGATTGAAGCTTCCCTCGAACAAATCGTTAGCTTTAATTTAAAACCTTAATCATAATTTTAGTTTAAGAATTAGCTAAGATATCGCTGTTTGAAAATTTTCAATTTTCTCATAGAGAATACATTACGCCGCATGGTGACGCGCCGATCGCCTTGTCTGGCCTTAAATTGAAACATTAAGCAGTTTGCTATGTGCTGTGATATTTGTAGGTATTTATACATGTTTCGGCAATAACTGTTTATAGGTGGGAAAAGATACTTCGACCAAGTACTGTGCGTTGACAAATATGCGCATTTCGGTTTTTGTGTACAAAGTTCAATTTTCAGTTCTACCTTTGTAAAGTACTACAACCATCAGATTGCTAAACAGGCAATACAACAAAAACAGCTAAATGCAAAAAGTGTTTTAATACAAGTGGAAAGTTGCTTTGAGTGAAATTTAAAAACAATAGTGCATTTATATAAAAACAACTATTGCAAAGTTAAAAACAGCTATTTTCGACTAAAAAACTTTTCCAGCGCTTGTTGACACTCCTCAGAGCGGAAAGACTGTTTCAGCGCTTCCGCCTCAACGTCGTTTATCTGATGGAGCAACTTCTTCATCTCCGCATTTCTAACCAGTGATTTGGCATTGACCATTGCATTGGGGTAGCACGTCTTGACGAGACCCTTCTCGCCGTAGAGCATCTCCTCAAGGCGTGGCAGAAGTTTCTCCTTGGGCAACAGCTCTGAGACAAATCCACGCTGATGCGCCTCGGCCGCTGGCAGGCGGTAGTTAAAGTACAGCATTTTGGAGGCAACCGATGGCCCAAAGATGAGCGGAAATGTGTACGTGGAGCAGCCTTCCGGTGACTGGCCAAGTGAGGTGAAGGGCGTGGTGAAGGCGGCAGTGTCCGAAGCAATTACTGTGTCCATCAACGCCAGTGTGGTCACCTGAAGTTGACAAATAAAAAAGGAAAATGGTAGTTAATTGATTACGATGTACTAAGTAAGTAACAATCCCACTGACCATTATGCCAAATGCTGGCCCATTAACGGCGCCAATTATTGGCTTGGGGAAATCGATAAAAGAGGTAACAAAACGGTTAAACAGGGTGATGCCATTGTCTAACGCCTTTTCCATGTCGCCGTCAGCTTCCGCCAGGCCAACCATAAAGTTGTCTACAACAAAACAATAATAAAAAATGCATTAGTAAGTAGTTTATAAAACTCATTGAAACTTACTCAAATCATTTCCTGCTGAGTAGTAGTCTCCGTTGCCGGTAAAGACAAGAAAGCGAATATCCGGATTTTCGGCCGCTTCGCTCATTACGTCGATGATCTCGCCGTACATGCCCACGCTAATTGAGTTGTACTTCTTTGGGCGATTAAGTGTGATCCATCGTACATGATCACGAGTTTCAAAAAGTATCGGTGCTTTAGAGCCTTCTGATGACATTGCTCGCTGAAGATTGAAGCGAAGATTTCCCAGCATGGGAGAGGTGAATCGAGTCAAACCGCGTGCTAGCATTGTACAAGTGAAAATTAAAAATGTCAATAAAAAACAGTAAACAAATTTAATTAAGAATAAGTAGTGGATGCAATTGTAGTAAATTTTTTGTTATTGATGAAAACAACAACTCAGCTAATCAGCGTGTATTTATGTACACAAAATGTTGCGTGGGTACATCTGTTTTGGTGGCAAGTTGGCAAGTCCGTGTGTTTGGCGTGAGCAGCGTCTGCTGCCACTGATGACTGCAAACGGCTTTCCCGGCGATAAAACCTGTTGTTGCCGTTGTTGGTAGGGTTGCCCCTCATAACGCCAGTGATTTAAGTTTGATTTGAAAAGAAACTTAGGTTTCTGCTCTTTGTTGACAACTTGATACTGTTTTTTTGTCCGAACTTTGAATGAACTTTGAAACTAGAACTACAAGTTGGAAAACAATTCATTTAAATGAGTACTACAATAAACTTAATTTACATCGTTTGAAATATGCAAAGTGGGTTTGTTTTCTATTTTCGTTTTCTTTTAATTATGTGGAATTACTTTTATTAAATAAATACAAAAAATTGTCATTTTAATCAACGAAACAGTACTGACATGTTAAAACAATTAAACAACTTATCACAAACAAAAATAGAGACCAGAATTGTTAGGTGAATTAAAATGCTAACATTAGCTATTGCAGATATTTGAAATAATAATAAGGAAATTAAATATTTTGTTTTTACAATAAAGAAAATATTCTGCTGTTTAAAAATATTAACTCACTTCCAAATGAGAAAACAATTCACAACACATGTGTAAATATACTGAAAAGATAACTTCAAGCAGTGTTCAGGTACATGAACAAACGACGCAAAAGGAGAGCCATTATAAGAGCGAAGATTGCTCCGACGATGTAGTTTACAAACGAACTGTGCAAAAAGGAGTTTGAACTTTGAAGACGAGATGACTCTTCTGACTGCTGCTGCTGCACTATTGGTGTTCCATTCCTGTTAATTGGCTCACATCGGTCATTCAAATAGATCACTTCTCCGTCAAAATCGGTGTCCTCCTCCTCTTCCTCTCCTGAAGAAGACTCATCTGATGACGTCGAGGCAATTACATCATTGCCAAAAAGTTCACGCATTAACTCATTTTCCAATTTCTTCTCCGACGCATTCGAAGTAAGCTGAGTATCGGCCTTATCAGCACTGCTGCTACTGCTGCTACCACCACTACTACTAACAGCCTGTTTTTCGCCCTGCACAGGGTAAAAAGTGTAATGTTAAGTCAGTGCAAACAATGCAAAACATATAAGACGATTTCCCCACCTGGAAGCTGACTTTAGCCATGAAATCGGCAAACTCGGCCTTCTCTCGACTCTGCGAATCAGTGACAACCGCCGGGCCTTCCTCACAACCATCGCCACTGCTGCCTTTGCTGTCCACCAGTTTGCCCACAATGGGGCCGCACTGGGACAGGTCCAGCGGTGGCTCCGAGCGGCCAACTTCTGGCGCTCCTGGGTGCTGTAGTCCAGTGAGCCGATGGCCCCCTCCGACTTGGTCGGCATGAAGGAGATGATGGCCAGGAGGACGGTGCGAATGGACCAGCAGGGCTGCCAAGTCTCAGGGTGGTACCCGGAGATGCTCAGGCAGATCTTCTTGTTTACCTCAAAGCGGCCGTTCGGCGTCAGCAGAATGATCGACGGCGGCTTCATCGGATAGTCATTCGGCAAGACGATGCGACCGTGGTAGAGGCCGTCGGCAAAGTCCGTCTCGGCGGCGCCGCGCACGGTAAAGTGCCACTCAAAGATGTTGTCCTGAAGGGATGGGAAAGAGGAAGAAGAAAGCAATAAAGGTTAATCAAGTGTGGAATGGCTATGGTTGGACAACTTCAAAGGAAAACAAAATAGTACTTCGAGTGGTTGCGCATAATACTCGTAGGTGGGCTCGTTCAGCTCAGCGGCTTCTCGCAGAATTCGCTTTACTGCTGCAAAATGAGAAGAAAGGAAGAAGAAGAATTAGTAAGTGCAAGTTTTGCAAAACACATTAATGAGCAAGTCAAGTTAGGCTCCTGTTTATGTTTGTATGCACCTGGAGAACGCATATTATACTGCTGGGTTGCTGGAACACTCATTTGAGTTGAATATCAAGTGGAAGAAATCAAGTTCAAATAAGCAGAAAATACTTTCAATAATCGTAAACAACTCTTCTGACTGCTGTGTTGACTGTTGCCAGCAACGGCTGTCTAACGGGAGCAGACAGGGAAAGCTGCTCGTAGGAAAAGAGGCACAGCATCCACACTTGCACCACACAGCTGCTAAGCAGAAGGCTGCTTTACACGTACACTGCTGCGGCTGTGTAGAAGCGGTCGCGTTATTGTGATGAGCTGTTACAATCACTTCTGACTATGCTATCGATAGTTTTTTAACGCTAATATCGGCGGTTTTTTATTTACAAACGTTTAGTTAACGTTAATGTTATTGAATCAAGTATTATTTTGCAATGATAAAGACAAAAATATGATTATTTTATATATATGTTTCAATTTTTACTTAAACTTTTTTTAAATTTTTTAAAAACGATATGTTAAAAATTTTTTTAGATGTGATAAAATGATTTTAATTTAGTCAATTTGAAAAAATAATTTTATTATCAATAAAACAAGTTTAATTAAACTTTGATTTTAAAACATTAATTTGTAATGTTAAATAAAACTTTGAAATTAATGCCAATTAATAATACATTACTTGCAGAACAACAACAATGGTTTGCTATCAAGCTACATTTCTCTAATTACAATTGGAAATGTCGACACTAATTAGGTTTGCAGTTGTTGAAAACATAACAACTGAAGCACTGAAATGCTGTTCAGTTAATGGATTGCTCCCTTTTGATGCGCATAATTTGGTGTTGAAACTTGCGAATGCACTCCTCCAGCTCTCTACCGTCTTTGTTCGGGTCATCAAGCTCTTCAGTATCACTTGTCTCTGGGTGATCCCCTGCCTCAGCATTATCAACATTTTCTGATCTTCCAAGGGTGTCTGCCTTTGAGTGCTCTGCACTGCTACTGCTTGAGCCAGTAGTCATTGTGGTAGAGGAGGCGACGCTTGAGAAGGAGGAACCTCGATCCTGAAAAACGGCATCATCACCGGAGCACGACTCTTCCGATTGCTGCTTTCCTTTGCTGAGCACGCCTTTTGCTAAGCTTGAGCTGGGACTGTCGCGGCAGTTAGGCATTGCAGCAGCTTTGGCAGACTTTCTACTAGCTTTGATTGTCTCATTAGTGTCCTCATTTTCCCTTTTCTCATCACCTGACTCAATGCTAATTGAGCGAAAGTCGTCATATGATTTTGAGAAGCGACGTCTTGTCACGGAAAATGGGTCTATTTCTAGGTTGGCAAACAGGCCATTATCACCCTTCTCCTCCTCCTCTTCTTCATCCTCGTCCTCCTGACTGAGGCTAATGCCCATCAGCTCGTCGCACAGTTCAGTAGAGGTAGAGCTGCTGCTCGACTTGGTGTGCCGACGGAAGGCCTCTCGGAAGGACATGGTCGAGGATGACGAGGACAGGCGGTGAGCATCTCGAGGAGAGATCATTGGCGGCGGCAGCCGGTCACCGGTGTCTTCAAGCATTTCCACACAGAGATCATCAGCGGGGTTACAGTTTTGCTGCTGTACTGCAGGCTGGACCATCACCACTGAACAGGTGCCCATCATTGCAGCAGTACTGCTGCTGCTGCTGCTGCTGCTGCTGTTGACCTAGGCCACACCAAACGGGAAAAAATATCAAGAAACTTTAATGTTTAGATAACCTTTAAGCATACCACAAACACACACACACACACCTGCAATCCGTTTACGTTAATTTGCACAGTCGATAATGGCGACGTGGTTGAGAGTGTGGAAAAGGCTTTTGTGACGGCAACGGCACCATCCGATCCAGCACGTGGTTTGGCAGTGAAAGCAGCTGAAGAGGACGAACTGCTGGAACTGCTAAAGGCGGAAGCCATCAGCGAAGTGAGCGTGTTCGACCGAGCATATTGACGACGACTTTTTTCTGTGCTCCTTCCTGGACCAGCGGAAAACTGGCCCAGGAAGGAGCGAGGCAGGGCTTGACCTATCTTTGAATCAGATGACCTTTTTGAGCAATTGTTATTTGCTCTTAGCGCCGTTTTGCCGTCAAGCAACGTTGACATTAGAGAAGGTGGGCGACTTGACTGTTTGTTCGGGTTATTTGTTCGCAGTGTTATCGTCACGCCTTCAATGACAATCACCTCTTCAACTTGATTTGGATCTAAATAGGTTGTTATTTAAATAAAAAAAGCTAACACAAAACATTTAGCAAATACGCACCTTTGCCCTCGAGAATTAACTGCGCTTGCAGTTGACGCTGCTTCAGTTTAATGTACTGTTTTTTCAGATTGTCAATTTCCTCTTTAAGCTTAGTTTTTACTTCTGAAGCTAGGCTGGTTCTGCTAGAAACTCGCGTCATATCACTTTGTGAAGTACAGGATCCAAAAGTCGGAGATGGAGAATTGCGCGTCAGTGCACTTGACACTTTTAGTTCATTGCTACTTTTTGATCGTGCGTGGGTCATAGTGTTTGGTTGAAATTGACGAATGATTGTCTCGAGCAAGTTAGCAGCCCCATTATTTGGACTAGCTGGTGCAGAAGCACGACTGGGACCTTTGTAAACAAAAAAAACGCACGTTTTGTTAATAATTTCACCACATTAAATAGTTTGTTTAAATTATGTTTTTAAGTAAAATTGATGCGTTTTTAAAATGATTTAGATTGATCGATAGAATTGCATTTAATTTTAGGTAAACAAAAAAAATAAATTATTACAATACAACTTACTTTGTCGACTGTTGATACGTGCCTCAACTCCGTTGGCGCTGTTCACAGTAAAGGTGGCCACAGCGAATTGATCTTGAATCCAGTTCTCTTTAATTCCAAATCGCCACAAATTATTCTCTTCATCGATAATATTCATTCCAGTGTTGAGCATGTTCACGACGCCTTTTTTCAGCTGACTAATCGACAAACTTAACGGGCGAATGTTGTAGATGTAATTCTCTCGGAGGGATTCTAAATTAGGAAACGGAAACACCTCCATGTTGCAAATAATGGAAACCATTTCGCTGGTGTCTGCAATACCAAACTCCATCATTTCTCGCGTCAGAACGGCCATAATGCTGTAGAATTCATCTGCAGTCTCTACCGCAAGGGTTCGTCTACAGAGAATGACAAATAAAAAAATGTTTGAAATGTCAATTCTAATTTAGTTACACAATCTTTAACCTGTTTATCTCAAAGTCATTTAGAGGGAATTCAATGCAACTTAACAACCTTTATTATTACTAGTTTTTATTTTTACTTATTTGCAAATAAGTAAGGTTGTTTTTTGTTATTAATAATTTTTACAACGTAATTTCATTGGTTAAGAACAAAAACATTTGCCTGACATTAAATGCATTATTTATCTGATATAAGCACAAACTTTTTCTAAGTGCTGTTTTTTGTCATTTGCTTTTTTTGTCATTTTAGTAATTTTTAATGTGCAAGTATTTGGTTTGACCTAATTTAATACAAACACGAACCACTTGAAAAGCACAACTGTACACCAAATTATATATCAAATTATTAATTCTACAATTATTTAAAAAATAAACTTTTTTAAATTACAATGTACTTAGGATACAAAATAACAATAAAAATAACAGTTTTTAATAAAAAAATTTTTGGTATTGACGTAAAACATAAAATATTAACAAAAAAAGTTTAAAATTTAAAATGTTTAAAATTTTATTAAATTGTAATACTGAGAATACTTAAAATCTCTATTCAACGGGTAAATGTCAACAAGTTTTCAGTCTGTTTCATTTTAAATTTATTTTGATTAAAATGAGCAAATTTAAACTTACTCAGCCAGACAGTCCCAGATTGTGAGTGCTGTTCTGAGAACGATTTCACTTCCCTCCAGAAGATGAGATCCCAAATTCGTAAAACTGAATCTTTAGGCAGAGTGTTGGTGAAGAGCGTGAGAAACCACTGCATCGTGAAGACGTTCACCAGTGGCGGCTCGTAATTGGCCCCCAAAGTGGTGTCCCATGATTCGGACTGCAGGCGCTCCAAGTGACGCGCCAAATCTGACAGTTTTATTCGCAACAAATCACGAAAAACCGCCATGTCTACTGAAAGGCCTGCCAGTGACAACGACATCAATAACATTGTGAGCAAGATAGTTAATCTAGTAAATCACAACGCAAAAATTTTACCTCTTAAATTATTTGCGTAATAGCTCTCTGGTAGAACCTCTTCAATGAGGTAGATCATCACTTTCAGTGAGTCGTGGGTTTTACAATCCATAACTTCCAGAATAAGCGCTGCCAGCATGTTGAAACCTTGGCAGTAACCGACAGCTAGTGTTTAAAATTTAAAAAGTAGTAGCAAAATTTTAATGAGTTAGAATAATAAATTTAAGTTAGTTAAGTTGATGCTTAATAGTAAAACATGCAATTTTAATGCACAAAATTGTAATAAACTAAAATTAATGAAAGTATAAACTTGTGTTAAACTAACTGTATCAAAATAAGTTTTTTCTAGTATACATAAAATATAATAAAAATTTATTAAAGTACAAGTATATGAAATAACATTCTATTAAAACATAACAGACGTTTTTTGTATTGTAACTAAAGTACTGATGCTGCTTTAATTATAATGAAGTGTTTTATTTCAAACAATTTCACGAAGATAAGATTGCTGTCAGATAAAATGTAATAAAACAAGTAACTAAATTAAACACAAACTGAAATGTAAAAATTTTGTTTACACTTATTGAAACGAGCATACGCCAAAAGAACTTGCTTTAACTTAGCTTGATTCTCTTTTTCCTCTTCACTAAACAAACTGCATCCAGTACGAGAAAGATCCTGTAAGAAAATAATTGAAATGAAATGGTCAACTAAATTAATTAGTTAATGTTAATTGAAAATTATGCGTTTAATCATAATAATCATGTTATTTAGTTGCAATAAAAATATCACACATACTTTAACAATCTGTTCATCTATTTCTTTATTTTCAAGTTGATTATTTTTGTCAAAAGAACTGTGGACTATTTGTTGCCAGTCAAGTTTACGCAGCTGAATAGATCGGTTAGCCAAAATGAGCCACATGTGTTTCCGGAAAGTTGCTGGTATGCCGTTTTCAATTCGAGCCATAATTTTAATACCATTAATCCACCGTTTGTAGTCTTCATTTTCTTTTGATGTCCATAGTGTGGTGCGCAATGGATCAGTCATTTGATGCATTTCTTTTATGTTGTTTAGAGTTGGAATACTAAAAATGATGTTTGAGTCTATTCCTATAAAAAAGTTTTTAATTTACGTTTTTTCAAATATAAATACCGAGTTTATTTGGTTCTACAAGTATTAAAAAATGTAAGTTTTGTAAACATACTTATTTTTATCATCAATATGCTGAAAATTCTGATTTAAAATTGCATCCTTAAATTGCATTTATTAAAAAATAAGATTTTTTAACTAGTGACAAAAATCATGCACTTGAATTTTTTATTTTTTAGTTAACAAAACATTTGTCATAATTCTCACAAGTTTTAAAAATTTTGTTAAAACACCAAGTGATATAAATCCGTTCTTTAACTCTAGTTTGATTCTAGGTGCAAATGAATCAAAAACTAAATAACTAGCAACAATTAGTTAAACTTTATAACAAAAAACGTGCAAACGTTACCATTTGTAGAAAGTTTTCGGCCAATTTGTTTTAATGTGCGATGTAATAAATGGCTCATAGCAGCAGCGGGTGTTACTCGTTGGTTTTGCATTATGCTTTTTAACTACAATTTAAATAGAAATTTGTTTTTTACATTATGAAAATTTTAAACAAACAAAATTAAAATATTTATAACAAATTGGTTTTAATTTAATAAATTTAAAAATTTTTGTTTGATGTTTATAATTTGAAATATCTTTACAAACAAAATGGTCAAATTTGAAATTTTTTATATAAAATTAAAGGTGTCATCTAAATAACATAAATTTTATAAAATACACATTTTACAACTGTTTTTTAAATTTTGGACATGTTTGAACCCAATTTTATGAAAACACTATTTAGAATTGTATTTAGATGTTAACATATTAGAGATCAAAACAATTAAAACTTTTTAATAATGTAAAACCTAAAAATTTTAAAATTTGCACAAAAAATAAAAACATTTTCTTTTTCTTATAAACTTATGAACACACTCTATAATTTTTTGCGAATAATGCAGTCTTTTAAGCAATTGAAGATAACCCAAAATAATTTAAAAGCATATGTACAAAAAACAGATACTTTTCCCAAATGTTTTATAAATAAAGTAAGATGCCATCAAATAATGGATCAAACGTTAAAAAATGAAAAAAACTACATTGCTTTTTGTATTCTCAATTTACAAAACAATTTGATCAAATATGCAAATAAAACATAAATACCAACAAATAATTCTTGAAGTTTTAACTGAAACCATTTTAGTTTAAATTTTATTTATCAGTAATATAAAAAATATTTTATTGCTTTTGGTATTTTAATTTCAAACACAATAATTTGATTTATAAGTGTACTTGATTAAAACAACAACACAAGTAAGTGATTTTTCTTATTTTTGATTAGTGTTTTGCATAACCATTAATCTTACTGTATTATTCATCATGTTTTTATTTTCGTTTATTATTTTTTATTAATTTATAGAAATAATCTTGTTCATTTAGTATGCAAACTAGTTTTTAATGAACTCTGTTTCTAAACTATCAAAAATTTAAATACAATTTTTAAAAACAAAATCACTATCAGTTAATTAATTTTAATTTTTAGACGTTTGTGTTGAACAGGTAAATTTAATTAAGTTAAACTACTTTTATTTGATTAAATATAAGTATTGTTTTTTTCAACAAAAATATCAAACACGTTTACACGTCGAATTTTTGACCGCTACTCTATGTAAATCTTTATAAAATTTGATAATAAAAAAGTTTAATGACTTTGCCATTTTCTAAAACTAATTTTTTTTGTTAAAAATATAATGACAGAATAATTTAATCAAGCAAAAATGGTTTGGTGTTTTTATAAAATCAAAATTGGTATAACCAGCCAGTGCCAAAAAAATGAAAAAATTTTACATAATTTCTAATTTTTAACTTCCCTAAAAAATGATGTTTCTCTATTTCTCTGAACGCACTTTTTTGTTTCTATAAATTACATCGTTCAAGATACAGGCAAAATTCACACTGTTGAAACGCCAGCAACTGTTGACGCCGACAGCGCCACCATGCACAACAATGAGCGTTTTTGCGGCCCGTTCGCATCTATTGAAAAACACCGCAGGACAGTTTTTATCAACAGTGTGAGTTTTGCCTGTATTGAGAAACGGTTTTCACACAACAAATAAGCTAAATAACATCTTTCAATTAATATTAAATTTAAGGTGATTTAAACACCGGGTGGGTTTTTAAGATCATAAATTCGAACTTTTTGAATAAGTTCTATACAATTTGTTTCGACTCTAAAAAATACACCATGAAAGTTATCGAGTTGCAGTTTTTGCCTGAATACTAAACTAACGGATATTTATTTACTGGCGTTAAACTTAGCAAGATTTCACTTTTCAGAGTAATTATTATGACCAGTTTAAAATTTTCTATATTATTTCTCTATGATTTTTTGTTTTTACATTTACGATTTTATAAATTACATCGTTCAAGATTTAAAAACTCAGTTTAACCTGAAAACAATGCAAAGTAATGCCTATCTAATAGTATTAAGGCATGACACGGAGGCAAACCGCGCTGTTATCGGCTCCAGCAGTTTTCTATGAAAAAATTTTCAATTTTTGGATTGCGATATTTTTGTCAGTTCTTAAGTTAAAATTACGTTTTTGGTTTTAAATTGAAGCTAACAAATAGGCCGAGGGACGCATCAATCAGAATATTTTTAACTGCTTCCAAACTTTTTCAATTGCAAGTTGAACTAAAAAAAGTCTGATTTTTACAGTTTTTTACTAAAATTGCAATTGAAAAAGTTTGGAAGCAGTTAAAAATATTTTGATTGAAACGTCCCTCGGCCTATTCGTTAGCTTCAATTTAAAACCATAAACGTAACTTAAGCTTAAGAATTGATCAAGTTATCGCAATCCGAAAATTACTCATTTGTTGGTAAACAATGCATTACGCTGAGTGCAGCGCCGCCTGTCTCCTTGTCTGGCTTTAAGTTGAGGTTAATTTGACTAACACAAGTAATTATTTCGACTAGTTAAAAATTTCATGAAAATTTTTATATTAATTCCATATGATTTTTTGCGTTTGCATTCATGATTCTAAAAATTACATTTTTATGATATCAAACCGCAGTTTTATATAAATGCAACGCTAACTAGCATTTATCTATTGGTGTTAAGTTTGAGTTGACTGGACAATTAAAAGTATTTTTTAATAGATTTTTTTAAAATGATACTGATCAGAAGTTTTTACAAATATTTCACAAATAAATCAATTAAGTAAACCCCAAATGTTGAAAGCTGTTGTCATTTGGTTGATCGGCACCGACGGCTTGGGACACAACGAGCTTGCGAGTTGTGCTCCAAGCCGTCGGACGATGCCGATCAACCAAATGACATCAGTCAATGCTTGACAATTTGAAAAAACTAAAAAGTGCGTGTTGCAAAAAAACACTCACGCCCTTGTATGTTTTAAAAAATTAGAAAAAAATATTACTTACGTTTTTTAAATTTTAAAAATTAAATTGTTTTGAATTTTTTTATTGTATTAAAAAAGTTGTAAATATTGAAAGGAAAAAAATAATTTGATAAGTTATTTTGAAAAAAATATAGTGATTCAACAAAAGATGTCATCGAGTTTTTGGTTTGGTTACAGGACCGCTGGTGAGTTAATCTGAACAGATAATAAAACTGAAACTGGTTCTGGTGTTTTGAAACCATTTATATACCGCAAAAAGGAAGAGGATGTAAAGCATGTGGTACGCGCCGACGCTCCATTGGCTTACGTGGCAAAACAAACCAGTAAAATAGAGAGAAAAACAGAATAGAAGTGCAGACGACATTTTTCTCAATTGTTTGTGTTGGCTTAGTTTAAGCAATGCACAACAATTTTAACTTTGATTTAACGTAGGAATTGTCTAATAAATAACTCTAAATTTAGTGATACAATTTTAAAATGCAAACAAAAAATTTGTAATAACAATGATTGAATAAAACAGTTTTATTTTTAAAAAACACATTTTATAGTTGCTGATTAAAATAACCAAAACTTACATTTGAAAAATGTAGTCATTAGTGAAATCTAAATAACGGTTTATTAGTTAAATGTTTCAAGTAGACCTCTTGGCTAAAAACATCATTAAAAATTAGTTTATTAAAAAAACAAATTTTTCATAGAAATATTAACACATATAAAAAGTTGTTGTTATTTTCAAATTTTTATTTTCAAACAAACAAAAGTTGTTTATTATAAACAATTTTATTATTTATGTTTAAAACTTTAATATTTATAAACATTTCATAACTAACCTTTTTGTGCGCATTTAGTTTTTAAATGAGATGTTTAGGTCGACTCTATTTGAACATTCTCTTCGAAACTCATCTCGCTCTTGCAAATGCTTGATTAACTCTAAGTTTTGAAAACGCAATGATTCTTTAAGAGTAAAAACGAGAAATTGAAGTTCAGGGATACCTTCATAGTAATTTAAAAACACATTAGTATTAAGTTATTTAGCAACAAAATTATTCTGCAACAAAATTTTAATTTTTTGTGCATAAAAAAAGTCATTTCATAAACTTTAAGTTTATAAACATTTTTAACAAAGATTGATAAGAAAAACTTACTTTTTTTTAGCAAATTTTCACGTGTATATTCACTTGGAGAAAGAACACGCACTCGCGTACATGTAGATGAACCAAAGTAAGATGAAGTAGTCCAAGTGTTGCCGTTTTCATTACTGTCTTCACTGGTTGATTGATTGGGTGATGCCAGGGCTGAACTGCTAGAGCTCGATGCAGATTTCTCTTTTTTACCATCTTCACCAGTGTCATCTTGATCCAATTTAGTAAAAATAGTTGGATTTAAAAGCTGTGATTCATTGTAATGGTAGATTTCATCAAGCAACTGATTCAACAGTGTCACTGAAGACACGGAAGTAACTGAACTGATTGAATTTGGAGTGTTTGTCGGGCTAAGCGCAGGAGCTGACGGTTCAGGACTAATTTCCATTGTTTTATGCCTGTTGGCAAAAATTATAATTTTGTAAAAATAAAAATTGAATTTAAACAAAATACTAATGAAATAAAAGGTGCAAATGAGTTTAAAAAATTAAAATCAGTGATAAAATTAGCAGAAAACAGTTTTAAAAAAATGAAGCATAATGTTTTCTAAGTTGAGCATGTCGGTCTCTTTTGTATTTATTCTGGCGCTCAAAAGTACTGTCCTAAAAATGACTATTCATTTGTTGCCAAACCAACCAATTTAACAGACAACACACTGTTTTTTTGCAAAAACAATAATCGATTTTTTTCAAAAACATTTTTAAATGTTTTAAAATTATACCAAAAAAATTTAAAACTAACACAAAACAAGTTTTATCAAAAATAAGAAAAGTTTTAAACATCAAACTTAATCAAATATGTTTTTTAAATAAAAAATTTTTAATTTTGTTTTATTAAACACAGAACATTTTTATTGCAAAAACTAGCTGTTTGAGTATAACAACAAAGTTTTCATGTACAAATGTAGTATAAATAACTAATAAAACAACTAAAAGTTTTAAACAAAATAAAATGTGGAATTCAATGCAATTAATGTTTGAAATAAGTTTACTTTTGTAAAGTAAAACAAGCGGTGCGTTAGCAGTGGAATAAGCGTTGGTCCCAAAAATTGTATGCAAGAAGAATAAATCAGAAAATTAAACTTTATGATGACTTGTTGATTTGAAAAAGTATATGCCAGGTTGAGTAAAAGTTGTGTAACATTTTAAAACAGTTTTTTCTCAAAGGAGTACAAGCCATGAACGCCGCCTTCAATTTGGGCTGAAGCAGTTCGTTTTTCAAACTTGATTTCGCCACTGTACATTTGTTGTCTGTAAAAATTAAAAACAAAAAAGGGTGCATTTTGTTTAGATATTCAATTTAGAAAAGTAAATTAATTTAAAGTTTTATAGCAAGTTTTTGTCTGCAATCTGCATTTTGTTGTCTATTCCATTTAATGAAAATGTTTAGTTTAGTTTTTTACATTTACTCAATCATTTAGTGTTGACTCGAAAATAAAAGACTGCTCTGCTTATCTTTCTAAACGAATCACGTCTGACTGATGCCTTTTACCAAATTAGAGAATTAGCATAGAAATAGAGTTATTTAGATAATTAATTTATGCAACGCAAAAAAATTGGTTAATGCAAGTTGAATTAAATGTTAGTTGTGCAAACAGCCCAAGGAATAGGGGCAACAGCAGCAGCGGCAACAGTAGTGGTAAAATATTAATAAAAACAAAAAGGCAAACAGCAACTTACTTGAGAAGAGACAGACTGCGAACGCCCATGTCCTGGCAGCCGTATCGAATGCCATTCACCAGGTAGGGAATGAAACGCTGCACCGAGCCCTTGTCGACGATTGCTCCGGAAACGCCCTGGGCCACGCGAACATCTTCGTGTTCACTAAAAGAGCAAATAAAAAGAGGGAGAGAGAGAAGAGGAGGCAAAAAAAGGTTGTACATTGCAATTAAAAGAGAGGATGGAGCAGCAAAAAACAGGTGAAACGGAGAAATCCGTCCGGAGACAAACAAAGAACTTACCCTTGAAAGTATCGCTGACGAGATCCCTCGCCGTCCTTGGACTCCATGGCGTCGATGGAGCCCATGCCGCGGTACTTCTTCACGCGGACGCCATTGGAGAAGTAGTACTCGCCGGGCGCCTCGGTGGTGCCCGCCAGCATGCTGCCCATCATGGCGGCACTGGCGCCCAACGCCAGTGCCTTCAGAATGTGCCCCACCGAGCTGATGCCGCCGTCGGCCAGCGTGGGCACGCCGAACTTGCGCGCGTAGTTGGAGACCTTGTAGACGGCAGTCGCCTGGGGCCGACCGCAGGCCATCACCTCCTGGGTGATGCAAATCGAGCCGGAGCCCATGCCCACGCGAAGTGCGTCGGCGCCGGCGTCGATCAGGTTCTTCGCCTGCGCCTGAGTGACCACTACAGTTTGGTGTTTTAGAGCGGTGTATTAGAGCACTGTCAAGTGATTAGTGTGCGGGTGTGTACACACTTACCATTGCCGGCAATGACCTGAATGTTGGGAAAGTTGACCTTGATCCACTTGAGGAAGTTAATCTGGAAGAGGGAGTTGCCCTGCGAGGAGTCCTGTTTGAGAAAAATAAACACTTGAGAATTGGACACAATCAATCGACTGCCAACTGAAAAGCAGAAGGCGTTCACACTTACGAGGATGACGACATCGACGCCGGCCTCTGCCAGCTTGCGCAGGCGCTCCTTGTCGCCCTCTCGGGTGCCGATGGCCGCCCCCACCAGCAGCTGGTTGTTGGCGTCCTTCGAGGCCAGCGGATAGTCGCGCCGCTTCTTGATGTCAGTGCGCGAGATGAGCGCCGTCAGGCGCTGGTCCTTGTCGACGATGGGCAGCTTGCCCTTCTTGGTGCGCTCCAGGACGGTGATGGCCTCCTCCAGGGTGATGCCCTCCTGGGCGGTCACCAAACTGCTCAAGTTGGTCATCAGCGTGCCCAGCGGCTGCTCCAGGATCTCCTTGGTCTTGAAGTCGATGTCCCGGGCAGTGATGATGCCCATCAGCTTGCCGCCCAGCTGGCCGTTGTCGGTGATGGGAATGCCGGTGAAGCCCTTGTCTGTCTTCACCTTCAGCACATCCTGAACGGTGTGGTCGGGCGTCAGGCAGACCGGGTCGCGGATGAAACCGTGCTTGTACTTTTTCACCTTCTGCACCTCGGAGGCCTGAAAGTCAGGCGTGCAGTTGTGGTGGATGATGCCGATGCCGCCGCACAGCTAGAGATAGTGAGTGAATCACAAATGGGGCGCAAACAAATCGGTTATTCAGATTCTAACTGCGTGCAAATGATGGACATTATCATCACTGAAAATGATTGCCATACAAAGTGCACAGCAAAAACAATAACCCAAACGCCAGTGAGCACTTACCGCCATCGCCACGGCCATGTCAGACTCAGTGACGGTGTCCATGGGTGAGGAGACCAGCGGGGCGTTCAGTTGAATCTTCCGAGTGAGGTTCGTGGTAATCTGAACATCGTCGGCGGCAAAGTCAATGTATCCAGGAAGAACCAGAAAATCGCTAAACGGTTCAGTTAAAAGATTGTCGTTATAGTTTTAAGCTCTAAAATAGCCGTTTCAAACTCTCTAAAATAAACAACTTGCAAATGCAAAAAATCAATAACTTACTTGTAAGTTAGGCCATCTCCGGATCCAAAAAGTTGGTGTGCAGTCAGGCCATCAAACTCAAAGTTATCACTGTTGATGGTTTTCAGGTACTCGGCGGAGCTCTTGTTGACAGACATGGCGGCTAAAATTGGTCAAGTTTACGGTTGAGTTGTCAATTAGTGTTTTTGAATATTGCAATTTAACAAAATTTAAGTATGACAAGTTCAGTTTTTTGCGAATGTGTAAAAGCTCAAATGTTGTTCAGTTTGTGTCAAAATGTGGTGTTTAGCTTGTTTCAATTAATACTTGATCAAAGATTTACAAATTAAAAATGTTTGCTGGGAATGTTAAGTGACATGTGACAATAAGTACACTGACATAGGTGAAAATGCCTTTATTTGCAGAACTGATTAGCTTAATTATTGCAGAAATTTTATCACATCAAAGTTAGTGGAAAAGATCAATTTGTGCGTGTTAAACAAATGTGTAAAACGGAAATTTGAAGAGGGTAATTGAAATTGAAATGATGACAGCAACAACAAAATAGGTAGAGTGCTAGCACAGTTAATGCTAGGTTTCATTCAAACGCAATAAAATATCTTTTTTAAAACTTGACTATTAGTGTTTGGTACTGGTACTCGTGTGTAAACGTGTTAACGATGTTCTATAGTGTAGTGAAAACTAAATGGACAGTAAAATCGGTATATTGCAGCGACGTTGAAAAACAGACAAGAAAGAAAGACAAGACAGATTAGGGTGCCACTAAGCTACGATGTGTTTGCGAGGGTAAAGTTCCAACATGGGAAGACAATAGTGCGGCTTCTGTTTGGTTCGGTTCGGTGAGTGTCTTTTGACAGAGTGGAAGACAAACATGACAGAGGTACAGAGATCGGTGACAGAAAAGGAGGCCAAAGCAGGCACGCACTAGAGAGGCGCTAATTCGCTTATTTTGGCTATCGCCAGAAAACACACACACACACACACAATGGCCACTGAAAAGGGTGGTGAAAATGATGAACAGGAAGAGGAGAAAATGAACTACGGGGGCTGAGTGTGCAAAGACAAAACTAAAGAATAAACGATGACGACAACGACAACAAAAACTAAAGAAGATCTGCGGCAAAGACTACTAGAGTGCAATAGTGAGAGCACTACAAAGCAGGCAGATAGAAGAAAAGAAGTAGAGCTGCTTGGAAAAAAATTGTGCAGAAAAATCACGTAGAATTGTTGTGGTTTGCAGGGAAAGTGGCAACGGCAGTTTTACTCGCCGCACTCTATTAGTTTTGCTGGCTGCTATTATGTATATTCTCCTTTTCTTTCTCCCGCTCTCCCGCTCTCTCTCCTCTCCCGCTCTCTCTCTCTCTCTTTCTTTCTACCACTTTAGGCGCGTTCAGAAAAATGAACCAGTAGACGGTGTGGACGGGCACTTTTTTCTCCTCTCAGAAGCAGGCAGACCAAAGCACACAGTTCAAGTGTCACGTAGTGCTCTCTGTCGGCCTGTCTGTAGTGGTGGTGTGTGAGTGCCTGACCATGAACTGTGTGTGTGTGTTTTTGTATCATAGTGTGCTTCACCAAAAAGGAAAAAATGAGAAGGGCAAACGTTTTGAATTGCAGCGCCAGCTCTGCTGACAAACTGTAGCTGAAGTGACCACCGCCAAAATGGAAATAATGTAAACACGCGCCGGCTAACTTAGCAAAAAGCACACAAAACAATAGTTATTTTAATTGTTTACATACCTGGTTAGTTGGGAAAAAGTGAGCTAGTGAAATACGTTAAAGGTGGAGGTGGTGGTGGTGATGATGATGGTGAAGGTGGTGGCGGTAGTGGTGGTGGTAGTGCTACTGTCGATTAGAAACTCAATTCAGTCAGCAAGGGCACTTTATATACCGAGAGCCGTTTTTTGGTGTACAAACGAAATTGGTTGTCCTGCAATGTGCTCTAGTAAAGTGCGGTAGCAGTGCTATGAACACACACACAAATGATGTCTGAATAGGCAACTGGGGTGATAAAAGAGTACTACTGTTGAAGGAATACTGCCACCAGCATGGTGAAAGTTGAAAAGATAGCGGCCAACAGTTGCACCCTGCGCTCACAGTTGCCTGTAAAATACCACCGAAAAGATAAAGCAAACCGGTGTTTTTTTGTTTTACTCTGCCACTCTGCTAGTTTGCCCTCTCATGAGACGAACAACAAAGTTCATCTTCTGAGCAGAGCAGGGGGTGATGAGGTGGTATCAGCTGAAGTGCTGCTGGCTGAAGCAAACAGGCTAAAGAAGGGTGAGCCTGCTGATAAATTTCTTTGATCATCAACTGATTTTGATAAGAAAAGAAAACCGGCAATTTAGCTACTATGCATTGTTACAAAAACTAACTTTTGTCAATCATTTGGTGCATTTAAAGTTTTAATTTTTTCATAGCATTTTAAAATAAACTGTTTATTTGCATTACAACTGCAAATTATTTTAGTAGGAATGAAAAAAGTTTTTATTGTATGCTGATAACACGTTTTCTTTTTGATTAAAAAAGTGCAAGTTTTTAGTGTATCATCAGACGGTTAGGAGACGACTGGTGATAGAGATGATGATGAAGAGATAAACAAAAAAGAGATATACCCAAGTGGCAGTTGCTTTCTTGCAAACCCTCTTTCGTTTGTCAAGGACACTGGGGAATCGTCATGAAAGAGGGAAAAAGCAACACAAAACAGTTACTGCATTTCGGGACTAAAACACTGTCATCAACTGCACAAATGGCTAAAAATTATCAATGCTTAAGGTGACAATTGCAATCATTGTTGAACACTGTCGTCAATTGAAATGGCAAAATTTTAGTCTTTCTAGTAGACTAATGGCTTCATAGTAAATAGATGTTCATTAGTTTTATTAGTTCAATTATTAAAAACTTTTATTGCCCTTTTTGAAACAGTTTTTAAAAACAAGTGTTTATTTTTAAAAATTTTCTTGTTACAAAATTTAAAATCAGATTGTTCAATTTCAAATTTTGAGCCAGTTATGTTATATCAAAAATAAAAGTTAAACGAAACTTTTAAATTGAGTTAATCTAGTTTTAATTTTTAATGTTCTTATCACAAAAATCATAAAAAAACATTTTATTTAATGCTGATTCCTAAGTTTGTAATTCTGCTAGCGTTTACTTTACCATTAAAAATGCATTACTAACCAGAAAAAACTGTGGAACTCATTAATAATACCAATGTCAAACACAAGAAATTGCCAATATTGATTGGATGCGCAGTCCAATTGATGATCACCTTAACTAATTTGAAGAAGCTGATCTTTATTGTTTAAACACACACAAACTGACTTATAAATGATCGCTTAATTCGATTAACATGACTCAATTTAGGTCACATAAAACCACACAAAAGAGGCGGCAGTAAATAATAAAAGGCGCATCAACAATTAGTAATCTGACAATAAACACATTTCTTTGTTTGTAAAATCAGTGCCGTTGATGCTGCCGCCGCTAACTATTTGCTGTGAGTGTTAAAACCGTATCTCTATTTGATTGGTTTGAAAAGAAGCAGTGGAAGCCCCTGTGGCACTGCTGAATCTGTACTGTGGCACAATATTTGCCTGTCACTAGACTAACATTAGCTGATTGAATGAAATGATAAGGACCGGCCGTACAGTGCATCAACTGATTGACACTATCCACTGGTGTGCACTGGGCCAGAAGCAACAGCAAACTGTTTGTTCGCCATTGGGATGGCCTCATCCACCGATGGCAATAGCCACAGACACACACTCCAGTGGGTTTTCTGGTTTATCTGATCTGCTGTGCTGATGCATTTTTGGCTAGCGGTGAAATCACCGTGAAAGCACATTTGCTGACACACACACACACACACACACACACACACACACCAGCTAAATGTCTGACTGTCTGTTGATCGGCTCTGATTGTCGGAGTCGTCTGACTGCCGTCTGACATTGCCGTCTGTGCAGTTGGCAATGGTAACGGCAACGGCAATGGCACCGGCAATGGCACTGCCAACATTATTGCCTGACACTAAACAAGCATGTCATTGCAGCAGACACACCAACTACGGTTGATTTGCGAGCAAACATGAAAGCAGTTTCGGTTCACACTGTACACATTTAGCGATTCAACCGGCAGTCATATAACCTCATTAGTTCAAACATTCAACTCTTATTTCTAGTGTTAGACGTAGTAATAATAACTCAATTCAAGTTGTTGCCAATTAACTGCTAACTGCCGTTTATTGCCAGTAATTATTCCCCTAGCGAACAACTACTGATTGCAGTCGGTGGCTTCTTGATGTACTTTGCTAGTAAGATAATTGTGTTTTAATTTTTTTGCACTCAAAAGTTTATTGGTTTTTTATTTAAAAAAGTGAATTTAGATAAACATGTATTTATCATTGTAAAATTTAATTTATCAACACTGTAATAATGTTAATTGCTTTATCTGAAAAAGTGCATCTCAGATTCTTATAACATTTTAAATAAAAACCAAATAAACTGTCAAACTCAAAAATATTACCGGCATTAAAACTTAATAATTAATGAATTAAACTACTTCTAAGTATTGGTCCAATCATCAAATACAAAATTCTAATAAAAGTAATGCATTATATGCAATAAAACAGCCATTAAACAAGCACACACACGCGCACAACACATTAGAAATGATAGCTTACATTGATCTACCATTGTTGCAGTAGTTGCCGATGACTATACATAGTGAGTTTGCCATCCGCCGACGATAAGTGGCCACCGTGATGTTTGCCTGCATTGGCAAAGCGTTGTGTGGCGTACCACACGCCGAGTGTACGACAAGGCGGATTAAATAATGGAAAAAAACAGTTGAAGGAGAAAAACGGATAGAAAAAAGAAGAACAAATCAACTGGAGCAACAATAATGGAACACAAGTAGAGAAAAGTATTACAAAATATCAATTTAACAGACACTTTTTAAAAATTTTTTCCGTTTCAGTCTCATCCTGCATTACGTCATCAATGCAATATGTGCCTGAGAATATTGCTGCAAACCTAAATACCTAAATATTTGAAACATGTGAAAAAAAACATCAGTGGTCACAACGTAACCGGAGCACTACAGCTAAAGAACGGCAGCGGCAAACAATGGTCGATAAATTCCTGCTTCTGTTGACACCACCTGATAGAAGAGCCTGTTGATCTGATCGGGCAGCTATCTCGGAGAGGCATACCATCAGACGGTGATAATGCATCAAGGGGAAGCGCAGTTGAGAGGAGTTCTGATAAGATCAGAAAGGGAGAAAAAGAAAAAGCAGGTGTCATTTGCAGTGAAGTGCGATCGATTGTCTGCCGTCACCTCAGCAAGGCAACACCAGTCACACAATCAGCCCAGACAACACAAATGCTGACCACTCGTTTGCTCAGTGCATTACCCGTGACACACCGCCAGTTTTTCCGCCATCAGCCAAACTGCTGTCAACTGCTGTCACTCATCAAATGCACGTTTAGTTAACCAAATGTGTACTATCACGCTAATTGACCTGTTCTTTAAGCATTTTCATAGCGGCTATTTTTTAGTATCACATCACTGATGATAATAATGAAGCTGAAACTAGCAAGTTTCAGAAACACATATTCACTTATCAAAATGTAATTTAATTTAAAATATTTATTTCAATTTACCAACAACTGCTATTCATCCACATGTGATTTTTACTTAAATAGTATTTTTTATTTGTATTTACATAAATTTGTTATATCACATTTTTTGACTCAAAATGAGTTTACAATTTTACGAGCCTTCTTGGCTTTCATATCAAAATATTAATAACTCAGATATTTATCCAGACAACATGAATTATACTCAGCCAATTTGGGATAAACTTTCAAACCTAGAAATTGCACTAAAAAGTCTTCTTGTGATCATTGTCTGCATTATTGGGCTTATTGGAAACTTTTTGGTCATTTTCTTTGTGCTAAAACAGCCAAAAATTCGAAAACAACCAGTGAATATTTATATTGTTAATTTAGCAATTGCCGATTTTATGACTATAATGTATGTAACCAAATTTTAAAAATTTATTTTAACAAAAAATTAACTTTTGTTTGCAAATATTTACAAGATTTACACCAGGAATTGCCCTTGTCAACAATGCTTATCAAAACTATCAGCTTGGTCCGGTGATGTGCAAACTTGAAATACTCATTAAAATGATGTGCATTCTCGTGTCAATTTTTTCTGTAGTGGCCATTTCGTTTCAAAGGTTTCTCAACATAAACAGTCCAATGAGTGGACAAATTAACAAATCCTCAAACCCTCGAACATTACTAATCATTATTTTTATTTGGATTGCTTCGATTTTGTTGGCCCTGCCACTTGCCATTTGGAGAGTTTACCGTGAGAGGTTATGGATGGATTGGGATGAGGTAAACACCTTAGTAAACAGTTTAACTGTGCAATTTTGTTATAACTTTATTTGTGTTTTATAGAGATGGTGCACTGACGATCCTGCAGATCTGTCTATTAAATATTGGATTTTTCTTATATCTCCTTTAATTTACATACCTCTGATAGCAATGATTGTCATTTACTGGCTAATGATTGTCAAAATCAATCGTTTTATCAAAAAGTTGCAAAAAAGTGTTGGCCTTAACTCAAAAGAAGCTTCCTACAACTCAAACTCCAATGACTCTAGTCTGCAAGACGTCTACGAGTTGCGTCTGATGCAGGAGGCAGACAGGAAAAAAGTGCAAGAGGCAAGGAAGAAGCAACATCGCTCCATAACCGAACCAACTGACTCCATCAGTCGTCAGTCACAGCTGTCCAGCTACTTCAGCGACGGCGACAGTGACCTTCATTCACTGGGCGACCGTCGAAGTCGCTCCTCATCTATATCTGTCACCTTCGCCTCATCCTCACCTGTTTCGCGTGCAGTCAGAGATGGCGGCTCTACTTATCATTCCAAAAATCATTCCAAACATTGCTCAAAGCATCATTCAAAACGTTCTTATCAGCCTGCAAAGCAGCAGTCAAAAAATCTCCAGCTAGCAATCAGTCCACTTACTCTGCAAGTGCCAGTTCCACTGCCACTCATCACAAGGAAAGATGTCAACAAAGCTAGAAATGGCAGCAACTCAGTGTCGATTTCAATTAGTTCTGAAAAGGAAAACAAACGCCACAATGGCGACGACAATGTGAACCACCAAGATGCAGTCAAAAATTTTCAACAATTGGCGACTAGCCGCCGAGTGATAAGTGCTAATCTCTACAAACGTTCAGTCATGTTTACCATTATTGTTTTTTGCCTGATTACCTTCATCTTTTGGTTGCCTTTGCAGGGTAAATTTTTTTATTTTGGTTTTTTATAAAAACTTTTTACTTAATTTGTCATTGTTTTAGTTCTTGTCTATTATCGAGCTTTTAAACCTAAAATTGATGTAAGTTTTAAGTTAATTTTGCAAATAATTTATTTTAAAACTCATTAATTTTTTTAGCCAATGGCGTGCTGGTTTGAAAACATAAAATTTGTTGCTCAGGTAATTTTTAACAATTTTAAAATTTAGCTCAACTTAATTACTTTTTTACAAATAGATTTTGTGTGCTGTCAACTCGGCTATTAACCCATTTGTCACATTTAGAAGAACATTTCTACAAATTTATCATCAATATCGCGCAAAACAAAAACAATTTCAGCTTCGAAAACGATTAAAGAAAAATCATTTGAAAATGAATGTACTTAATCAGTCAAAAAACAAAAAACCAAATCCGTCACTAGAAACGGTTAATTTAACTCCGGTGATTCATGTGATTGAAGTTTATCAGCATCAAATCGGAAAGGCGGGAAAATCACAAAAACAAATTGAATCTTTCACCGAAAGAAGCAGTCCAAGAAAACGAAAAATCAATCATTTACTAGAAGTGGAAATGATCAATTCTTTAGAAAACTCTGCAATGGCAGTCGTTTCGTTAAACTGTTCTTCAAACGGACATTTACCAAATCAGTCTGCGTCACCTATTTCCAATTCCTCTTCAACAACTAGTGACCCACTGGCAGCATACATGGCTGAGCAGCATTCTGAAACGGAAACTCCTTCACCTGAAGTCATTCCACTGCCAATAACCATCTTCACAAGTAAAGTCACAACTGACTCTAAAGTGACTGACATATCAGATACTGATGATAAGCAAAAAATATCAGCTTTAAAGGAGCCCAATAATATGAAGTCAACAACGTCAACTTACACTCACAATTTAACTAAAAAAATGCTAATGAAATACACGCCTGAAAGATTTGACAATAAATAAAAAAAATTATGACAAAATTGTTTTACAATAGATTTATTTGATGAGCAACAATACAGTTTGTTTGTTACAAAATACAAAAACGTATTGACAAAAATATAAATATAAAAATGATGCTTAATAAAATTGTGAACAAATTGGCTGAAAAATATCATGAGATTAAATCATAAATATAAAGTACTAAAAAGTTTGTCAATATAACTAACGAACACAGTTTAGAAGAGTATAAAAAAGTTTTGGAATTCTTAAATGCATTGATATGCGCAAAACCATATTACATGAAAAAATATAGTTTTGAAAAATTTGAAATGGTTAAAATGTGATCAAATTTTCTTAAGCTCAGAAAAGTAATTTGAAAAAATGATATTTATAAAGTACTTATAAATTAAGAATAATAAAAGAAGCGATGTTAAGTTGATATAATTGAAATATAAACTAATATTAGAATCTACTCTATTTTGTATCTATGTATCAGGTGCTGTGCAGAAAAAAGATTGTGTGGTTCACTAGTTAAACCTTGGTTTGACCGTGCACTGAAGAAGAGGAAAGGGAAGAAGAAGAAGAGGATGAGGACGAGGTAACTTTGTTGTCCTTAGCCGAGCTGCTCTCACTCAGTGGACTGTAGTAGTGGGCGGCAGAGGAGGACTGAGTGTTAGGTGGCTTGCTGAGAAACTCCTGCAGTGCCTGGGCGTGCTTGGCAATGAACTGCGACTCCTCGTCACTAGAACTGACAGCTGCTTGAGAGTAACTGCTCGGGGATGAAGCAGAGGATGATGATGAAGATGATGATGACGAGGAAGGCTCCATTTTCGACTCGCTGTTTGCCGGTTGTTCCATTTTCTGACTGGCGAGCAGGTTCTGGTTGAGGGCACTCTTGAAAATGGTCTCGTCCTGTGAGTGACGGCTGCAAAAAGGGTACAATGAAGATGATGATGCTAAAGTGACTTTGAACAAAGGTGAGTTTTGGCAGCTTACCGAATGCTCTGTCCGTACGAGGTTGGCTTGTCGCCTGACGAGCTAAAGTAGAAAGGATAGGAGATGAGCTTCTTCACGGAGAGGGCCGGCTTCAGGTCGGCGCCGTCGGCGTAGTGCTGGTCACCCTTCACCGCTTCGTGGTCGCCCTGCGGAGAGAGGCCTGCTGAGCGAATGAACTGGTCGAGCACCTGGTGCACGTCCAGGGTGCCCGGGTTGGAGCCACCGCCACCTCCGCCGTACGCCTTTTGTCCTTCCGGGTAGGGGGCGTACTGGGGCCGGTTGTAGGAGGCGGCAAATCCGGGAAACTGCTGCTGCACGGCGGCGTTGGAGTTGGCGTTCAGGTAGGCGGCCACTGCCTGACTCTGCGCCGCCGTCATCAGCGGCGTCTGCTGGGAAAAGGACAAGGCGGAGGAGGAAGGACCGTTGTTGTTGCTGTTGCTGTTGCTGGCAATGCCGTCCTGGTCGGCCGTCACCGCCGAATGCTGTCCCACCATTGAGGAGGAGGAGGAAGAGGGCGCCTCGGCGTAGGACAGTGCCGCCTGGTTCGTCGACTCCTCAGACTGAAACTGACCCGGCCCGTGCTGGTACTGCTGCTGCTGTCCGGTTTGCTGAAAGTGCTGCTGTTGCTGGTGGTGGTATCCACCCGGGTGGTGAAAGGAGTTCGGTTGCTGCTGCTGCATGTGATACTGCTGAGGGTGGTGGTGGAGGTGATGGTGTGGCTGGTGCTGCTCGCCGCCCTGTTGCTGGTACTGCTGCTGTTCGCCCTGGTTTGCATACGCCGAGTTGTCCTGACCTGCCTGGTTGTAGTAGAATTGTGGTTGCTGCTGAAATAGTCAAACAAAAATTTGGGTTTTGTTAAGTTAAATAAAGTCGATTTTGGCAGAATAGAACATTTGAGTCATCATCATCATCATCATCATCGTCATCGTCAGCAGCATTACCTGTGCGTTGTTGCCATTCGGAGAGCCGTAGTTGCCAAACGCAAAACCGCCCGATTGCGATGC
The DNA here is from genome assembly GCA_024499935.1 of Tyrophagus putrescentiae. Classification (NCBI taxonomy): domain Eukaryota; kingdom Metazoa; phylum Arthropoda; class Arachnida; order Sarcoptiformes; family Acaridae; genus Tyrophagus; species Tyrophagus putrescentiae. The sequence continues at coordinate 5,897,564 of JAMZRA010000005.1, forward strand.
AGAGATGCCTGGAAAGACGTACTCTGAGGCCTGTTGCTGTTGCAGTCCACCGTTACCGGACTGGTACATCGGGTACTGGTTTGACGCCTGCCCGTAGAGAAAGTCCTGACCACCGCCGGCGGCAGTGTTGCCACCGCCATACAAACTGCTGCTGCCGACTGATTGACCAAAAGGACTGCTGCTGCTGCTGCCTGACTGGTGCTGGTGAGGCTGTGTGCCACCAATGGTAGGTAGCAATGTAACAAAGGAGATTTAGAGTCATTTTGTAAGCAATACCAATTTTACTACACAGAAAAAGAAAGGAAAAGACGGTGTGACAAACTTACATAAGCGGGGTTCTTTCTGCGGCCACCCACCAGACGACGGATAAAGTCGGTAATGCCTCGCTTGCTACGGTTCAGCGGCGACAGTGGCGACGGCGAGCTTGAGCACTCTTTGTTGGCGACAATAGCCCCAAAGACAATTAACGTGAGAAGTAAGCTCAGTTTCTGATAAATGAACCAACAACGAACAAGTGGAAAACGGGCAAAAAAAGTGCAAACATGAGAAACAGAGAAACAAAGATTAATAACAGGGTAATTGATAGTACTATAGAAGTGGAACTATTTTAAGTGTGTGAAACTTAGCAAACAACTTTGATTTTGAGTAAAGTAGTTTTTTTGCTATGGTTCCATTTAATTGCTACTTCACTTTGCAAACATGGCAATTACTGACAATACTTAGCTAAATAGTTATAGTTTATATATCACAATAAAAACTGTTGCATTTACCATTTTCATGATGAGTATTGGCGGGTTGGTTTATGTTGAGGTGGGTGTTGTTCTTTGAAGAGTAGTTACTAGTTGTTGCCTAGGCACAACAGACACAAACATTCACTGGCACAAAATCTATGTAATGACGAAAAAAGAAAAACACAAGTATGTTTAGTGAAATTATTGAAAAAGTAAAGCAAAAGTTGTTTTGTAAAAGCAAGTTTAGTGTTTCAAACACATGTGATGTAGTGTCAAAGAAAGCATCGCACCAAACTCAAAACTCACTAGCTAACTGGAGACTGACTGACTACCTGATACTGCTCGATTGGCTTTACAAAACTGTAACGTATGGCCAATTTATACTAAGGCGAAATTGAAAAGTTAGCAGCATGAAAAGCAAGAAAGAAAAAAAGAGGGAGAGAAAGTTGATGGTAGGCGTTGATTAGTCAAGTTAGTGTACCAATGCACCAGGCTGCACTGGTCGAAAGGGGTGAAGAAGAGAAAACAATACAGTCCAAGAGCTACAGATGGCAAGTGAGACAAGTGTTTAATCACTGGGAGAATGCTCAAAAGAGAGTGCTCAAGTGAAGAAGAAGAAGACGAAGAGGAGGAGGAAAATGGAAAAAAGCAAAGAGAGTAATTGATTGGCCAATAGTAGGCCAGCAGGTAATGGTGGTGGTGGTGGTGGTGGTGGTGGTGGTGATGATGGTCAGTGGAATGGACAAATCGATGAAAAAGGATTGAGCAGTGAAGTGAGCAGTGGAGTGTGCAGTGCTCGTCTAGGCTGCTCTAGAACTTGATGAGACACAACTGCTCAGTACGGCAGTGGCAGCTGTAGTGGCAGTACCCAGTTCACCGAGTCACCAGTCACAAGTGGTGGTCGTGCTGCTGCTGGCATCCTTTTTGCTCACCCCAACACTGAAGAGCAACAAGTCACTTAGGATGAACGGGAATGAAAGAAAGGAGAGAGAGAGAGAGAGAGAAAAGAAGAGAAAAATGAAAAAAAGAGAGAACGGGTAGACTGCCGTTTGACGGTGACGGTGACGGTGTGTGTGAGTATATTTGGATCAGAGCAAAGTTGCTGAACATAATTATGCCTGAGTGTGTGTGGAGACGAGAAAATGTTGGAGAGAGAGAGAGAGAGAGAGAGTGTGTGTGTGTTTGTGTGTTTGTCTGTCAAAAACGGCAATGAGAAGACCAAGTAAGAGATTAGGAGTAGGAGAGGAGACCTCCTTAGCCGGTGCAGGTGACCGGAGAAGCCCTCTCTTTAGCCCTTCTCTAGCTCGCTCACTGTCTCTGCACTGTCTAAGCAGACTTGCATATCCTTTCATAGTCCGGTTATTATTCAGAACGGAATCTACATGTCCTTCTACTACTCCTCCTCGTCGCTGTCGCCCTCGGTTGAGGGGAAATTGTGGGTGCAACAGTGCAATGTTGCTGCAATATTGCTAATGGGTAGTTGCAAGGTAACAGGTGGTTTGGATGGGGTAAAATTTGTAAGGCAAGGCACCTTTTATCAACTGTTTACAAGATTTTTAACTATAAAATTGAGTTTTTTACCAAAAAATGCTTGTTTAACTTTGTATGCGCAAACACAATTTAAAATAGTAGTTGTAATTACATTTTTACTAGAACTCAGTGCACTAATAAAGAAAAACTCAATGATGCAAAGCAAACTATGTCTACTTTTATAACTAAATTTTAGGTAACTTTAACTGTGTTAAAGATAAGAATTTGTGCCAATGATATTGTTTTTGAAATTACAAAAAAACAAATTTAAATTTGATTTTCAATGCATCAAATAATTTAGTAAAAAAAGTTCGTTTATTCATTTTGTTTGACGGTCCTGATAAAATCTTTAAGATACTGTGTTTGTTAGTGCATAAGTGCACTGCATTAAACTCAATTTTAGTTCAGTGGTCTGCGACTAGTTAAACTAGTAGGTCCGTTTGTGCTATTAAACTATTTAAATATTGATCAAAATTTTTTACCTACTTTCTCAGTTAGGTCTGCGCTGCCCAACAAACTTGTTAATGGACACTACGTTTGTGTTTGATTTTTTGCTCGTTGCCCTAATACAACAGGATACCTCTGAGGATGCAAAAGTGTTTTTTCAAAAGTCAACAAGTAATTGCAAAAAAGTGGCAAATAAAGTCACTCGTTTTGCTAGCATAGTGTAAATCATCAAGCAAAACAAACTTGTAAAGAACAGGCGACAGTACTAGCTTACAGGGGAGTAAACACCAGCTCACTGTGCAAACAAACATATTTACCTTCTTTTGAACGGATTTGACGGAAACGGGAAACGGCGCAATTTTTTACCTGCAGCAAAAAAGATGTGTGTGTGTGTGTGTGCAATGTGGGGATGATGGTGGTGGTGATGATGCAGTCGCCGGTCAATGAGCGTTTGTCTGCGCCCGGCCAAGCGTTTCAAGGTGGTAGGTGCTCAGTGGTGTGCGCTAAAACACAGGCAACGGGTTAGTAAGTAAGTAAAGAGGGAAGCAGGCAAGCATTGGTAGTACTGCAGAAGAAAAGTGGTGCTAACATTTAAGTTGTGCAGTAGGGCAGCAGTGGGCACAGCAGCCAGCAAATGCTTTGCTGATGCTCAATTTACCTGGCGGATGTCTTTCTATTTTTTTTGCCCTCTCTCCCTCGCTGCCTCATTCTGTCTGTCTGTCTGCATGCCACTGTTTGGTGTGTTTGTCTACTTACCACTCAACAGTTTGTGAGTGCACACTGGCCCACACCGAATGGAGAAATTATGACTGGACTGCACTTGGTGCTGTACTCTAAGTGTGCATGTATGTGTATGTGTGTTTGCTACTGTGCACGGTCGTAAAAGTTCAAAGTCGGTAAAGTTGGCAGCGGTGAATAAGAAAATGAAATGAAATGCAATGAAACGAACGAGGGCAAAGTGGGCAAGACGAGGGATAAGGTGAGTGCAGAGGCAAATAAGCAGATGATCAGTGCTCGAGGTGGCAGTGGTGGTGGTAGTGCTGGGGTGGTAAGCTTCGTAGTTTGTTCCGCCGTCGCAGTTGCTGGTGCTGCTGATAATGTCGGTATCGGTCGTTTTTTGGTTCAGTCGGTAGGCAAAACGAGTCAATTGGTGATGGTAATGGTTCTCCTGGTTAATACTGTTAGACAAATGCGTTGACCACTGTTCGGTGTCGTCTGTTTCTGCTTCTGCTGTTGCTGCTTCTGCTGTTGATCGTCCACCGCCTTCGCCGAGTTTGGTTTGGGGCAATAATTTGAGTGTCGGTCAGCGGTGGTCAGGTAGAGTGGTCAGTGAGTGTCCTCTCCAGCCCAGTCCCCTCTTTACAGTGCTTCGTCCTGTTCCTTACTTGTTGCCATTTCCCTCCCTTCTTCTTCTTCTTCTTCTTCGGTGGATGACCAGCTCACCGACTCCGCTGATGTCTCATCATCGGCAGTTGCTGTAGTTGCTCCCTTTTGCTGGTCGGTCGGTCAGTCGCTCTCTGTAGGTCAAATTCTTCCTCTCCGTCAGTCCGTTTTTCTCCTTCTTCTTTCTAAGCTGCGTGGCCAGTTTCCACACATTACACTAGTGTCTGCTGCTGCTAAAGTGCCTTCAGCTAGTTGAACCGTTCTGTTTGTATTACAGTTAGGAGACGGGCAGCAGCAGAAGCAGCAGCAGCAATGCCGGCCAAAGAAGCTGTTAACAAAAATGTATGCTAAGAAGAAAAGAAGAAGAAGAAAAAGCAGGAGCATAGTAGTGGAAATCTGCATTTTGTTCAGCAAAAGGTAGCCGGTCATCCGGTCGCTGTAGTCGTCGTCATTGCTGCCGCCGCCGTCGTCGTCTATCTTCAGAGGACAGGTTCTTTTTGTCTGCCTCTGCCCTGTCGTCTGACGTCGGGCTAACGGTTTGCCCCATTCGTTGTGCCGGTGGTAAACGGCAGCAGCGCCAGCATCATCATCATCAGCCACCCTTATTCGCTGTTGCTGCTGACCAGTGTCCTTTATCTCTTTGCTCCTCTATTTCAAGCTCACTGTCCTTCAGTGTCGATGAGTAAGGGCAATCTGCTTGCCATCTTTTTCCTAGCAGCAGGTAGTTTGGCTGTTGAGTTTTTAAGCGCATATCGATGGTCGGCAGTAATGGGAGACCGGAGTAACGGCCTCTGTTTAGCTTAACAAAAGTGTGTGTGTGTGTTGTCCATTGACCGCCAATGGCTGCCGTTAAAAAGAAGAAGAAGAAGAAGAACATTTTCTCAACATTGAGCTTCTCTCTGTGTGCACCTCTTTTTGCTTTGCCGGGTAGCCTGTACTTCAGCTTTTTGCTAGTTAGCTGATTTTTTGTGCCCGTTAGCCGTCTGTTTTTTCTACAGCAAAGGTATATTGCCTGATTTGAATTGCAGATTAGCTGTTTAGATTTAAAACTGCACTGCTTGCTACTAAGACGATCAACCAGAAATGGAAAAAAGACTAAAGATAGGGAAGAGAAAAAACACTGTTTGGTAGGTTTTTGTTAACTAAACTAAAGTGCCAGACATTTTGGCGACCAAAGTAAAAAGAAAAAACAAAAAAACAAGTGTGTTTTGATTGTAAAAGTTCCACTTAAAAGTAGTGTTGTTAGGCCAAACATTGCTGTACACAGAAAGTGCTTTTGTGTATTTATCAGTGTCAGATTTCTAAATTTTTAAGTTTTGTTAAAGTTTGAACAAAATATAAGTTGCTTTTTAAAAACATTAACTATTTGTTTTTGTCATTAAACAATAATTTATATTAAATACAAAATAATATTTCAGAATTTTTGTGTTAGTAACAACTAGTTGTATAGTTTGTTTACCTAAAAAATAGAAAAAATATATTAAATGCAATTGCACAGTCATACGTAGTCATTTACTAACCAAAATGAAAAAAGGATATAACAAGTTGAGTGGACTTTTGACTTTGATGAAACGGTGTACAAATCTTATTTAAGCAAAAATAAAATGCTCAAAATTGTTATTGATAGGTAAATTAAAGATGATATAAACAATTGGCTAAAAACTAATGTCAAAAAAGGTACGGGCGAGATAGACTTGTTTGAATCTTGTTTTTAACTGCAGTCAAAATGGACTAACAGATAGGTCAAATTTTAGTTTTTAATTTTTTAAATTACTTTTTTTAGTGCTATTAAAGTTTTTTATTTAAACTTTTTTGTGATAGAACATCGGCAAAAATGTATTTTAAAAATAACGACTTTTTTAAATCAAGTCTAATTGAACATGTGTCTATACTACAGCCTAGTTGCGTAAACTACAACTTTAATTTTGATGACAAACAGTTTTTATTTTTATAAACACAATGTTAAAACAAAGTAAAGTAATTTTATAAAACAATTTAAACAAAAATATGGAAAAACAAACTTAAACAATATTTTTAATAAAAAATTGTTTTGTTTTACTCTGTAATGTAATAGTTGGCAAAATGTGTAAATTATCCTTTTTCACCCTTCTTATCGTTGTAATTTTTTCACCGTTTTGTGTTGTTCTTATTAATCTCACTATTTTAATCAGCTTTTTGGATTAGCTAACAAAACAAGTCAATGCATCTCAATGTCTATTCACTTCCCATAGTTAAGATTTGCCAGCTACAGCAGCTACACTTTTCATGACAGCATTATTTCCTTTTCGTTTTCCAACAGTGCGCCATAACTTTTTGTTGTTGACAGTTATTGCCTTGCTCAGTCTGGTCAGTTGGTCTGCACTGGTCAACTCAGGTGCAAGATGCACTTACTTTTTATTCACTAACAACAGCTGCAAACAGTCCAATTGACTATCTGATGTGTAAATATATGTCTGCAATCAGGTATGTCTGTCAAAGTGAGTACATATTTGTTTAAATTCTTTTCAGTGACTGATAAATGTGATGATGCTAAAAAGGCAATAAATGTGTGTGTGCATGTGCGCCAATGCGCACCGTTAGACATTGCCTGACTAATTTGAATAGATATATTTCACCTCATTTTTATTAACGACTTTCATTTGTGCAACTCCTTTACGGCGACTGCTTCAGACGGACAACTCTTTTGCTGCTGTGTGCATCTTTCCACTGCCGCTCACCGGCATTCTCATCCTCCTCCTCCACTGCCACTGGCCATTACCCCAGCGCAGAAACCTCTCGCTCATAGAGAGTGACCGTCTGGCTATATTTAGCTAGACCGGCGACTAGCAGCTAGTAGACTAGCTCTAGAACGTAATCTAAAACCGACCAAGTGCACATGGTGAAACAGTGAGGGACCACTGCGGAAAGGTGAAAAAAGAAGGGAGGAAGGGAAAAGAGTGAAATAAGATGAAAACATAATGCCGGATATTTCTGTGAATCGTCCGGCTACAGCAGTGCTGACCGATGGATAACTCAGAAAAAAAGAAGGAAAAGAAAAAAGAAAAATGTGAAATTTAAAAAACCGTGCAAACAGCAATTTGTTTTGACAATAATTGTTTGACTGTCGTAACTAGTCAATTTATTGACATAATGTTTTTTATAAATAGAGCATTTGGTTCATTAATTAAATAAAATAGAACATAAGTGTTTTTTATGAATTCAATTAATGTTTTTTAGTAAACTTAAGAAAGGTATATAAGTTATTTTAGTTGGCAAAACATTCAATATTTTTTACTCAAAAAAAATAACTGTAAAGGAGGTAGCAAAAAATAAAAGATTTTTCAAATTAAAAATTAGAGCTTGAAATTTTGCATGTAGGTTCAGCTCATTGAGCTGGGCAAAAAGTTAAAAAACGCTAAGTGCGGCCATTTTTCTAAGTATTCCAAAATGGCGTCCAAAGTTGGTTAAAAATGCATTGAAATGTGTTACGCTGGCGAGAACAGTGCCTCTACCGGCATCTTGCACATTTCAGTTGCTGGCAATGAACGGCGCTGTGCTTGCATGCCTAACACATTTCAGTGCATTTTTGGTCAATTTCAGACGCCATTTTAAAATACTTAGAAAAATGGCCGCACTTAGCGTTTTTTAACTTTTTGCCCAACTCGATGAGCTGAACCTACATGCAAAATTTCAAGCTCTAATTTTTAATTTGAAAAATCTTTTATTTTTGCTACCTCCTTTTAAAAAGTTAAGTTTTTTAAAAACAGTACAATAAAATCTTCAAAAAAATTTCTGTTTTTATTTGATTTAATTAAAAATACAAATAATTTACCAGTCTGGAGCCGATCAACCTAAAATCGCACATCGATTGGCTGCCTGTCCTCAATTTTGTTTTCAATAGACACACTACTGAATTAGCCAATTACATCAGGTATTGATCGAATGAAACACTGCTTACCATCCTCTTGGCATGGGTAAACCAATTTTCCACTTGTGTAATTATTATATTGGGTGATTATGCAAATCACCGAGCAGTCAGCCGAAAAGGGCTGCTGACCGGAGCCTCAGCAACGATCGTCCGAGTGGGCACAAAGCACACTAAAAAACAATGGCTGGCAAAAATGGCCTATTGGTGGGTAATTGCGTGGAGAGGAGCAGATTGCCTGTGGATGCTGCTAGCCACTGTGGCCACTCTGCAGTCTGTTTGCTGTTCACTCGGCCCAAACTAATAGTGCGACCAATCAATCAGAGTATGGCCAGACGGAGTTAAGCCCAGCGGTGTGCATCACGGTTAACCACAGCAGCAGTGATGATGAGTTCGCCAAACTGATGAAATGCTTCCCTTGTAGATTGGCCATCGGCGAAAAGGGGCAGACACTTTGATGTACTTTTGTGTCCGTCACTTGCATTATTTGCTTAATTTGCAATCAACTGGTGCATATTTGCACATACGCCACTACTCAATAACTGCATTAAAATGTAATTCACAAACGCAATTTCAAAAGTGGTTTTGGTAATTAAAATAATTCAATTGTTTAAAAACCAAAGTTTTAAATGGTAATTTAAAAAGACTTTTTAATTAAATTTATTTTTCAGTTGAAAATAGTTTATAAAGTTCAACAAAACAAGAATTCATTGTCATTTTTTCTGCCAATAAAAGCGAATGACATTTGTTAAAACAAAAAACTTTTTTTCAAAAGCACAACCAAAATTCAATTACTGAGCACACAATAGATGTACACACTTTAAAGTTCAGCTTTTATTTAACTATACGGATTACACTACGCAAAAAGAGTTTTCTTGTGAAATTACAAAATACAAAGCACTACCCAAAACCAGCCAACTAGCTAAACGGATCTATACTACATAAATGTGAAAGAAATGGAGAGAATACACTTGATTAGGAGACAATCTTTTCACAGTGTCGACCAGAGTAGCCTAGTGGACACTGGCAGAGGTAGTTTCCGGCGGCACTTTCCACACTGATGCAACTTCCTCCATTCTGGCAAATGCTGCTTCCGGTGACCTCCGTTTTCTCCTCAGATGATGCTGCTGCTGCGGTTTTATGCTCCTCGGTGGCATTTTTGTCAGTTGTGGTTGTGTCTCTCTGAGAAGACAGCAGTCCCGACTGCTGAGTTTCGCACCAGTTGAGCCGCTCTGAGCAGGTGAATCCGCCCCAGCCTGCCTCACACTCACAAGTCCAGGGAGCGGTGCCATTGGCGGCACAGGCGCCGTGCTCACAACCAGGGTAGGCGACACACTCCGAACAGCTGTCCCCTCTGAAGCCCACCTTGCAGCGACACTCATTCGGTCGTTTGCACCAGCCGTTGACGCAGTCAGGGGAGCAGATTGCTACAGATTGATGGACATACAAAATTGAAAAGGAGAACATCACCTCTTTACCTGGTAACAGCACTTACGCGTTGAGCAGAATGTGCCCGTCCAGCCACTTTCACAGAGGCAGTCCAGTGGCTCGTTGCAAGTTCCATGCTGGCAACCGGGCAGTGTGGCGCACTCGGTGCAGTTTTCTCCTTGCCAGCTTTTTATTTTAACATACAACAGAAAAAAAGAAAAAAAGAAAAAGTATAAGCAGAATGGCAAACACAAACAAAGGCCGATTGAACCCAATTGATGAGGCAAAACTAATGTCCAGCAGCAGCAGCAGCAGCACTTCAAAAGCCATCCGCCGTTCACCTACTTACCCAAACTTGCATTTGCATTCTCCTGGAACCGTACAGTAGCCGTTGGCCGAGTTGCAGCCATCTCGACATTTGGCTAAATTAGTAGACAAAACAGATTACAGTTTGCGCGGGACACAATCGAACACAATAAAGTGATTAGCCTAACAGGGCAGTTACAAAATGCATAGTCAACACTGAAAGCGTGAACCAGCACTTTGGCAAGTGAGCCTCTGTTTAATGCTCCTTTTTGCCTGCCCTTTTTGTTAGGCTAAATAAAGTATAGCACACTTACGAGTGGAGCAAAAGACGCCCATCCATCCCTCCTCGCAGCGACACTCCAACGGTCGGTTACAGGTGCCGTGAACGCAGCCGGGCAGTGTGAGGCAGTAGTTGCAGTGCAGTCCCGTCCACCCGAAGCGGCACATGCACTGACCTGCTTGTTCACAGTACCTGCACAAAACAGACAAGTGTATTAACCACTTTTGAATGCATGAACAGGGGTGTAATAAAAAAACAGGCAGGCAGATATATAAAATAATTAATTGATCTGCAGCTACAATAGACTATCGGTTCCTCTGGGTGAGCACTCTCTGTCTTGCCCTACTGACACCACCACCGCCACTACCTAACACAATGGCCCAATTAGTGTTCCCACCACCACCACACGTCGGCAATTACCCGTGGTCCTGATCGCATCCAGTCAAGCAGACCGGAACTGAGCAGTCGGCGCCTTGATAGCCCTGCGGACAGCCTTCGACGGTTAAATTTAACGCCGCCAAGTCGTCCTCCTCGTCGTGGTAGCCAAATGGAACGGCAACGGCAACAGACAGGGCGCCAGCACCAGCAGCAGCTTCAAGGCCGGAAATATTTTCGCTGGGCAGTGAGCTCCCGCGGTCGCGGGAAATCAGTGATTTCCGATTAATCGCTTTGACGTGCCAGCGAAATTTGTATTTGAACACCGACTGCGTGGAGGCAGTGGAAGTGAAGGACATTGTGTTGGCTGCTTGTGACTGCTGCTGCTGCTGATGCTGCTGCTTTTGCTGTTGATGCTGATGCACCAGCTTAGGTTTGGTTGGGTTTGAGTACGTTGGAAAAACTGATTGCGTTTTCATCGAAGGAACGTAGGCGTAAATGGACGCTGGAGAGATCCATGTGCTGAAGGGATGCGGCTTAGAATGAGAATAGGCTGATTGCGGCTGCTTGCTGCCACTCAGTGCTGAGATCTGCTTAGCTGCTGACAGCTTCGAGTGTAGCTTGTCATTGCGTCGGTTGGGACTGTCCTTCAGTGAGGAGGATGCTGCCATCGAAGACTTTGCTGAGTCAAAGGAGCCGCTAAGAGAGGAGGGCAATTCGAGTGTTTTTCCGCCGTAGAACCAGTCGCTGTGAGTTGCATCGGTGTCCATAAAGACGTTGTTGTGTTGAATCTGGCGGGCAATCAGGCGGTTCTTGGCGTCTACTCGAGGATTTTTGCTCCAAATCTCCACAATGCACATGACATTTCGATCAAGACTGCCTTGAGCTTTACCATTTCCGTTTAGAGCATTCGTTTTAGCTGGCACTGATGACTGGCCAGAGTTCCACAAAATTGGTTTACGCATTTTCAGAGGAAATTGCGTTTCGGAGGAGATGACGTCAGAGGTCCAGAACCCAATGCGACATGTAGATGGCGACATGTGCTCCAGGATTTCCTTTAACTGCTTTCCGGCGTTTTTCTCCGCACTAGAGCGACTACCGTACATAGAGAAGATTCTAGCACAAAGTACAAATTAAAAAGCAATTAATTACAGCTGTCAAGCACTTGAGAGGTAAACAGCAGCAACAACAAAACAGGGGGCAATATCCGTACTTGGAGAAGAAGCTGGAAATCATGCCAGGTTTTTTGGTGGTGTTAGCTTGCAACGGAGAACCGCTGTTCAAAATGTCTGCTCCTGAAGTTGTTCCTGACGATCCCGAGCCAGAGGCCTCTCTACTGGCAAAGACGGGGCCGATCATGTCGGGCGTCATCTCGACGATGCAGATACGCCAGTAGGGCAAACAGGTGGTGTTGCCGCCCTTACAAAAACCTAGTGGACTGCTCGGTCGCTGGCCACTGCAGCAGGCGCCATTCTGCAGGCGACCGTCGTGGCCGGACATGTCGAGAATTTCAAACTCGCTTAGGTAGAGGTCATTTTTACCATTGCTAAAATGGGCAAAGTTGGCGTCCTGCAATTAATAACAAAAATGTTTTAAAAAGTGATAAATGATTTCAAAAAAGTTTAAGTTAAAAACCAGTTTTATGTAGTCAAATGCAAAAGTTAAGTAAATGTAAACAAATTTTAAAAATGCGACTCTTGTTTAATGACTATAGTTTTTGTGTTTTATTGTTATTGATGCCTAAAAAACACTTTTTTTCATAAATCTAAAATTATTTTTTAGCGTTTAAATGTATGTTTTTGTAGTAATTGTGTTTGTAGAATGTCAAAACTGCACAAAGTATTTAAAAACATAGTTTTACAAAAGCATACCTTTATAAAATTATAAATAGTTTGGACAAAAGCTTTAAAGTTTAAAAAATTGTTTTTGAATATGCGCAACGCTTTTTTGCAATATGTCGTTACAATTTTAAATGTAGCAAAAAAGTGATAAATGAGCGTAACTTTTGTTGTATGTTGTTATAATAAAACGGTTTTTAAAACTTATTTAATTTTAAATTCAACTACACTTTAATATAAACAGCGTAAAAAATACATACTTTTGGAGTTCCGATTTTAAAACCATCAGGAGTGACATTTGTAATGACCAAGTTAAATATGAACAGCAACGCAAATTGTCGCAAAATATTTTGTTCGTTAAATATGTAAAACATTTTCTTTTTTTGAAAAAGCTTAAAAACAACTGATACAAGTTATTTGTTGCTGATCACACTAAAAGTTAGGTGTTCAAATGTTTAAATCCCCCCCCCCCCCCCCCCCCCCTTTTCCCCTTTTTTCCCCTTTTTTTTTCCCCCTTTTCTTTTTTTTTTTTTTTTTTTTTTTGTTAAATAGAAAATTCTTTTTTCCCTCTTTTTGTTTTTTTTTTTTTTTTTTCCCAAAAAAAAAAAACATTTTTTTTCATAAATCAAAAAATTTTTTTGCGTTTAAATTATGTTTTTGTTAATTTGTTTGTAGAATGTCAAAAAAGAAAAAGTATTTAAAAAAAAAATTTAAAAAAGCATCCCTTTTTAAAAATTATAAAAAATTTGGGAAAAAAGTTTTTAAAGTTTAAAAATTGTTTTTTGAAATGCCAAAAGTTTTTTTTGCAAAATTCTTTAAAATTTTTAAATTAAACAAAAAAAATGGGTAAATGGGAACTTTTTTTTGTATTTTTTATAAAAAAAGGGTTTTTAAAATTTTTTAATTTTTAAAATTTCAACTACATTTTAATAAAAACACGAAAAAAAAACAATTTTTGGGATTCCCGTTTTTAAAAAACCCAGGGGGGAATTTTTAATGACAAGTTAATAACAGCAACGCAAATTGTCGCAAAATATTTTGTTCGTTAAATATGTAAAACATTTTCTTTTTTTGAAAAAGCTTAAAAACAACTGATACAAGTTATTTGTTGCTGATCACACTAAAAGTTAGGTGTTCAAATGTTTAAATCATAGTAAATGCCAATCTGACATTTGTAAATTGACAAAAAAATTGATAAACTTGAGCTAGAATAAAACGGTTTATTTCTGTCAAGAAGTGACCGTCTACTCTGGCCGACTGTCGACGGGTCAGCGAATGAACCTGCCGCAGTTTGGTGCTGCAAAAATAAATATTGTTGCGACACACGCCAAAAAACGGGTAAATGGTTTTTTATTGCCGGGCAAGGAAAACAGACAGGGAAGAAAGACAGGTAGAGATGGAGGGCACACTGTGATCAGCAGTGAGGGGTAGGAAGTGTACCGCAAGGAGCAGCAACAGCTGACAGAAGCTGTTTAGCGCAACGACTTGTTTTGGTGTGTGCTGATGTCAGTATTCCTCATTGCCCTCTCTCATTCATTCTTCCAACAGCTACAGAAATCGACCTCTTGACCATTTCGTGACCACTCTTTGCTAACCAACGGCAGTTTGAGGGTACTGCAAAAGCAACAGAAACAGCACAGCATTGCTTTAAGTAATGTGATTTAAATGGAGAAAAAGAAGCAGAAGCAAAAAGCAGTCTAGAAAAAAAACAAGAAGACTAGTTCACTGAGAAACTTGACCAAGTTCAATGACTTAACACATGGCTAAATACAGGTAGAAAAACACTTAGATAGATTTTTTTGCTGTTTAAATAAGTCAACCTACAAAATGACCGTTAATAAATCTTGTATTTAGGTAAATTGACAGTTGCTTTTTGCAATTGCCTTTTTCACAAAAAATAAATGCAATTTAAACTTATTAGACACAACTTTAAATAAAAATTTTGTAATTATATTTATTAAAATAATTTACTTTAAATACGAAAACAAAACATGAAAAAGCGCAAAAAATATTTTTTCAATGTTACAAACAATAATATTTTGAATATGGCAGCAAATTGACCAGAGTAACTTTTGTAATTGATGATTAACAAAAATACAATTTATCTATTGTTTGTTGTGAAATTTATTTTGCAAAAGTTTGAACTTGAAGCTGTAAAATTTAAAATTACTTAACAACTATAAATTGTTTAGTAATCATTACCAAAAAAATTCTCATGCATAAATGCAGTTAAAAATTTAAAGTTAAATTTAATGCATTTTATACTGTTGAAATGTCAATGACAAACGTGTGAAAATAAAAAATTATTTATTTTATAAAAAAATTTATTTTTGTTTAAAAACAACTGTTATGTGAACATTGTGTACTTTATTATTTTTGTGTATTAAAAAAATATTTTGTAAAGGCTTTAACCAAACAATTGTGCTGAATAAATTTATTTTTAATTCTAAAAAATGTATTTGCATTTGCTATTTTTAACAATAATTAATGTTAAATTTGCTTTTTTTAAAAATTTAAAATTGTAATTAACAATATTACAAATTGTTTGTTTGAACGTATCTAAAAAATAATATTAATTTAAAAATTAATTTATTTTTGGAGTGGATCACTACAAAAAATAAAAAATTACCGGTTTTGTTCCGCTTTAACATCAAAAATAATTTGGCTTGCTTTTTTCAACGCACTAAGCATTTCCAATGTTTTTCGTCGTTCAATAGAATTTTGTTCAGATTCTATTAGTAATTTATCAAATAACTCAGGTAAAAATATTTTGTCAACTAGTTCTATTTGCAAATTTTCCTTGACATTGTTAACCATTAACGTCATAATTGATTTTGAAACCTAATTGTAAAAAAATTAAAGTTAAGTAAATGACAAAAAAACAATAAACTTGCCAAATCTTGAACTGATTTTTTAACAATTTTGAAATATGTTTTGAGAAGATGATCAATAAGAGCACAATCTTTCTTTTCATTTTCAGTCAACTCACGATCTTCGTTTATTTCCTATAATTTTTCGTTTAAATTCTATTGTATAAAATTTTCAGTTAACTTACATCATAGCATGGGTCGCTTGGATCAATTTTAATTTGTTTGTTTAAAAACTTCATTTTCGTTAAAGAATTACTTTTTTTTAATTCTATATCTTTTTTGTTGTCAATCATAAGTTTTGCTTCGTTAAAATCTGGATGACGTGCATTTATGTACCCCACCTCAACATTAATTAACGTTTTAACAAAAAATTTAGTTGGTTCGATTTGTTTGTCAATCAGTTTTTCTACTACATCACAAACTTTTTTGTGCAAATTTGGAAATCGGTTAAAACTGCGCTTTGTTTCCTCACTGCATTTTTCAATTATTCGTTGCATTTCATCATGAACAGTATCAACACAAATTATACTTGGTTTCAAAAGCAATTTAATTTGATTTTGAACAAGTTGTTCAAAAACAGTATCAGGGATAAACAAACCTGGACTAGTTCCCTGCAAAAAAAATTTTGTTATTTTTGTTATAATTTTTTATTTGATTACTTGAATGTTTCTAATTGTAATTAAAATTTCTTTTTCGTTCATTATTTCATCAAGCTCAACTTTTGAAAGCATTTTTTCAAAATTTTGATGTAAATAAAAACAAATTCGAGCTCCACTTTCAAGTTCATTCTTTTGTGTAATTTTAGTAGATCCTAAAATAGCCGAATTGTAATCAAAACAAAATTTTTCTAAAATTTTAAAAACTGTTGATCGCTGGAATATAAAAAAATTATTATTTTGCTACACATAAGTTAGCTTACTTTATCAGTAATATCCAAACCAATTTTTTCAATTTTTTCTTGAAATTTAAGAATGAGGTCACTAACTCGATTTTTTAAACTTGGCAAACATTTTCCAATGTGTGAATGAAGAAGCTTTAAATATAAAATTAATAATAGTTTTAATATATAAATCAATATACATACTGCACTTAGTTTTTTTGCCAAATATTTAGTTCCATTTTGTTTTGCAAGTGATGGATAATTCTGTTGCAAAAAGCTGTTTTCGGCCTGCAAAGCAGCATCGATACTTTTTTTTGTATTAATATCGTTTTGAGAACGGTTGACGCAGCCAATAATACCAAGTTTAACCGGAATTACATTTCCAGAAAGTACATCAGAAGCGTCAGTTCCATCGTCCATTAAATCAAGTTTAGTTAAAACGGCCAAAGTACGATCTCCGTCAGGATCAACTTCGCGAGCCAATTTAAGGGACTCTGAATTGGCAAAATCTGTGTTAGCTGGTGAAACTGCTAAAATAATAGAGTTGTCATTTGATATGTATTTTAGAATAAGTTCCCGGATTTGATCTTCAATATCCTGAGGTTGATCACCAACGGGCACTTTAGTTATGCCTGGTAAATCAACCAAAGTAAGATCAACAACTCGATTTGAAAAAATTTTTAAGTTAATAGGTTCGGATGAAATGCCTTTGTTGGAACCTGCAATTCTTTCAGTTTCATCAATAATTTCTTGGCGAATGTCTTCAAAATCTGTATAAACTTTATTTTCGCTGTGCAAAAATTTTCCCCATTCATCGAGGTTTATTGTTCCTAAAAACATTTATTTAAAAAATGCAAAATTTATGTCATTAAACAGTGATCAAATTAGTTTACCTTCTTCCTCATTTCGTATAGTCATATCGTTTTTCTTAGCATGCTGCAACTGAAGAATAAGTGGGCAGCGAGTGACAATGCCTGCTCCCCGAGGAAGAAAATCTTTTCCCACAATTGATTCAAGAACAGATGATTTGCCTGAAGATTGCGACCCTACAACCACAATTTCCGGTAGCTTAATTTCACCACCTCCAACTTTATGAAAAACATCTTGTAATTTGTTAATTATAGAAACTAATGATTCTAACGGTTCCAAACTGTTTTGCATGTTAGATGATAAGTTTTCTTTTTCAAAATCATTTTCAAAATCATCAAAATTGTCTTTGTCGCTAGACATTTTATAAAATATTAATACTACAAAAAATCAAATTAAAATAAATTTTAATTTTTACCACTTTCAATGTAAAATTATAAAAATAATATATATTTATACTTTAAAAAATTGCGTTTGTTTGATAAGTTGCACACTAAATTTCTAAGAAAAATTTATCGTCTAGACAATATGTCAATAGTCTAGACAGCAAATATTAGCATTTTAGATACAAACTTTTTAGTGTTTGGCTCAGAAACAATTAAGTACGTTAGATAAAAAATGATTAAAGTAAGTAATTTATGTGTTTCCAAGAAATCTTTTCCGTTGAAATGCATTGATAAAAATTTACTTCTCATTTAAATTGTTTAGTAACTAATAAAACTGATTATTTTGAATAATAATATCAACAAGTGACAAAAAATGTTTGAATATGACACGTACAACAGTTTAATAAAACATTTCTTGTGCTTTAAGATAGCAATTTTGATACATTAATATTTCAAAGTTAAGCTAAACTGTAAAAACAAAAAAAATCATTTAACAAAAATTAGTTTTTTAGTAAACTCATTTATTTGTTTTTATGTTTTTATAAAACATTTAACGAAAATTTTGAATTTTTAAAGCATTTGCTAATAAAATTGATATTTTTAATTTTTAATTTAGTTTGAGTAACGGCCCATAGGCTGCTAGCGACGTGGCTTTGAGAGTTCGAAGTTACGTCGCCTGTTTATGAATATAAGCAGCTACTCTTTGCCATTAAAGTCAGTCTGGACTACGTATGCTTGTGTTCACTCTCACTTAGCGCTTCTTTTGTAATTTTTGTAATTATAGAAAACTGTTGCATGTAAACAGATTTTTACTTACTTAAATAAACAATATTCAAGGGCTCAGTCGAGCTCGCTTCGCTCACTCCTTACATAACTGTGCACCGCTAACATTTAATAAAAGTTTGGCCAGCGGCTCACCCTGACGACACTTGGGCACTGTGAACGCCCACCGACTCGGGTCCCGCTCGCTCCGCTCGCGAGACCCAAGTCGGTGGACGTTCACAGTGCCCAAGTGTCGTCAGACCTCGCCGCTTTGGGCTGTGCACTGCTACTTTTTTACACAGTTGTGCTCTCACTTATTTTTTTTATAAATCTAAGATCTTGGTTAAATTGAATAAGTTAAGCAACGGCTCACCCTGGCGTCACTTGGCTCACCAAAAACGCCCACCGACTCGGACCTCGCTCGCTCCGCTCGCGAGTCCCTCGTCGGCGGGCGTTCTTGGTGGGCCAAGTGACGCCAGACCTCGCCGTTTGTATCTGTGCACCGCTAACAAACATTGATGTTTGGGCCGGCGGCTCACCCTGACGTCACTTGGGTAATGTGCAACGCCCGCCGCCTCGGACCTCGATCGTTGCGCTCGCAAAGCCCGAGACGGCAGACGTTGCACATTGCCCAAGTCACGTCAGACCTCGCCGCCCTGAGCTGGGCACTGCTGCCCCCGCAACAACTGTGCTGCCCCGGCAGCCCAGGGCGAGAGCGGCGGCAGCGATAGCAGCGAGAACGGCAGCGAAAGCGCTCAGTTTTAGCTAGCGTTGCAGCTGCTGCGATAGCGATACGCGCCTGCGCAGAGCAGCCAAAATGATCAAAACATTGGTTTTAGCAAAAGACAACGTTCAAACTTTTTGGGTTTTCTGGTTAACCATAAAGTTTTAAGAAAAACCAAATTAGATATAGACTAATTAAAGGGCGAAGAATCTAATGGTGCAATAAAAAATGAGATTGAAGCTTGTTTGGTATTTAAAAAAGCTTATCTAAAAAGTGAAAAATCTAGATAAGGCACTTCCGGTTACTTCATCAAAGTTCTGAGATAGCCATTTTGTGCCGGCTATTTATCTGATCATTCCAGTCAAAACCCCATGCTCATAGGCCTAGTAGTTTTTTTAATACAGCTAAAAATGCTTATGACTGAAAACGGAAAATCCGCCATATTAAATACTTCCGGTTATCTGATCAACTTAAGTTTGATATCATTAGAAAGATGCCATTTATCTCGTTATACTGGTGAAAACCGTTTTTTAATAACATAAGTAACTTTTTTTCTAGAGTTAAAAATGTTCGTGAAGACGGAGGGAGAAAAATCATTTTTTTAGGGATAGGCTGATTTTTATTTAGTAAAGTTGCACAGTTTTTCTAAACAAACAACAATTTTTAATGTAAAAATAGGTTTTTAATTTACGTTTGAATGACGCACAGTTTTTAAATGTGCTCTCAATAGTGTTCATTTTTACCCAACTTAGCAAATTATTCAAGTAAAACATTAAATCTTTATTTACAAAAACATTTCTGTTTAAATGATTATTTGGTTACAAAAATAAACTTATCCAGTAGTTTTCAATTTTTCTATTGAAAAATTTTACCCAATTTTGTTGACTGTAAAATAAAAAAATCACAAATTATTACAAAACTAGTAGTTTCCATTTAAAAACAAACAGGACAAATAAAAAACATCTTTTGTAAAAACTAATGATTTTTGAAATTATTATTAAAATAATACTGCTTTACTATTGGGAACAGCTGCAAAACAAAATTTAAAATTGTTTTTTAGATTTTGGTCATGTGTTTTTTCTTTTTGAAAGAGTGACAACAAATTCACATAAGCAATATCTCCAAAATTTTCACATACTCAAAAATTGTAGAGTAGCACATCATTAGAAAGTTGAAATCGCCCTGATTACTAATATGTAAATTTCTAAATGGAGCCCCAAACGGTTCCCGAGAAACCTGGGTCCAAACTGTACCTTTGGCTGTGCTTCACTTGCTGCTGTTTTCGCCATCTAACGGAATGAAGCTGCAGTTTTGTCGCTAAACAGCATATTTTGGTCAACTTTGAACCCTGTTTTCTCGGGAACCGCTCTGGGCTCCATTTAGATATTTACATGTTAGTAATCAGGACAATAAAACTTTTCCAACAATGTGCTACTCAACAATTTTTGAGTATGTGGAAATTTTGGGGACAATTTGTTGTCACTTTTTTATTTTATTCATTTGCAATGACACACAAAAGGGTACAGAACAAGAGGGCAAACGATTCATTGACACGTCTGCTCCCAAAAAATGATTTCAATCACTGCCCACACATTGGCATGCTCACATTGAGCGGAGAAACACCAAGAGATGCCACGTAAACAGAATGGGTTGCAAGATGTACTAAGGACGTGCGCCCATTAGCCGGCGTCGCCAAAATGGAACAAATATTGCTACAACATTGAACAGTTGGAAACGAAAAAATAAAAAGAAACCGCCACAGTGTCGGCAAATGTTAGGACGACCCTAAGCTGGCGACCAGTGTGGATTTACATGGGATTGGGTTTAGATTAATAAAAATAAGGGTAATGATAAAATAATCAAAAGTCAATTTTAGCAATCGTGCTACACAGCATGCCACTACCAGGCGCCCCTATTGATTTTAACAACAGAGGTAGCAGTTTAAAAAGAAGCTTTTTGCAGAGCAGTGAAAATATTGTGTTCAAAAAAGTTTGGCAGTTTTCATTAAATGTTGATGTGACCCGGTAAATAGTGAATTTTTTAATTTGTGCAACTGTCACAACCATTATCATCACCACATTTGTCATCTAAACATTGACACCTTCCTAGAAACGACAATGATCTTTTTAATTTGTCATTGATTTCCGTTTTCAACCATTTCTTCTTCTGCCTCTTAAAAAAGAGCCTTGCCAAAACATCAACAAAGACACCAGCGCCTGAGCGCTAGCAAAGGCCACGTCGAAAGGTTCCAGCAGTGAGCAGAATCAATTGCATTGCCGTACAGTACTTGCTTGAGTCTCAGCGAGCGTCAGTGTAGGGGAAACTTGCCCCCTTTGCTTGTCGACTCTTTCCCGTCTATCTTTTATTCCGGCTGCTCTTTGAGTTGCACTAGAAACCATCACCCAACCACAGAGAAGAAAGAGAAAGAGAGAGAGAGAGAGAGCAAGAGAAGCACGCATTTGATCGAACTTTTGGGCAGCGAAAGCTCACTGCTGGAACAGTGGCCGCTGTTTGCTGCTCCAGAAAGGATCCACTAGACATTGAAATGGTGCGCAGGCGGCACCAAAAATGAAGGCGCCTTAACCGGGGGAAAGGAAAAGAGAGAGAAAGAGAGAGGGAGAGAGGCAGTGTAGACTTACACAAACTAACACTTGCGCGCGAACCAGCGGAAAAAGAAGTGAACATAAGAGAACTACTACCACGCGGACTGGTGCAAACTATCGTTATATTCTCGCTCTCCCGTTCCCTCTGTGCCATTTGCCACTGCCACTTTCTGGATCGACAGCTTGCCAGCTCGGGAACGTTGCTCCACCACTGTCGACTAAATGACTCACACTGTGGAAACTGTAAAGACAAAAATACAAACTTTCTCTCTTTCTCCTTTCCCTGCACACTTTGAGTACAGTCATTCTCACTTACCACTACCAAACGGCACCGAATTTTTTTCTTTTTTGCCTCTTCTTGTTTCGCGTTCATTACCGTCTTTAGGAGAAGGGCGATATTGAGGCATTCCTGTATATTCGTCTTTTGGTGTATCGAAAGGCCATAAAAGTTCCAACTCATAGCTTTAAACGTTTCACTTCTCTTGTTGTAACCGCATAAGCTGTCGTCCCAAATCAGCAAACGTTTGTTAAAGTTAACTACATTCACTTAACTGTCACTTATTCCTTTTTTAGTTCTCATAAGTTCAACTATCAGTGCAAACTAATCACACTCACTGTTTTTCAGTGTTTAATTACGGTTTAATTGAAGTTCAAACAAGAACAAATGTGATTCAAATGTGATTTAAAGTAATTAAACAGTTTGTGGTATAAGAAATCAACTTTGACAAAAACAATTCAATAACAGACAAAATGACATTATCGATAAAAATATGTTCAACATTTTGCAATTTACAACAGTTTAGTCCGCATCAACATTAAGTCAGCTGGGAATAAAAGCATTTTTCTTTCATTGTCAACAATATTTCATGATGTTTTTTCACATAAAAAAAGAAATTTGATTATAAATTGTGTATTATGAAATTGAAACTATTACTTTATTCAATATTACTTTTTACTGCTTCTAGATGAACTTAATCAAATCGCACCATTAAACCATTAACTGTAAGTTATGACAGCATTTTAAACTCATTAATTGAAAAAAAAGTTAATTAACATACTTTATGTAATATATGATAACAGTTTTAGTAGTTAGATTTGTTTTGAAAATGTAACCAATTTAGTAACTGACACAAACAATTTTATAATAATGTTTGATTAGTGCCAGTTGTATTTATCTCAAATCTAAAAATCTAAAAATTTATTTTTACACAACATTTCTTTTTAGGGATACATTAAACTTATACTCAAAAAAACGTTCAACGACCATCTAAATATCATCTTTCATTTTAAAGCACAATTTCCTAATTTTATAAAATTTTATATTTTTATAATTAAAAACTTTAAGATTGCTTTTTTGCATTTTTAAACTTAATTGGCTTTTGCCATGAATCGTCCAATTTTGGAACATTACAATGCAGCAGATGAAGTTGCCAATGAAAATGCAAATGTTAAGCTAGAACAAGCTCTTGAACAGCATAAAACTGCTTTTGCAACAAATTTTAAAAACTTGTCTAACAACAGTTCAGTCAAAAATATTGTCAATGGAAATGGAGACACATACTTACCAAGCAATAATTTAACAAAATTTGTTGTTGGATCTGGTATAAAAAATATTTTATCTCCAACAAATGTTGCACCTGTTCAGCAAACTCCACATAAAGAAAATCCAATTGAAGAAGTTGTGTTTGCTTTTGATCATTTGAGTCAAAATAAAAACGAAAAGGTTTGTTAACCATTATATACATTGTTGTTATTTTATTTTTAACAATGTTGTTGTTACTTTTAAATATTTAAATTCAGAATTCTTTTTTAACTAATGGTGGTTATCAAGCAAAAACAGCAGCATACTTTCCTAAAGACAATGTGAAAAGGAGAGAGAAAATAAAATCGTTTATTGAGTTTGACGATGATGAAAATGGGCATTTTGGGGCTACTCAGGTGTCAAACAAAAATGGCCGTCCACATTTAGATAAACTTCGCCTACTTCAAAAAGGAGGCGGTTCATTTGATCAAACGTACTACCGCAATGACGAAGAGCTAAAAAATGTTTTTAGCAATGAAAACAGTAATGCCAGTAGTCAGACAAAAATTAACTCATTGACGTCAGCTGTTGAAAAGAATGTTCGTGCCTCTATACGATCACAGGAAAGTCTTGAAGAAGTTGATTGGAATGATTTTCAGGGACCAACTATTGATGATGTCATTGAAGAAGATAAAAATCAAACTTTTTGTTTAGATACAGCAAAACAGAAAACAAATGAAACTACAAAATGGCCACCAGATACTGCACTCGAGACACTTAAAACGGTAAAAGAAAGCCAAATTAATGAATCAGTTGATTTGAGAAATTGTGATAAAAAAGAAGATGAAGATTATGACAGTGATGATGATAACAAAGAGGCAGAAGAGGAAGAGGAAGAGGAAGAAGAGGAAGAAGGAGAAGAGGTTATGACGGAAAATTTGCTTCTCAACGACGACGAGGATGAAAGTAATGCAGCAATGCTCTTTGACAAAATGCATCAAATGGAGGCGGAACAAGATCTACTGAGCAATTCATTGCTTGCCCTCACCTCACACTTTGCCCAAGTTCAACTTCGACTGAGGCAGATCGTGGAGGCAAAAGACGTGCCGGTAGAGAAGCGGGAAGTCCTCCTACAGGAGCTGGAATCATTCGCCAACCGGGGCATTCCGGAGCTGATGATGACGATGGCGCCGCAAGGGAAAGATACAGGCAGCAACCCTAGAGGAGCACCTCTGGAGCGGTCAGTCTCAATGGCCACCAGCTTTGCCGCCGATGATGTCTTTGAGGACGGGGATTTTGAGGATGAGTCCATCGTGGTGTCTGTCAATGCTCTTAGTGATCACGAGAAATCAATCTCCCCTGAGCGCCGCCTTCTTTCTGCATCTGCCCACCGAGCTCTCCCAAAGCACTCCGCCTCTAGCATCACCGATGCTGACCTGCAGAGTGAAAATGGCGGCAGTTTTGCTGGTGGTCAGCGGTCCCGATTGGGTTCCTGCTCTACGACCACTGCCGGGTGGATCACCGAGGAGAAGCTGGAGAAGCAGCGAACTCGACAGAAAGAGCTTATTGGACAGCTGAAGGAGCAGCTGGAGGACCTGGAAAAGTACGCCTACGAGACGGGAGAGCTCAGCTCGCTGCCCAGCTCGATGCTTCTCGAGCGACAGAACGCCATCATTGAGCAGCTTAAATCAAAACTACCCGTTCTCACTATTGATGAAATTGACAAACTCGGTCCGGAAGAGCTGAGGAAAAAGGTCGACTTTGCAGTCAAAGAGGTAAATAAAGTATTGACAAGATGTTTGCAAACTACTAAAAAATTTAATTCTGTGTTTTCCTGTTATTGTAATTGCAGCTTGTAAATCCAGTACTGATGAAAGAGCAACTTGTGTGTCAGTTGAAAACGCAAGTCACTGATTTAGAGCGATTCATTGAGTTTCTGCAAAAAGGTATGTTTTGTTTATTTTTAAGGTTTTTGCAATTACAAACTTTACATTTTCGAATCTTTTGTCAAGGCGGCAACAACAAAGAAAAACACAAGCATTTGCTAGCACAAACACAGTCGCAGGCACCCAACTCAAAGTTTGCACAAATGAGCAAATTCCTCAAAATTAGTCGATCACAAGCCAAACGCGATGCCAAAGGAAAAGATTTCTCTAAACAAAATGCTGCCCACTCTTCGTCATCGGCAGCAGATGGTGGTGGCAACCAAATTACTTCGATCAAACCAACAAGACATGTAAACTACTACCATAAAACTAATGAAACTTCACGCAAACCACTTTCCAACGGCTCGAGCAACAATGGGCGAGTGCACGGTAGCACGGCAACGTCTTCACTGGCTGAGGAAGAAGCAAATGAATCGGCCTCCACCATAATGAATCGAATAATGTCTCTGCTACACGTCTTTGCACTCACTCAGCTCGGAGGATGTGCCAGCTTTGGTAAGTTTCTATTGCCACATTTTCTACTGCCGTTGCTGTACAGTAAATTGCGCAGTCACCAATTGCCACTACTTAAATCAAACACGCATTTTCACTTTGTATATTAACTTTTTGTCCCCTTTTTTCTCAAGCGCGCAACCCTGCTGATGCCAGCAGCTCAGCCGGTTCATATTCTAAATCAGCGGCGCCTTTCGAGCGGAACTCACTGAAATCGCAGACCCGTCACTGGGGCGACTTGCGCGCCCACCTCGAGCTGGCCATCTCCGCCATTGTGGAGCTGTACCGAGAGAAGAACATGAACGCCCCTGCTTCCGCCTCTGAGCTGGCAGCCTCTGCCGCTGCAGGCACCAAACCGTCGCTGGTGATGAGCAACTACTTCGCCCACGAGCAGATGACCGGCCTGGTGCGCAAGGACCTCTCGCTGGCGCTGCGTGACCTCCTCCAGCACGGGCTCACCGGGGCACTGGATGGGGAGGGGGCAAGTGGGAGCGCAGGTGGCGCAATGGAGATGGCACGACCTTCAGCCGCCAGCAGAGCCGCACTCATCGGCAGCGCCGCCCTCAAGCTGAGACCGACGACGGTGGGTCGAGTGCAGCGAGTGGCCGGCAGCAGCGGCAACTCCGGGGCTTCTGGAGCCATTGGAGCAGCCTTCTCCTCCAATGGGTACTCCTGTGGCGCCTCCAGTTCCTCTTCCTCCTCTGCCGTCGGTCTGCTCAGCCTGGGCCTGGGCTGCTTCGGAGCGTCGTCGAGCAGGGCCGCCGGCGCCCTGCTGCCCTCCATCGCCCACCAGTCGGTGGGAAAGCCGGTGCACGCGTGGGAGGTAGTCCTCCTCTACTACGACCACAAGGTAATCTTTTCTTTGCAGTATGGCTCAAAAGCCGTGTATCGTCTTTCCATTTTCTCTTTTTCTCATTTTCTCCTCTTGCATCGGTCGTTCGGCAGTAAGTGTGCGGCTAATCAGGTGCAACAGCAGCCTCTGTGTGGATGCGCCAGCCTGCCTGCCAGCCATCTCATAAGCTTGCTAAATTCGATAAGCTCACTCTTTACTGCCGAATGAACGAAGGGCTGCAAACTCATCCACTGCACAAAAATGAAGGAATTTAGCTGGAACAAAAATTTGCATTTAGTATAGTTTTTGTTTTCAATGTAATTACACTTTGTGTGTTTGTTTGGTACAGAATGGCGACCAGTTCCGCGCGGCCCCATCTCGGCGACTGTCGCAATCTTTTGGCCTGCAGGTAGTCTCGGGCACTAATGTCAATCCAAAGCACAGCTTACTGGCGGCCATTGACGACATCATTGACACACATTCACGGCACAAACGGTCATTTGATTCGCACTTTAAGGCATTCGTCTGCATGGGACTAAAGTATGATTAACTCATCTTTGCTATTGATGTTACTCATTAGCTTGCACAAATCGTGTCTTAACACTAATTCCTCTAAATTCTTTCCACCAGTCAGCATATGCTAAGCAATTGGACTCGTTTGGTGGTGCGGAACGCCCTGCTGAACAGTGACTGCTATGAAAAGTGGAGCTACGCAGCAAGCACCGGATTCGAGGATGCCCTTCGGCAACTGGACAAGCTGAGCACACTAAAGTTCTGTTTGCCAACTGATTTGGCAATCAGACAGCTGCAAAGCATTCACGATGCTTTCTGATTTTTACATTTTTTTAATTAAAATCCTTTCTATGATTTTGTCGTTGGTGATATTTTTATCTAATCTTTGTAAACACAATTATTATCAAAAATATTTTGTTTAAAATAAAAAACTTACATCAAATAATATTTGTCAACAATATTTTAGTGTTTTTTGAACATTCAAAAACACTGGTTAACATTTTATTTATATTTTGTTATGCATATCCCTAATTTAACCAATGTTTAAAATTAAAATAAAAGTTGAACTTATTAAAAGTTGGTGTAAGTGACTACTCTATGTCATTAAAACAAGTAATGTATGTTTTTATAATCAAATTAAAGTTTAGCATATGTTTTAAAAAGAAGTATTTAAACAAGCAAACTTTATTCAGAATAAATTATAATAACTAAATAGCTGAACTTTATAAAACCATATTTTTACTAAAACTAAACTTTAATGCAAAGTTTTTTATTTGCAATATTTTTTTGCACTCAAATGTAAATTATGCAAATGTTGTTTACACAATTTTGGTCATCAAACATCACGCTGCACTTCCAATTACCACTAACAAGATTTTAGTTTATTGGCGTAATGTAAACCAGAACTAAACCAGTGTCGTGCTGCAAGCAATCACAAATATTGTCCAAACTTAATTTGCACTTGATTGCTGCCGTTTAGCTAAACGAGCAGGGTAAAATGAATCCCGACCTCATCAAGGAAAGTGTAGTGCCAGCTAGTGCTAACATTGAAACGGGCAAATATCAACAAGTACCTATTGGCTGTATCGCTAAACCCAAAATGCCGTCCAGTGCAGTACGTGGTTGATTAAGTGTGGTCAGTCACGTAAGTTAGTGGTCAGCACTGGGAAAGGAAAAGTATGAGCTCTGTCAACAGTGAACAGGCAAACTCTTTGATAGCGAGCAAACATCGGCTATCGCTTTGTTGAAATTGACATTTTGTCATGCAGTTTTTGGCTGATAGCAAACTGAGGTATAAAAGGCCAGTTGAGAACCGTTAACAAGTACTACCACTGTGTACCATCACTTGATCAGCTCACTTTTGTCACCCTTTTCCACTTTTCAACTTTCCCTCTCTCTCTCCCTTTCGCAACTACTTCAATGGCCCAACTCCGATTCCTGCTCGTCACTGTGGCCCTGGTGGCCATGACCAGCCTCCCGCTGCTCGCCCTGGTCAGTGCTCAGCCAGTAGCACCCGACCACGCCAAGCAGATGGAGAACATCGCCAACCTGGCAGAGAAGATGTCCGACCGACAGCGAGAGAAGTACTGCGAGCGATTCGGCGAAAAGATCGCCTCCCGCGTCGACGTCTGGCCCACCATCATGACTGAGTGCATCGACAAGCTCGTCTTTGACCGTTCCAACGCCCACCTTCCTGAAAACTTTCCGGTAAGTTTTGCTACCTAATGAGTGTTCACCCTAGGAAAACTTCCCCCTCTTTCTCCTTTTTTTGCAGGTGGTGACCGAGGACATGAGCAAGAAGATCGAAGACATCCACCGCAGCTGCTCTAGCCTGGTGAACAACCCGTGCATCGGCGACGACTGGAAGAACGTGAAGAAGTGCATTCGCGAGAACGGCATGAAGGTGGACGTGCTCAATGCCGGACAGCCCGGGGGCGCCATGCCCAAGAACATGCCCACCATCAGCCTGGGCATCGCATCGTCCATCTTTGAGTGCACCGCCGCCCAGTTTGACTCGCCAAGCGCCTAATTCGACCCCCTTCTTTCCCTTTTCCTTTCTTTTCCCTTTGCATTACTATTTGTTTCCTCTACCACCGCCATTATATACTTTCCAATTAATGTTAATTAAACTTTTTTGCTTTTGAGCAAAAGTTATATACTTATGTAATTTTTGTAATCCTTTTTAAGTGTTTGTATGTTTGGCTCTTTTTAGTTAATAATAAAAGAAGTGTCTGGCATTTCTGTTTTGGCATGTGAATGAAAAAGTAATTAAAGATAGTGTTTATTCCAAATAAAAGTGTAATTTTGCTGATGCAAAGATGTTTTTGTTGAGTGCTCAGTGTTTTTCAGCCAGACGAGCGCGGGCATTAGAGTACTCGTTAAAATCGAGAAAACCGTCGCGATTAAGGTCCTCTTCATCGAGCAGTCGGTCAATGATTTCTGCAAACGTTGCAAAATTTGAAAAGTAAATAACAGAGTTTACTTTGAAATTCAAAAGTTTTTTACGTGATCCTAATTGCATCTGCTGAGCTGTTGCTTCAGGCGACAAGGCATCTTGCTGGTGTCCGCCTACTTTTTCAGTTAAAATTAAAGCCATCAACTCGAGACCGTCTATCTTGTCATTGTTGTCGTAGTCGTGCGCTCTGTAATAGTGTTTTGGAAAGCGGGCAATGAATAAAAGCACACAAATAAAAAGTGCACACAATCAAAATGTCAGTCGGCATAATGACGACTGCAAACAGCGGCATCTGCTCTGCCCTGCTCTAAGGGGTACTCACTTGAAACTTAAAAACTCAGGCTTAATGCCGGCTGCTGATGCCAAACTGGAAAGGGAATTACTGTCGCCGTCTTTCAAATAGGCAAAGTGCTCTTCAATCTCATGTGCATGCATAGCAGCATCGCTAAATTAAATTAAAATGTCATCAAGTTAGAAGTTGAAACGGAAAGGGTAAACACAACTTTTTTCACTTTATTAAATGACATCAAGTTTTCTGTGTGCCCCTTTTTGTGCAGCATTATTAGTGGTGGCATAATTAAATGTCAATGCTTTCAACTAGGGGTAAACAAATAAAGATTTGCAACTTACTCTGGATCGCCAAACACCCAGTCAAAAACACTGTTTGCGCCTTCAGTTAGTATTTTGTCTTTGAAGGAGTCCAGCAAACCGTCCTTTGGCCTATCTCCATGTCCTTCATGAGCAAAGGTACTGCGTGCAAAGATAGTTGTCAAAATGGTGCAAATTAACAGAAATTTGGTCATTGTTCCCATGGTAAATTTCCGTCTTCCTCTTCTTCTTTGCTTGCAAACACCAAAACACAACAATAGTGCTGAGTCACTGTTGCAGTGCAAACAGTAAGGATGCAATGTGAACATTTGTTCATTTACTAAGCGATAAGGAGAAAAACAGCCAGTGATAAGAGAAACAGTAGCCACACATAGGCAAGCGTTCTCGAAGTGGAAAAAGATTAGATTTAGAAACGCATTGAATTTTCTTAAGTAAAAAATAGTTTTTTGCAGATAAAACTAACAACATTAGTACTTTTCCGGCAAATAACATGTGTACACTAAAAAACTTTGTTTTAACTCTTTTAAGAGAATTTTATTTTACAAAAAG
Organism: Tyrophagus putrescentiae; assembly: GCA_024499935.1. Lineage (NCBI taxonomy): Eukaryota > Metazoa > Arthropoda > Arachnida > Sarcoptiformes > Acaridae > Tyrophagus > Tyrophagus putrescentiae. Next base: position 5,927,796 of record JAMZRA010000005.1, read on the forward strand.
TACAATCTAATTAATGAAACTTTTTTCTATAAATTAAGCATTACAATCAAAATAGTGATGTTTCAATTTGTTGTCATCAGAAATGAACAATAGTCTCTCTCTTTTTAACCGCCACTTTAATAGGCGACGTTTTCAGCAAAATGAGCGACGACTTAATGTCCAGCTTGTCGGTCGTTTCAGGTGCGCGTACAATTTGGTAACGATCGAGAATGTGCGCCAGTCCCATCTTTGCCTCCGTCAGGGCGAACCTCATGCCTGTGTGGATGTGAGGCAGTATTAGTAATAACGTTAACAAGATTAAGAAGTTTCAAATGCAAATGCTGTTAGTTTGTAAAGTGCGCCCAGTAGATTGTGACTACCATTAGCAGACAGAACCTAAGCTTTGAACATAGGTTCTGTAATTCTGTAATCAAATTAAAGTTACCTATACAACTGCGAGGACCCGCGCCAAAAGGCACGTAAGTGAAGGGCACCACTCTGTCTCTGTTCTCGCCCATGAATCGCTCCGGATTGAAGCGCTCCGGCTCTGACCAGAACTGCTCCATGTGATGCAGCGAGTACACGGGAATGTTGACCGGCTGCCCTCGCTCCAGCGTGATGCCGTACTCGGCAATGTGGTACTCCTCGGCGGAGAGCTCCCGGTTCAGTAGCAACGCCGGCGGGTACTTTCGCAGCGTTCAGAGATGACCGCATCGAGGTAGGCGCATCGGGTGGCCAGTGTCCCGTAGCTCAGCTTCGGGTCCTCCGACTTTGCGCTTTGAATCTCCTCGTAGAGTCGCTGTTGAATGGCGGGGTTCAGCGCCAGTTCATAGAGGCAAAAGGAGAGCAGCGAACTGGTCGTCTCGTAGCCTGCCTGTAGTGTGTGAATGCCAGGTTCAAATTATTTCTTAAAACTCATACTAATCGCTCAGATTCACAGTGAAAAACATGTTGTTTTTGTTTACCAGAAAGAAAACCAAAGCCTGCGCCATTATCTCTTCCGTTGAGAGAAACTTGGAACCGATGATGTTTTTTAGTTCCTGTTGTTCACGTTCCAGCTCGTCAGTGCCTGAAAGGAAAAAATATATTAAACAAAAAACTATTACACAGCAAAACCAGTCAGCAGGCGCCATCTGAAGTGTTCAATGCAAAGTTTGGCTGAAAAAACTGTTAACACGGCAAAATGGATTATAATTGACTGACCATTGTAGAGGTGATGCGCGTGGTCGGCCGCCTTAAAGTCTTCTTGGTAAGCCCGTTTCAAGCTATTTTCACTAAACTCAGCATTGACCATAAGTTGCAGCATGTCACTGTGCTCACGACCCTTTAGAGGATTCCGTCGTTCGTCGATCAGATGCAAAGACAGGTTCAGGAAAAAGTCAACCTCTCTCACGTAGATTGGTTTCACTTTGAGATTGAAAAGAAACTGCGTCAGAAAGCGCGGCAAAAGGAAGATGATCATGATGCGAAAGACGTTGAAGGAGAGAATGTTCTTAGCATTGCTAAGAAAGGCGTTATTCTTCTGTTCATGAGCGTTGGTGTCAGTGGCAAAGGCGCACTTCGCAATGACGTCCATGGTGTAGCTGCCCATTGGTTCTCGAGCCTCAAACGCTTCTCCAGAGCGGGCCTTCTTCTCGAATGACGCCATCATAGAGTTGATGCAGTGCTGCATTAGATCCTCCATTTTCTTCAACTTCAAACTGGTAAACATGGGCGTCAGTATTGAGCGAATGCGTTTCCACTCCTCATTACGAGCCGCCACCAAGTTCTGCGATGTAATCCTGTGGCGAACACCAGACGGCTGCATCATGCGGTTTCGAAACTTGGCAAAATCACTGACGAGAATTCGCTTAATGATCACTGGATCGGTCAGAACAAGTACCGGTGTTTGCCCTTGAAACAAACTACTAGGCAAAAATATAGTTTTTAACAAAAAAACTGCTATGTTGATGCAGTGTTACCCAAATGCTTTGCCGTATTCTTTGACATATTTTTTGTAAAGTAGAGGTGCTGGTATTGACAAACTAAAAAAGTTCCCTAAAAAAGGTATGACAGGGGGACCTTTAATGCCTCGACGTTTCCAAAAATCGTGATTGCGAGATCCATACCTGTTTTAAAACATTAATTGTAAATCCCTTTAAATTTAAATTATTTACCAATAAATCAGTGGAAACAATCCAAAAAGTAATATCCAAAATATTACAAACGAGCTGATTAAGTTAAACGGAAAAAATTGCAGAAACATTTTGAAATTTTAGATCAAACTGTTGCACACAAAAATTAAAAATTTTTAGTTTTTTATTTGCAATAATCAATTGCTTACCTAGAATTCTTGTAAATAAAAATAGTTAGTCAAAATGCTTTTATATCATAATTTTTTTACACTGTTTTGAATAAATGTCTAAGTAACACTAGATATAATGTATTGTTTACTAGTTTTTTATCACTCATCCGACTTAAAAGATAATAAACGTACTGAAAGTACATTTTTAGGTTTGCACAAACTGAAAAATGTTTCAGATAAAAAAATGATTTATCATTGCATAGTTAAAAAATAGTTTGCTCGTTCTTTTGCAAAAAAAATATAACTGTTGTTTCAAACTAATAATAACTTACCATTTATAAAAATAAAAATTTTAAAAAAATGTTGTAACAGTTTAGTTGTTTTTTATACAATTAAGCAAATTTTATTTAAATTTAATTTATTTTATAAATTAAATCATTTTTATACAAACAAAAACAGCAAAAAACTAATGACAATTCAAAATAATAAATAATGACATTTGATGATAAAAAAGCAACACTGAAAATGTTGTAATAGTTTATCTATGTTTTATATCACCTCTTTTCTTAAAGAAAAAATTGTTTTTAGTAAACTTAACCCAACAATACTGAAGTTTACTGTTTTAAAAAAAATTAAAACAATAACACTTAAAAATGTAAGCAACCGCAAACAGATTAAAAGTATCTAAAAACAAAAAGCTTGTTAAAAATACAAAAAAAATTTGTACTGACAGGTGAAGTGAATAAATAGCAAAACTTTTTAAAAATGAGACTGCTTATTTGTTGGTTACATTTGCCGTTCTCTTGAGGTACTCGTCTCGGGTGCCCAGGTAGATGCCTTTGGAGGTGTCTTCCGAACTGTTGAGAATGTCTTGCAGGCTGATCCCTGTAGTGACATTGTTGCTCAGTCTGAGGAGAAGCTCACGCGACAGCATGCTTGTTGTCTGCTGATGTTGCTGTTGCTGTTGCTGTTGGCCCTCGCTGTGATGTAAAATGGACATCAGGTCGAGGCCGTCGTTGTTGTGGTTGTTGCTGTCGCTGCCACCACCACCATTACTGTCACCGCTATTTGAATCGGCCACTGGCGCCGACTGACATCGGTGAATCTGCTGTTGCATGCTCAGGAGGAAAACTAGCAGGCAGAGGATGGTGTAGCGGGCGGACATGTTAGGGCGACAGGTGGTGGTGATGGCTGACAGTGCTGCTGCTGTGCCAGTGCAAAGCCGATGGATGAGCTTGCTTGGCTGCTGAAGGGTTGTGTGAAGAATCACTTGGGATGATCACTTTTTTCTTCCTTTTTTAATTTTGTGGGTATTCAATTAGGAAATTGTAAAAGCAATGAAGATGGAAAAAGTGTGCATCAGTGCCAACCGGCATTTAATGAATGGAGGTCTAGACGCGGCAACTTAGTCAGTAGTGGTTTTCAGTGTGCATTTTGTTTGCAAGGAAATCGAATGTGTGGGTTCACAGGGAAAAGGATGATGATGATGGTAGTAATGGCGGGAGGAAAAAATGGATGTTTATGGTTGTGGCTGGGGTGATGATGTTGATGGTAGTGATGACGGAGGAGACGGTGGGAAATGTGTCGAAACATGTGGTAATGAGACAACAATAAAAAATTTAAAAAAATTGTTGCAAAATGTTTGATATTTTAGTTTTTTTCAGTTTAGAGGTCAACAAAAAGTGTTTCAGGATATGTCTGTTTTTGTCTACGTTTTTAGCTGTCTGAAATATCTTCAATGTCAACTTTGCTAACTCAACTTGCAGTCTCCTTTTATTTATAATGACCCTTTTCATTACAGCAACTGATGGTCAGTGGCAGCAGTGGTGACGGTGGCTATGATGAAACTGGTGCTGCATTCGATGATGTGTAAGTGAAATGTATGTGTGAAGTGTGTGTTTGTGTGCAAAAACCATGAAAAAATCATTTTTAGAAAGAGAGGGTGAGGAGAGGAGAAAGGGGAAAGGATGATGAAATAAAAAAAAGAAAGTTTGACAAAATGAGACTGGCTGCTTGACTGGAGAAACGACAATGAGAGGAAACTGTTGATAGACGATGAGAAAAAGTCTATGCGAAACAGTCATTGCCGCCAAAGGAATATTAGAATTAATGGTTTCCTCCGATTGCACTGTCCATTGCACTGTTTTCCAGACGTCGAAATAGTTTACCCTCTTTTTCAGTGGCGGTTTTAAGTCATCATCATTTTTTAAACAATATTTTGCTACTTTTCTTAGAGCTTTTGTCAACCACAACTTTCTCTTTATTTTCTCGTTTTTCAATATTTGTCTTTCCCCAATTCCTTTGTCACTTGCACTCAATAATCACAACATTTTGGTTAGCTTTGACCAGCTTGTTGAATTACCAACTTGTCACACGGGGGACGTCGTCCATTGCAAAATGGTCACCAGTTTTCACTTTTACTCTCCCTTTCATTTTATTTTTTGCTGTCATTGACACTTTTCTCCAAACTTAGAGTGGCGTTTACTAAAACAACTATATGTCAGTTAATGTGTTTTAACTGTCAGAAATGAGCAAATTGTTGATTCAAGCTAAAACCATCAACAAATTTTCAATTTGTTTGATAAAAGGAAGTTTAAAGAACGTTTCAAATTTTACAAATCAATATAAATGAACCGGTCACTGGTGTATAATAGCTATCTGTGTGTATTTATTTTTGCAAAATGTCGAAAACGCTCTCAAATAATTTAAAACAAAAAAATGGCACTTTTATCTAAACTTTTAATTTTAAATGCCGATTTTTTTAAAACAAAAAACAAAACAAAAAATCATTTAATAAAAATATGTAAAATGAACAAACAGATATTTAGTTTGTTTAATTAATCTTAACGTCTACAAATTTTTGTTAAAAACGTAAACAATTTTTAAAAAATAATTTTTTACAGTAAAAATCAATTGTTTTTTATAAAAAAAATAAAAATGTTTTTGTTGTTATTTTTAAAATTATATGTAAATACCAAATAAAATTTTATAAAGGTTTTGCAAATATTTAAACAGTTTTGCAAAAAAAATTTTTAATAATATTTGTTTTTAAAACATGTTCATACAGTTTTAATTTTAAAAAATATTATTTAAGAAGTTAAAAACACATTTTATTTTTTAAAAAACTCAAAAATTGAAATTGTTTAAAAATTAACAACATTTTAAAATGGTTATTAATAATAAACATATTTATCAAAATTTTAAACAAATCATGAAATTGTTTTTAAAACAACATATAGAAATTCTTTTTCATTTAAATTCAAACACTTTTCAATACCCTTTTAATTTTAAAAATTTTGTTAACGAAAATTATATAAAAAGGACTGTTATTCAAAAATTAGTTCTTTGGTATGCAATAGTTTTGGTGTTAATTTTATCAAACATTTTAAATTCAAAACTTGTAACAATTTATGAAAATGCAACTTGTATTAATAATTCTAGCAAAATTTTATTAATGGCTTGTGCGACAATTATTTTATTAGAATTTTTTTGGTTGATCACTTTAAAACAATTATCATGCAACAAATATCAACCATTATTTTTATTTGATGAATATTTTCATTTTTAGACAATGATTTTAAATTAATCAATGTTTCAAAATTCATTTATTTTTTTAACATAGTTTATTTTTGCAAAAATTTATATTTTAAATTTATTATGGTAATTCTTTACTTAAATACAGGAAACTTAATATTTTTTACTTTTTGGTTTTTTTGCCATAAACTAATAAGCATTTTTGAATTCTTTTTGTATATTTATTTAATTATTGTTTTAAATTTTGTCGGTGGATATTGCATATTTTTTACAACTTCGTTTTATTTAAACATAATATTTATGACAAAAATTTTTAAATATAAGCTTAAACTGTGTCAGATTACATTAAGAAAATTAATTTTGACTAATAACAATTTAAAAACTTATGTTTTTAATTTTCAGTTTTTAACATTACATCGTCATTTAAACATGTTTAATGTTTTTACCTCAAGATACATTTGGTTGTGTGACATACTTTTTAAAATTTCATTTTCTTTAACAATAAGTTCATTATTATTACAAAAAAATTCAAAATCAAATTCTACATATTTTAAGATTGCAATTTTATTTATGTACTTTGTCGGGTATGGTTGTTTAAATGTTTCATTAATATATTTAGCTTCATTTCCAAGTGAAAGCTTAAAAATGTATAAAATTTACAACAAACTTTTGTTTACCAATAATGTAAAATATCGTCTAAGAAAAAATAAGTGTTTGTTCTCTGTTTATAATCATTTAAAAAATTTTAGAATTTGTTTTCGCTTGATTCAATGATTCAAATACTTGGAAAAAACAAATTTTCATTTAGTTATTTGTCTTGTTATTTATTAACTTATTTATTTGTAGCTGAAAACGTTATTGGAAACATATATTTTGTTATGCTTGTCTGTAACTATTTTAAAAAAATCTAAAAATGTTTTTAATACTAAACTGATAGAAATTATTAACTAGTGTTGATATTGTTTAGTAGGTGCCGCTTAATTCGCTGTAATTTTTTTTAAAAATTAAACTTTGTTATCTACGTTTGTGTTTTTATTTTGTCAAACAACCAACAAAAATTTTCAATTAACTTTGCCAAAAATATTACTAACTTTTGCAATAACCTGTTGTGGATATGTAACTCAAAAAAGTAATTTAATTAACATACAGAAAACAATTTGCAAAAAATAAATTGGATAAATGGTCACTTGTGTCACAAATTGTTTGATTTTGCGTGGTGAAAACTCATTTAAACGTTTATTGACTGACAAAGTGAACCGTAACAAACAACACATGTCAATTTTAAAAAATGTTTTTTTTGATATCATAACTCATGTTGTTGTAGTATAACTGAACTTGACAATTGTTTTTAATTTTTTGCATTTATTTAGAAAAATTTTAATGATTATTATTTTTTAACATTTAATTTAGTTTTCGATAAAGCAAAATATTTTTGTATTTTTAAATTAATCAATAAAAACATATTGTTTTCCAGAATCTGAAAAAGGACCGTTTTTTAGTAAGAGACAATTAAGCTGTCCTTTTTTGTCCATCATTTTCCGAATTACTGTTTTGCCCAAAGAAAAACAAAGTGAACTGTTCAAAGGAGGCAATTGTTTTCAGAAAATGGACTCTTGCAAGCACCCTACTGTCGCACAATGTCGTTGACGCCAAGTCGGTAAATAATAATAGTACACATCTGAACAAAAAGAAAATAACTGTAATAATATTTGCCCTCCACTTGTCATGATCGAACTGCTTCTTTCTGTTGATGCCGTTGTTGTCCACTCGGCTTCCCAGCACTCTCTAGTTAGCTATCATCAGTATTGTCCCCAACTCACAGGGCTGGTCACTCGTAAACTCCCGACGAGTAAAGCTAAATAAATATTTATTTTTATTGAGAATGTAGCAATCCAATCAAACAAGAGAAATAGAGAGGGCAAAAGTGAAAAAAGAAAGAAAATACAACAAAATAAACAAAACTGAACGAAAGCAATTCAAAGCTAAGGACAATTGGTGAACAATAAGGCAGCGAAACAAACGCTGGGTGCAATTGAGCCGCTGCAATTGCCATTGACAAACTCAGTCAACTCAGTCGTCGACTAGTCAATTGGACAAACGACAAAAACTATTCCTTACGGCCATTAAGCAAACTATCTACTTGGACAAAATATCAAACAGATTTATTATTTATAAAAAAATTTTAGAAACATCATTGTGCTAGTTAAAGTGTGTAAACAAAAATTAACTTTTTGTTAATAGTAAAATTAAAAATTGTAAAATGTTTAACAGCACATTTTAGCAAAACATAATTAAAAAACATGTGTTAACATTCTCAATACACAAAATTAGTTTTTTGTAGAAATATGCTTTTTAAAAAAACTAAAAAATTAACTGTTTTTTTATTATATTATATTCTTGAAAAATAAAAACAAATATTATTTTTTAGAACAATCAATATACCCATTTGTTAAATTTTTTAAATGTAAAACAAATAAAAATTTTTTGCATTTCTTAAAATTATCAAGACAAAAAATATTTGGCATATTTTTGGTATAATTTACTTGAAGTAATAAATCACAAACTTAACTTATAAAAGTTGTTTTAAACTTTAACATTTTAAGATAAATTGAATTATTATTTAGGATGACCATTTTTTGTGTTGTTCGAGCATTTTGAATCAAGAACAAATGGTTTTTACCATTATTATTAATTCCCTAGTGTCCACTTCTAAATTTTCTGTTTTTATGTTTTTGTGCTACTCACTGTTTTATGTTTCATTTGAAATGTTCATTTTATTGATTTTCATTTTAATTAAAAATGTTTTTATATTAAACCAAAATATTATAAAATTTAAAATCAATTTTTACAATTATTTTAAAAAAATTCAACAAATTATTTAGTTAGCTTTTTGTTAGCGTGAAACTTTAATTAATGATAAAAGAACAATTACCATTTGTGTCAATTTTAAAGCATTAAGGCACATTTTAACGCCTACTCTAACTCATTCTGTTCCAAACAGCTTTTTCACCATTTATCATTGCATTATAAATAGATTTGTTTCCTTTTTTGCTTTTGGACTTGTGCGTTTTTACTCGTTTTTTATCATTGGCAACGTTTTAAATTGTGATTACAAAAACTGCTAAACTTTTTGCACTTTAATAGCACAGCAAAATCTACTAAATTTTCAATCAATTTAAAAAATTGTACAAAATAATATTTAGCTCAATATAACTTTGGTTTACATAGTTAGTATTTTTAAATACACATCAGAATATTAAAGACTAAATTTCATTATCAAAATATATTTTTTATTGTTAATTAGTCAGCAAAACTGATAACCACTGTACGAATCTGTTAAAGTTAGAAAAGTAAAAACGAGACACAAATTTAATCTCTGGTCCCGATTGTCCAGTGACAACTGGTCTAGATTTTTTCCGTGTCATTTTCCCACTCGGTCATCCTGCGCTTTTGCCCGTCTGCCGCGTCTGATCTTGCCGTTAGTCAGTCAGTCAGTCCGTCTAACTTGGCCGTCATCTATTCACTAGTTGTTCAGTTTCCTCAGCTACTCCATCCTCACATTCAGCCAGTTCTCATCACTTAGAGCCCTGCCCACTGCTCCGCCCGGTGGTGGAGTCATTCGGTTCCTCTGCAGTGCCTTTTGGCTGCCTCCCAGCACTTGCTTTGTACTGGCCACAGAGCACAGCACTAGCACTTGCCCACTGTACCATTTGGCCGTGCTTTGATGTTTGAAGCTTTCCACTGTGAGTGCACTCATAACGGTCCTCACCACTTTGTTCGTTTGTTCGTTTGATCGTTCGAACGGACTGTTTGCAGATTTGTCAGCTCACACTTGAAACAGTTCAGCTCAGCAGTTCAAACGTGTCAGGCAAAAAAAACGCGTGTTGGTCATCGAGACATTTTTTAGAAAAACTGCCCCAAACATAGCAATAACAATTGCCAACGACTACGACGACAACGACAACTATCTAACTACCTCTAAAACTGTTAATCTTATCCGACAAAACTAAACTCCTCATCACACCAACTCAACAGCTAATATTTTTACCAGTAAACACAGTGAACCGTTTTGTGGTAACCAACTTCAAACATGACTGTTGCTTCACTTTGAACAGAACAACAACTCAACCCATTCTTCTCGATTGAGCACCGTTCACCTTTTTTATCAATCACAGTTGTGAAAGTTGTGAAAGTGATAAAGGTGAAGGTGAAGGTATTAACGGCGGTGGTGACGGTGACAGTTGTTCTTCTGCAGTGCTTCAGTGGTCAGCCAGCGGTTTCCTCAGTTCGGCACTTGAATGCCCTCTCCAAGCAAGAAGATGAGCAGCTCATCGGAGTTTCTCTTCCCCGGCGAGCGCCTCCTCAATGAGGTGATGAACGAGCACCCGGGCGAGCTGATGCGCACCGGCTCGCCCTCCATCATCTGCTCGGCGCTGCCCACCCACTGGCGCTCCAACAAGACACTTCCGGTGGCCTTCAAAGTGGTCGCCCTGGGCGAGGTCACCGACGGCACGCTGGTCACCATCAGGGCGGGCAATGATGAGAACTGGTGCGGAGAGCTGCGCAACGCCAGCGCCATCATGAAGAACCAGGTGGCCAAGTTCAATGATCTGCGATTTGTTGGCCGAAGTGGAAGAGGTAAGATCCAGGGCTGGGGATAAGCATTTTTCTCCATTTTTTTGCCAAGACAATATTTTCCACTGATGCAAATATTGTCACACCAAAATTTCATTTTCTGTTTTCCTCATTTCCGTGCCTGCAAAACAAAATTGCTCACGCCTTCACTTGCTAGTTGCTTCCATAATTGACTTTACGGCGTTTCGTTTTATTACCCTTTCAGTATGCACCAAAACATAATCTGACGGAAATGAGAAAATTAGCAGAGCAAAAGGGTTAATTAGAGTTTAGCTTACTAGAAAGAAAAAACCAAAAAGCAAATAAACTCGCTCTTTTACTTTTACTGCAGTCTATTTACTGCAAAGCTGCAAGCAAAGCTTTTAATAACGGCGCCTTCACTCTTGCCTTTTTTGCCTCTTTAACTTTAATCTGATACTCTAATTAATTTGTCAACTGAATCTTGTCTGCATGTCTAATTTTTACCCATGTGACACGACTTTCTTTTCAATTAAATGGCAGTTTGAGAATTAGTGTGATGGCAAAAGTGATTGAATAATTACACAACGCTAAAAAAATGCTAAAAGAACACAAATAGAAGAAGGAAAGAATCACTAGCTACAGCAGAAGCAGCAACAGCAACAGCAATCGATCCATCAACTTCTTTCATGCACTTCTTTGTCATGTCTGCCTAACTAATAATTGATGAGCAAAAGAACATTTTGCATATAGCACAGAGCAAGCCAAGAAGAGCAACACTGTGCTTCTTCTTTTTCTACTTCTTTTTCTTTCACCCCTCGCTCATTCAATTTGGAGCCTTTTTCACGCCACAGTGTGACTGATGACACTGGCTTTGCATAATCAAGTAGTGCCGCCAATAGCCTAGTCAATGGAGAACGTCTAATGAAGAATGAGGAGAAATACAGTTTAGCAGAATGCCATTCTTTAGCTAAGCAGGTTTTACTGCTTAAATAGTGTTCAGAGTTGTACTTGGTTAAGAGAGGGGAAAGGGGAGAGAAAACATTAGGTTCTGTGAAATTTTCTCTGTTCTTTTTCACTTTAACCGCCACTAACATTGAATTCTTGGTTGCTAAGTGGAATCAGCGTGCAGCAGCATTCCAAGTTGTTCCGATGCTGTACTACTGGTGGGCTGGTGGTGGTGATGGCCAACTCAGGGGTCTGCTGCTGCTGTCGTCGTAGCGATAATTAATGCTTTGGGAATGTCAATCGGGTCTGCTTTTGTACTGGACTGGTAGTGGAACACTCATTGCCGTTGCTGCTGCTGCTGTTTCTGCTGTAGTTTGTAAGATTGATTGATTTGTCGACCATTATTGGTGCTGTTTAGCATGGCCGACACACTGCAAAACAAATGAACACTAACAAACTGACTAGCTCATTTGTATTAATCGCTTTTGTTATAATGTAAAAATCATCAAACTTTTATTTTTACTTTTAAAAATGCAGGCAAACACGTTTTAAAAAGTTGAAATTGTACGCAATTTACTTAATGCACAGATGTTTAAGTTTTGAAATTTAAAATTATGTAAATTAGCAATGTTTTTAAAGTGATGCTATAAATCAAAACAGCCCCCGTGGTGTTGCAAATGTAATACCCGATACAACTGTTTTATCAGAGTACTATTCTTGACTTGCATACATTTTCTGTAGGCGCCTAACTCTTTCTCATTGTTACCACTGCCAGTGTCAAATAACATTATGCACGCATGTACGCGTGCAACACACATTAGCTGCAGACAGGAAGAGAAAGTGATAGCAGTGTTTGCTCAGTAAATTACATTTTTTTGTTCACTTAGTCGGCGGCAACGGTGGTTGCCGATGATGGTGATGGTGATGATGATTATGAGTCTGCGATTAACATGAAAGTGATGGTAACTGTACACAAAAGGGGTTAAGTGGAGAATGCTTCCACTGATGATGACAGTTTTTGAGTGGTGGCAGTGCTGAAGAGGACGAAAGAGCATGAAGAAGTGAAATGAGACTAAGGGCACAGAGAGAGGAATCTGGCGGTATGCCAAGGTGCAGTGCAGCGCCCAAAGTGCTCATGCATTCAGTGGGGCTCATTAGAAGTTGGCGCCCTTTTGGCATAGTTCAAATTCTTGTCAATACTTTGTTTTACGTTTGATTTTTATTGAAAGTAAAGAGCGAGTCAACTGATGGAAAGGGTAACAAGAATGCAAATATGGTTCATTTTCACTATTTTATTCAGTAACTTTAGAAATATTTGAAAAAAGCAGTTGCTTGGCAAACATTTTTTTATTTTTTTTGTTAAAATGTTTCTCTTGTATGCGCCGCAAACGCTCAATTGTCGTCAAGTGCAAAAATACAGAAAGTAAAAATACTCTTCAATCATTCGAGCCACTTTTGGTTGATTGGCTCAGCAAGTAGTGTGCATTTGGTGTTACTTGTGCCTTCAATAAAACCAAAAACAACTTCAACAATTGCCTAATATTTGCTGCTACAATGTTGTTGAAATTGCTAAAAACAGTGAAAAAGAGAACACTGCAAAACTGCGGCAAATTCTCAGTGGAATTTAATAGTACTTTCTAAGCAAAAAAGTGAACAAAAAGCGCGTGTGTTTAGTTTTTTGATGTGATGTTGAGCTTGTCAAATGATTACGTTAGTTTAGATAATAAAAAAGATGCGGCTGTAGTGCTGAGCAAACAACCGCTGTTTTTAAAAAAGCATAAATCAAGACAGGTATCAAGAAAGCCTTATGTAAAAACAGATAGTGCAGCCATTTTTACAGCGTTGTAAATTTAATTTATTCTGTTTTAAAATAAAAAAAACACTGTAATGATATCCTAAAAACATTGTTCGCTTTGTTTTTAAAAATATTGTAACAACAAATAGTCAACGTTTTGTTTTTGACATTTGCTTTTACAGGTAATTTAGTGTTTTTCTGTTTTATTTTCATGCATTTTTAAAATGTCTGCAAAAGTTTAAATTTAAATATTGCAGTAGTAGTTGCATGTTACAAAAAACATTGAAACCTTTTAAAAGCTTAAACTCGTGTTAAAAGAAGCACTAGAAAAAAAGATTGAAGAATTTTTAAACTTTTAGTGTTTGCAACTTTAGTTCTCTAGAGACTAATTTTCAACGCCTGCTACAAAAAATGCCTTCCCGTTTAGTCTTTAGTTTTGGCCGACACGCGTAATGTTATGAAAAAACACATCAGTTTTTTAGAATTTAAATCCCTCCCCCGCTTTTTTATGTTTTGCACAAAAAATGATTCAAAGTGTCTTGCCGATGTAAAAAGGTCTCTAGAGTAGACTTTTCATCTGTCAGTGCTTTTGAATCATCAAGTACAAAAAAGTAACTTTTGAACATACAAAAACATTCTGGTTTTTGTAATTATGTTGAATTCTTCTAGATAAAGAAGCAAAAAAGCAAAATTTTCTTTTGATTAGTATCTTGGGAAATGACACTAATGTTAAAGTTATTTTACTTGTTTTAAATCAGATTTAAAACTTATTTTGTTTTATTCAGTTTTAAGCTTACATGAAATCATCAAATCAGGGTCAGTGTCTTGTAAATGAGCTCATTTTACTGTCTTTTAGTAATTGGCAGCTAGCAACTTCAGCTGCCTGACAAGTCCAAAGCGTGCAAACTTTAACGCATTTTTGTGCTTCGTTGTCAAGTTTCATTTGCATTCATTGGCACCTAACTTTTACTTGACAAACTCGCTTGTCTGGTGCTGTTGCAATGACTGTCTTTATTGTTTTTGAAGTAATAAAAAGTTCATGTCGGCACTCGGTCTCAAGAAAGGCAAACATTTTATAGACTTGTAATCAAAAACGACTGTTTGAGGAGAAGGTGATCCAGGCAGCAAGAAAGCAAAAAAAATAAATGCATGATTTCTAAACTTTGCGAAATTGAATTGCACAGTTCGCAGGAAAGGAAAAACAACTGGCAAACATAAAGAAACATGTGTTTGCAATTAGATCGCACGGTGTACTAGTGTCCAATGTTTGCACAGCTCTGGCGGCTCTTGACTAGATCAGCTTTTGTGAGCTGCACTGGCCAGCGACACGATCAATGTCTGTTTGCCATCAAATGCAACACACACACACACACACAGTAACACACAGTGGCACTGGTTTATTTTTAACCTATTGATAAGATGTTCGGCAGTTCTTGGCATGCTGCGTCTTGAAAAAAACTGCTACACTGCTGGTTTGGTAATAAAGTAAATAGAAAACAGAAACTTTTTAGCATGTTCACGACAAAAACAAAAAGACTTGTTTGCAACTTGACCGTTTCTGATTTTCAGCTTTTCCAACCAACTTTTTTTTCATACCTTTTTAGCCCTAACAGCAGTAGTTTTTAGCCACAAAAGAAACTGTTACTGGTCTCTACTAATGGAGTAAAGTTAATAAAAGCAAATGGACAGTAGGAGGATAAAGGCTCTTTTTATTGAGTGCGATGGAAGTGGAAAAAACGAAAAATATTAGTAGCTTGTTTTCCTTCTTTTTTTGCCTGCTCATTCACGTTCGCTTGCTGCTCTCTAAAGAGGATTAAGTTGACAAAAAAGTAAAATAAAATAAAGATAAAAATGCAGTGGACAGAGAAAAGGGCAGTGTTGCGGCGCGCGGGAGACCCAAGTGGACTGCTTCAAAGTTGCAAAAGCCACTTTAAAGGTTAACTGTGGCAACAGCAGCAACTGCAACAGCAACTAAGTGTGCCCACCAAAAGAAAGGAAGGAAAAGATGAATACAGTGTGTCGGGAAATGCGAACCAAAAGAGAGTTAGTGAACGAGAGAGATAGAAGAGGCCGACGTGGACACTCACTTTGGGTAGAACGGACAGAATTTAAATTAGATAAAAGTGTGCAGTGTGCAGAAAGAACCAGCAGCAGCAGTTGCACTGAAAAAGGAGACGGAAAGAGGAATGGCAAGCTGTGATTTGAGAGGCAGTGAAAGCAGTGTGAGCTGGGGATTTGATGAACCACCAGATTGAACTTTGCCCACACTGCACTAGCCATTCAACGTTGCAGTCCCACTGTGAAAGTAAAGCCGAGTGAAGAGGGCGACAGAAGGATCAAAAGTGGACAACACCAGCAGCAGCAGATTGGACAGCATCAGCAGGACGTTGTCCCTTAGTGGCACTCGGCCAAAAAATTGCCTTGTGTTCGTAATGATCTCGCCGACATTGATTCCGGAAGAGGGTAAATTCAATACGGCCTTTCTGGTGGTGCCAGTGCTACAGGTTCTCTGCCACACTGCACACTAACTTTCCACCAGGCTGACATAGTACTATTGTTTATTTATTTACAAAATAATTGCAATTTTGTTTTCAAATAAGCAAATACAATCAAAAGTATACAGTTGTTGTAAAACATTTAAAAAATGTTTAATAAACTTATTTATTTTTACATTGCAAAAAATCGATTTAACATTTTTCGTTAAAATATATTTTGAAAAAAATAATGGAAAAATCGACAGTGACCAAGTAGAATATCATCAATAAATTCAATTATTTTTTTGTTTTAGTACTTCAGTTGTGCAGCAAGAACTGGTAAGTGCATTTGGCCACTTGCTTCACTTTGAATAGATTCTTCTTTTTATTTTTCGTTGTCCCCATGTGTCCACTTATGAATTGACAATTTAATATTACGACCGGTCACAGCTTGGTTTGAGCGCTGCAGGCTTAGCTAAAACTTGCGTGTCAAAATAGCAATTTTAAGAACAGTTCGCTCAATGTTCATTGCAATTTTGGAGCTGCTAATTTTGACTTTCTAAAAATAAATTCTAAATTATTTTACTAATTTTTTGCCAATATAGTAAAATAAAAACTATTTTTAAATTAACTTTATCAAATGTTTTGTTGTATTTTTAAATCCCCAGTTAATTGCATTGCAATGAAAAATGACATTGGTATTTATTTACGCAGTTTGCTATTGGTAAATATATATTTTTAAAAAACAACAGAAAATTTTTTTAAATTGAAATGCCCAGTTGAATTTAAATTTTAAATATGTTGTTTAAAATTAAAACAACAAACATATTAAAATTAAAATAGGCAGCAGCGCGTTTGGGGGCTTAGAAGTTGAAAATGAACAAAACAGTTGCGCCCTTGTCGTTATGGCGCCGTTTGCCGTTGCACAAACAAATGGGCAGCCTTTTACTTTCACTTATTACACCCAAGCTGGATGTCTGTGTTTCTGTGTATGTGTGCTTGTTCAAAAGGGCAGATAATTAAATTTAACTAATGATGATGACAATGACCCTCCCATGATGGAGATGGAGGGTAAGAGGAGACGGGTGCTGTTCACTGATGGCACACTGTACAACACTGTCAGACTGCCGCAGTGACTGATTGACTGACTGACTGGTCCACTGGTGGACACACTCGCTCTTAATTTGCTTTCCATTCAACTGTAAACTTGAAACATTCTTGCTCAACTGGCAATTGTGTCGGAAACTGGTGTCATTTGGAAGGGCTTTTTGTTCATTTGTTCTACTATTTGCCAATGGCAGGCAATATTTGCCAAACAACAGCGAAAATTATTTGTTTTGCTAATTAGAGAAGAAAAAGTGTTGTAGGCTAGCAACTGTTGTTCAGCAGTGTTTGTCGATCAAACTAACTAATGTCATTTTTGTAACTCTATTTGCAGGCAAAAGTTTCTCACTGACTATCACCTTAAGTACAAATCCACCTCAAGTGGGCACCTACACCAAAGCAATCAAAGTCACCGTCGATGGACCAAGGGAGCCTCGGAGTAAGTCAAGTAAGTTTGAATGGTCAACTCAAACTTTTTATTCTTTTGCATGGTACACTTAACATTTTTTTAATTACAAAATTTTAATAATTTAGTATTTTTATATTTGTGTTTTACTTAAACTTTTTTTCCTAACAATATCTTATTTACTTTTACTTTTTAAAATTAAAACTTAAAAATTAAACAAACAAAAGCACGTATTTTTTCTATTTTCTATACTATTTTTATGCTAAAAATCGCTCATCTCAAAAATTTTTTTTGATGAATAATATTAAGATATGTTACCCATAAAAGTTGGAGTCAACAACGACAAAAGGCACTAGGCACAGTGGATTTCAGTGTGGAAGTGCTGGACTACTCTGTTTTGCTCTTTTTTCTGAACTGTCTTGTCTGTAAGTTCTGTTCACTTTTGCTCTTATTTTTTAGCCCTGGCTGCAGTAGGCTAATCCCCAGGAGCTGCCAATCGAGGAAACAGCCAAATAAGTCTGCGTACTATGAGTCTGTCACTGTCCGCCTTTATCTGATTGTCTCATAATCGACGCAGCCGAGACAGTTAGACAGACAGAAAGCGAACAGATCTAATGCAAAAGTGCTCTCAGTAAAGCTGCTGATGCTGCTGCTGTTGCTGGTGATGCTGATGATGGTGATGGTGGTGATGGTGACGGTAGTGGTTGTGCTGGTGGTGACCATCTCTTTTGCTGCAGAACAGAGGCCACAAAGTTTGGCAGAGAGCGCGGTCTGTTCGGGAACCGCACACGCATCCGCGCTGCTGCGGGGTCCCTTTGAGACTTCCAGAGGGGAGAAAAAGCTTTCTTTTTCTCCCCCTCTTCTATCCACTTTCTAAAAGAATTAAAAAGTGTCCCCCTTTCAGTCACACACACACACACTGGTTCATAATACCGCGGATATTGGTTTACGGTAAAATATATTGAATGGCCTAGCTGGAGCTGGCCGATCGCGCTTACTTTACTGTGCCCCTCTTTCTCCTCACTCTCTTTCCCTTTTTCTCCCTCTCAATTGCCGCTCCATTTGCGTCAATGGCCACGCGGACTAAGGGCCACTGAATGCGTGTGAGTGAGTGAATGAGTGAGTAAGTGAGTGTGCAGTCAGGTCCAGATGACATTCCACTTTGAGCTGGCTTTGTCTGTGCTGCTGCTGGTGGTGGTGGTGTTATTGGGACACCGCCGTTTGCCTAGGTCGTGTGCTCTCCATTGCCCAACTGAGCATTGTGTGCTCCAGTTTACTCGGGGTTTACCACTGTGCAGCTTTTGCACCCTGTTCAGCGGTGACGGGTGACACCACTGCCTGGGCCTCTTTGGCACCCCTCTCTTCTCTCTTTTAACTGCCTTCCCTTCTTTTTCTGTTTGTGTGTCTTTGGCCCTCTTTCCTCTTTTAAGTCAGAAGCACCAGCGTTTTGAGGTTTGTTTCTGAGGCTTACCAGTGAGCAGGCGAGCAAGGTGCCTACTGAACTGCAACTTAGCTTTAACTCGATGGTTGTCAGGTCATTTTCCAATGATGACCCACCACCACCACTATTACTACCGCGAGCAGTCCTTTACTTTACTGGCTATTACTTCGCAACGCAATTAAACTTCTTTTAATAGGCATTGCACAGATTTAGGCAACTGCTTTCCAGCTGTTTTCGCTATCCAATAAGGGCCAGTGCTGCAAGAAAGTGCACCATTTTTCCACTGGTGTTCACTTTGCAAGTGTACACTGCAGTGCTGCAGCGGCAGTTGTTCTGCCTCATCATCGCCCACACTTTTGCACTTGTGCCGGATAGAGCTGAGGCTGAAAACAACCGATCACTTGCATCGATTAATTCAAGCATCACAAACTCACTAGTGAAGGTTAATGTTTTCTGCCTTCAAACTGCAGTCTCTCTACACCGAGCAATACTGAAGAACACAAATAAATCGATAAAGTGCCACTGAGCTGCTGCTAATGTCCAGCTTAGGCTTTCCGTCTCTTGCCTCTCTGCCGGATACTCGGACATCCGGACGCGCGTCTAGGGAAAAAAGAAAAAGTGGTGGGCAGTCTATTTTTCTCATTTTTGTTCAACTAACTAGTTTTCCAACTGGAAAAAATGTTTAAGAATAAGGTTTTCAACTTGAAATTGCTTTTATTTATTTTTTTTTATAATTTTGCTAATCTTTTTAATGTGGTCATTAGAAGGTTTAGCATTTGAAAGTTTTTCAGCAGTATAAAGCTGAATAAAACTAATGCCATAATCTCTAATTGATTTTTGCATTCATAAGTAGTGAGAGCAAATAAATTATGCAGATCAGAGGGGAACAGTAGGCATTATTTGTCAGTTAAATTGATTTTCTACTTTATTGTCAGTTGAGCAGTGAATGGACACTGGGCAACTGCGGTCTGTTCGCCTTAAGACCGCAAAAAGAAGTTCACCGTCGGCAACTGTCAACTGCTTTCTTTCAATCAAACAAACACACAACCGAAAAGCCAAATTGAGACATCAACGTTGCCTTTTTTCTACCTTTTTTCACCTTTACAAACGGCAGTAGCTGACAATGAGAATAATGCCGTTTTATGTCCGAGCCGTTCTATGTGAGTAAGTGAGTAAGCGAAGCAGTCAACTTGGCAGTGTTCCTTTGTGCTTTGCGGCCAGTAGACAGATAATCGCTTTAAAAAAAGTTGCAGCCTAGCAGACTAAACAGCAGACCGTAGGTTGACCCTGACCAGACGATGACATTGGTCTGCTGTTTACGGTTGGGCACTGTTGTGACACTGTAACCACTGTCACACTGCACACACACCGACACTTTGCTTTCCTCTTTAGAGTAATAAAATAGAGGGCCAGAGGGTGAGAGGTGAAAGAGAGCTTGGTGCGCACTGACAAAGGCACAATAATGATGGAAGTGACAGTACAATGGTGCTGCGGCAAATGCTAATGTTCCTTTTGCTGGGCATAGGCTGGTGCCGCACTGTGCCCACTGCACAATCGCAGAAAACTAAGAACAGTGCATAAAGCAAATCGTTGTTTTTCTGCACTTTATACTGCAAAAAACAGAAGCAACAGGAGAAGCAAAAGCTAGGAAAGTGAAAAATGAAAAAAAAGGTTGAAATGCTGTAACCCAAAGGAGCCCACTAATTTGTCATCGGTCAGCCACAAAAGTGTAATGGTTTTTCTTTGAAAGAATGCGTTTTAAAATAAATAAATACACGTGAGAGATTGCATTGACTTCACCCGAATACTAAAAAATGGTTTTCTACACAAAATAGAAAATTTCTTAAACAAATGTAACGTTTTTTCTAAAAAATTAAACTAGTTTTAAGAATTGTAATATTGTGTAACTGTAATTACTGTTCAAATTAATGTTTTGTATGCAAATATTAGAGCATCTAATCAAAAACTCAAAAAGCATTTTTATTACTTTTTCTAATAAACCAAGGAAATGACAGCATTTCAGCTTTGCTTTTACATAGTATTGCCTGTTTTTTTCAATTTTATGACATTGTAACAAAAAAGAGAAAACAAAATTACAGTCAACTACATAACACAAATGTAAATTAGGAGAATAAAAGAGCACTCATTTCATTTTTGCCTGTTTCAAACTCTCACTCACACACTCTCACATTATTTTTGGCCTTTAGCGACATCTTAATTGTGCGCCCTTTCCAAATAACAAAAGCAAATAGCAAAAAGTCTAAAATTGAGAACATTGTCAAAAAGTCTAATAGTGTTTGATTGGCGAGAGTGATGAAGAGGAAAAGAAGGGAGAAAAAGTAGAAAAAGACACTAGGGAGGAAGAGCAGTTGATGCTGCTGGGGCATTTACTTCTTCAGGGCAGTATCAGTTGACTTGCAGAGGCAAGTAGAGATGTGTGAGCGCTAAGTAGAGTAGTACTGACTGAAAAAAGCAGCAGCAACACTTCTTCACTTTTGCTACCGCCGATGCCGCCACTGCCACTGTTGCTGCTGCTGTCGTTTGTTTGTACGCTCTAATGGATCTTTATTGAGTTATAAATGCTTCACTGGGATCACTTCAACAGTAAAGTGAGCACTGGGTGGCAGTGAGGGAAGGGCAGGGCAGAGAAAGGAGCAATGAGCATCATCATGATCACCACCAGCACCAGGGGCACAAATCAGCAGTGAGTGCTACTGATTTGACTGAAAGTACTGCTCAGGGGCACTCAGCCCAGTAAAGAAAGGGCTAACGGGGCGCAAGCAGTGCGCGGAACGCCGCCGCCGATGAAAAGTAAGTTAGGCTAATGTCAAGTCAATCAGGCAGTGGGAGAGAGAGAGAGAGAGAGAGAAGAGAAAGCAGTGCAGTCTAAAACGAAAGAGAGAGAGAGAGAAAGAAGTAGTACCACCAGCCCCCGTACAACTGTGGGTAATCAGTGTGAAGCACCCGTGACTGCTGGGGCAATCAAAAAAATAAAAATGAATGTGTAAAAGGAAAAGAGAAAGAGAGAAGGAGAAAGGGAGAAAAACGGAACCGAAAGTGAGAGGCTTAAGAAGATGGAGATCAAATTTAAATTTAAATGCATTCAAACGTGGGAGCAGGCACGATCTCTGCTGGTGCTGATGTTGATGCTGCTGCTGATGCTGTCAGTTGCTGTCGCTGTTCAATTGGCAATTTCCAATCGAATGGCACCTAAAAAGAGAAGGACTGCTGGGCACTGCAGGACTGTTTAACGAGTCAGTCGGCACGTACTGTCATTTAGTACTCTCTCTCTCTCTCTCTTTATTTTCAGTTCAGTGCTAAGTAATGCTGACTGGCTCCCTTTCTAGTAACTTTCTCAAACAGTTCACTGCTGCTGCTTTTGGAGGAAAAAAAGAAGAAAAAGAAAAAGAAAGTAATCTGGGCGGGTAATAAACATGGGAGAGAGGGAGAGAGTTTTGTTTCAAGTTTATTTGCTACTTGCTACTTTTTATTAGTTGGGACAACAGCAGCAGCAGTGTCAAATAGAGGCGGCAAATAACGACGACTTCATTTGCGCTCAGCCATTTAATGGCTAGTTCATGACGAGAATTGCAATCAGCAAAAAAGGGAACACGTCAAATAGTAGAGTAGAAGCAAAATTATCGGCAAAAATTGAACATTTTTGTTTAGCTAAACGTCAGAGATTAAATAAATAACAATTTTAACAATGTTCAATGATTAAAAAATTCCACTCAAGTTTTTAATAAAATGTTTTATTAAAAATTTCAAGTATTGAGGATATTAGTTATTGCTCACAATTTTTTATTTGACTTTTAATTAAATTTTTTACCTCTCACACTAACAACTAAAAAACGCAAATCTTTATTAATTTTAATAACAAATAAAAAATTAATAATAAAAATGTGATTCTGCCTGACAGTTTAAATTAAAAAAGTTGACGCCTTTTAAAATGCAAATAACTTTAGAGTGTGTGCTCAGTTATTAATTTGAATTTTCATATTTAACAAAATTGATGAGAAAAAAATTGGCAACCGTTGTCAAAAAGTGCTGAAAATTGGTTTCAGCATACACTGCCTGTCACCAGTTGGATAAAAATCCATTTGACCTTTTTTTAACTGCAGCAGCTGACAGATGTTGGAGAAAAACAGAAAGAGGGTGAGAATACTGTCTGTCATCAGTTAATTAAAAACAAACACAGACACACACACACCATCGGACTCACTTTCGTTTGTGTGTTTGCATAGTCGGCACAAAAAACAGCAACATCAACACAAAACAGGCTGCTTTTTGGTTTATAGGCCAGCAAAGGTTGACGAGAAAAACAGTAAAAAAGAAAGGCAACGGCGGCATCAGCGTGTTGCCTCATTAGCAAAGCTAACTTTTGAATTTTTAATGAACAAGCAAAAAACGTTTTGGTTTGCCAGAGGAGACGCGTGGCAGTGGAAAATTATTTAACTGCTTATTAGAGACAAAAACAGAGGTGGCACGCACTTTATACTTTGATTTAAAGAAAACAATTTATTACAATTTAAATCTTTGTAGCTGTGCCTTTTTGTGTCTGGAATTTGGCTCTAGTTGTACTGCACTTTTATTTTTTCCCTTTCCTCAATTGCTACTTTTTATTGACCAGTTTTCTTGTAGTTGTGCTGTTGTTGTGCCTGCCTCGACTACAACCACCGTTTCTGATTCAGTGTATTATTGTTTGTCCGCATAGCTGGCGCTGGATCATTTCCTTTTTGTTCAATCAACCAAAACGATTGTTGGCGTAACACAGTCTAACTCTGTGTGTGTGTGTGTGTGCAACACTGGACTCTGGTCGAGGTAGTGGTGATGGTGATGGTGATGGTGGTGGTCGCTGTGAAATCGATTGGCCAAATTGTAGACGACACACAATGGAGTGCATGCTTTGGAGGGCGAGTACTTCTGCTTCTGCAGTTCAGCAGAATAAGATTCCAAGTGGTCTCTTGTCATGTTACTCCCTTTAAAAAGTGAATGAAACAGAAGGAGAGAAAGAGAGAGAGAGAGAGAGAGAGAGCGGTAAAGCGACAAGTCCTGCTGGGGATGCGATAATGCAGTGAAGCTGAGCTGATGGTGTGACCACCATGTGCTGCTTCTCAATAGTGAGTGTTCAGTGGTGGTGAAAAGTTCGTCCAGGGTTCAAAGCCATCAAAATGAGAATGGAAAGAGAGAGAGAGAGAAAGAGAGAGAAGAGAGCGAGAGAGCGAGAGAGAGAGCGAGAGAGAGAGAGAGCGAGATCGAGTTATTGGACTTAGTGGCAATGCGAGTGGTGTGTGCACTCACTGGGAATGTTGACTAGCACCAGCATAAGCAGCACCCCAAACCCAAACTCCACTGGCCGCCAGACTAAGCGCGAACCGCAGTTGACTGCATCAGCAGCTCCTAGCTAGTCTGGCCCTGCTTATCGGCAAAACTGGACAAACACAGCAGAACACACAGCAAAGAACGGTGAAATGATGCAGCAGCAGCTTTCACTCGCCTGCGGAATAAACCGCGCGCACTTCTCCAAAGAGAAGAGGACAGGAAAGGGACAAAGCCCAGTGGGGATCACCGCTACACTAGTTCCAGGCACGGCATTGCGGGAACTATGTGGCTGACCTAACTGTGGTGATGGTGCGGCGGGTAATTGTCAACTGGTACCAGCAGCAGCAGCAGCAACAGCAGCAGTCGGATGAATAACCGGGCCCGAGTATGGGAAGCAGTGGTGGCAGTGGCAGTGCGGCATCAGTGGCACACCGCCAGCGTGCGGTAATCACCAAACAAACCTCGAAATGGGAGCAGTCGCTGCCCTAGCCTGTCTCTCTCTCTCTCTCCCTAGTGAACCCCACAAAACGAACAGGCTTGAACAATGAGCTGCTGCCCACCAGCCCTAGCAAAATGAGGGGCAATCACTTTGTGCTGCTGTGTCCCCTTAATAAGCACAGAGTGCTCTTCGATCTGAGCCTCAGCTTCCCCCTGCTGACTCGCTCGTGTCACTGCAACTTATTTGATTGGCACTCTGCTTAGCTCCTTTGGCTGGCTGGCTGGCTGGCTGGTAATAAGGATGCACGCGCGCTGCCGGTTATCAAATGAGCTGAGCGCCCTTTTCCTTTGGTTGCCTTTGTGTGTGCGTGCATATTTTCCTGTGAACACTGGGCACACTGCAGTACCACTGGTGCAACTTACTGACTGACGTTGCTGCCGCCGCCGCCGATGTTGTTGCTTATTATTAAAGCCCCTTCTGCTGCCGTTTCAGCAGTTTCTGTTCTCCCACTTTTTCCCTTTTGTTGACCTTTTGGATAAGAGCAATCGACAATGTCAGCGATCAGCGCCTGTTTTTTGTTGTCCTTTCTACATTGCAGTCCCTTATTTTTCCCTCTAGTTGAACACTGGTGCCAAAACACTAGAGAAAGAGACAGAGAGAATCAGCTGAGCACTTGCTGATTGCTGCAGCAGTAGCATCCACTTTTCCTCTCCACACATGACCCCCACTGCTGATTGCCCACTGCTGTGTGACACACTTGTGCCGACACTGACAGTTGACAATAGCGACAAAAAACTGTTTTCACCCGCTATCACCATCCGCAACCAGACGAGTTGTCCGCATCTGCGGGTAATGAGAAGGAGAAAGGATAAATGAATGAAATAAAGTTTAAACAGTGAGGATCATATTTCAGCCGTGCCCGGGAAGATGATACCCCAAAACGATAAAGGAAAAAAGAGGGAAAGGGTAATTGTAGCTGAAAAGGCGTTTGGGTTAAGTGGGGCTTGAGGAAGCATATGCAAAGTATGAAGAAGATCAGTCACACTGTGAAAAGAGTTAAAAGATCTGGCTGATGATTGTGCTTCACACAGTGCCGCAGTGCGCTGATTCATTAAAGTTGGCTCAGACGGCTGTAATTCAATTCCAGTTTGCCCTTTCGTCCTCCCTCTCCCCTCGGCGTCTCCATGTCTCTAATTGATTGCAACTCATTACATGGTTTACAGTAAAGACAAAAGCGGGGGCATTGGCAACACTTTCCTCTCTTGATAGGCAAATAATCCATTGCAAGTTGCAGTTGCCGTCGAAAAAAACACAAGAGAGAGAGAGAGAGGAGAGAGAGAGAGGAAATAGCAACACTAGAAACAGTAGCAACAGCAGCAAAAAACAGTAATGCTCTCAAATCAAAACCCATTTATCACAAAGAGTGTGAGTGAGAGTGTTAGTATGAGAGTGTGTGAGTGTGTGTAATGTTCTCCCTTTGACTAGATGGAGTGACAAAAGAAATGTTCTACTCAAAGCACTTTCTTACTACTGCTACTGCTGCTGCTGCTGTTTCGGTTGTTGTTGCTTTTTGCAAGCATCAGCAGAAATCGTAAATCAATGCATGCAGAAAAAAGCGGGGAAAAAGATTTAAATAAGCAAAAAACTAAAATTGATGAAGCGTTGCAGGCGTGCAGCAAATAGTTTCAGTTTTTGGCTTTATTTAATTTATTCTTATTTACTTTTGACAGTTTTTTGCCACACACACACACACTGTTTACTACGCATAGTTTTTAATACACTCACACTCACACACTGCATTAAAATAGAAAATGTTGGCTTTAAATAAAAACTAAACTTAACTTGATCTCTTTCTCTTTCTCCTCCAAATCAGGTTTGATGAACCAGTGCTGGCCTTTTCCGGGCGCCCAGCAGAATCCGCACTTTCGCGCCTTTGCCAACTCCTTTCAGCTGCACCCTGGCGCCATTCGCCACCCCCTGGTGGACGTCAGTCGAAACTGCGGCCCACTGAGCAGTCCACTGCCCTGTCCCTCAGAGTGGCGACTGGCGGCCAAGGCGCAGGTCGACCAGTGGGCGCTGCAGGCGGCGGCTGCAGTGGCCGCCGCAGAGGGGCGCCGCTTTCCACCTGGCGGCCCCAATGGACCACGTAAGTCAGCGGCAGGGCTTAGTTGTTGGCACTTGTTGTCCACACTGCCACATTAACTGATCAACCCATTTTTTTCTATCTTTTTGCTGTAGCCGGTGAGCATCCGTTCAAAATACCGCCCGAGTGGTCTCACTACTACCTCTCCAATGCCGCCAATCTGCCGTTGTTTGCGGCTGCAGTGCACAACAACCACCAGGCGAGGGCTGCAGCGGCCGCCGCCGCCGGTCTTCCCTTTCCACCTGCTCCCACCTCAGCACCTGAAGCACCGAATCACGAGGCAAAAAGTGGAAATGGTCAAAGTAATAGCAGTAAGAGCAGTGATTTACATCAGGCGAAGAATGGCAACAGTGGTGGTGGTGGACATCACAGCAAGGAGGGAGGCAAGCACAACCACCATACGAGCAACAACCACGCACAGTCTCATCATCATCGAGACGGCAGCTCCTCCAAATCTTCTCACAAAGGTAAACAGTTAATTGAAGGCTGATTCATTTATTTCATTCGCAATCATTGGCCAGTATTACTTGCACTGAGCGGCAGCAACAACAAAAAAGATGAGAATAAATAGGACCGGTGTACTGCTGCTGCTTATTAAATCGTCGCATTCCTTTTAATGTTTGCAGTGCATGCAATCATTAGCAGTGCAGGCAAACAGACAAAAAGAAAAATAAAACTGAGCTGCAGCAGAGGCGGCAAAAGAGCAAAAAGCTATGCGACAGTAATCTAATCCAAATACAGCTAAAAGCATCAAATTAGTGCTCCTAAAGTTCTGTTCACTTTTGCTGTCCATCTCTTTTTGCCTTCTGTTTTCTTTTTATTTCTTTTTATTTTTTATCTTTCTCTCTCTTTCTCTCTCTCTTTCCCTCTTAATTTCTTTGTATTCCTCTGAGCAGCAAACCATGTCGGTCTAGTCTTGGGTTGGTGCGGCTCTCCTCTAATCGCATTATCTTCTTAGAAACAGTCTTCCTATCGCTGTGGTAGTAGTAACAGTCACTGTCACTGACTGAAAATCCTCACTGGCCACTACTACTACTACTACTTCTGCTGCACTCTCATCTGCAAGCTTCATAAAGCTTCAAAAAATTATCACTTGCCATTGTGCTTATGGGCACATGAGCTTTGATTTTTTTCCCGTCTCAAATCAAGTCAAAAGCTCAGTAGAAAAAGCCGCTGACGCCGCCACTGCTGTAAAAAAGTGAAACGATGACGATAATAGGTTGAGACAATGTGTGTAGTGAAAAAATGAGCTTTTGTAAGTTGGTAGTTTTGCAGAAAAGGAAAGAAGGATAGAAAGATGCCAGAACTGATCAGCAAGTATAGCCTTCTTTGTGTGTTTAAAGCAGTGATGTGAGGAGAACCACTTTACCACACTGTGCACAGCACAGAGCAGTGTACCGTTTGAAGTGAAGCGAACAAGGAGATGATTAATGAAATTCATAAAGAGATGCAACGGAGCGCTAAAGTAGTGCGGGAGTACAAACAAAGTATACAAGAGCGGAAAAAATGGAGAAATGAGATTAAAACGGAGAGAATGGAAGAACAAGAGGTGATTGAAGAAAGAAAAAATATGACTGCAATTAGGGTGATAAGAGATTTAGCAGCAGAGAAAAATAATAGTGCGATGTTTTATATTTTACTGCAATAGTTTGTTGCACTGTTTAGTATTATTATAAAACTAAAACAATATGCTCTTTTCTTTTTAACCTTTTTCTGAAAACGTAGATGGGTCAAACAGCAACAACAACAACAAAGGAGGAGAGGGGGCAAAGCACCATCAAGTGAACGGCGACAGCAGCCGACAAGTGACTGTAAATGGCGCCATTGATGCGACGGCAGCAGCAGTGAATGGACATCATAACGAGAAGTTACCGTTGACAGCAGTTGCAAATGGCACTGGTGCACCTAATGCGGCAACAGCGGCAGCAGTAGCCGAATCACCTAATGGACCTTTGATTGCAGTGCCAAATGGAGTCAGGCCATTTGTCAGACCATTGGCAATGCCACCGACTGGAGCAGCAGGAGGAGGAGGACCAGCACTTGCTCCTTCACTTGAGCTGACACCCGAGATGGCCAATCAATTTCTGCATGGTAATCACCTCGCTGCGGCAGCTGCCGCATTTCTCTCCGCCGCCGCCGCCAATGGTGGCGCACCGTTTGGTGCTGCTGGAGCACTTGGATCACCACCACCACCACCCTCATCAGCGCAGACAAGCGGATTGGGAGCTGGGGTTTTTCCTCTGGAGCCCTCTTCGGCCTTCTCTCCGCATGGTCCACTGCTGCCCGGATTTCTGCCGCCACCACCTCCTCATCACCCTCAGCATCACCCTCCTCTACCTCCTCCTCCTCCTCCTCCTCACCACCTTCAGCCAGGAGGTTTTGATCCAATGCTGTTTGCCAGCCAGGCGCAGGCGGATCTGCAGCTGATGTTTCAACGAGCACGCAACCGAAAGCAGGCGATTGATTTGGAAAGCAGCGACGTCGAGGAGGAGATCAACGTGGAGGATGACGACGACGGCCACAATGAGGACGAAGACGAAGAGGACCAGGAAGATGAGGAAGACGAGGAGGACCTGAATGCTGAGGTGAATGTCGACTCGGACAAGGACGACTTTGAGAAGGTGTCCGTTCTGAAGAATGGCCACTCTCAGAAGAGAAACTCCAGCAAAAGGGCCTTTGAACCGGACTCTGGTAGCTCTAAAGCAGAGAACAAAGTTTTCAAATCTGAGCCTGGCTCTCCAGATAAAAATGGTGACTCTGCTGATAGAAAGTCAGGCAGTCGAGCAGGCGTGAAGAAGCAGCCTAAACGAAAGTACTCCACCAGCACAAATGCCTCCGAGTCACAGGAGGACAACAACTCAGTGGACGTGGACAGTGATGATGCAGGCGGTGGTGGTGGTGGTGGTGGCGGTGGTCAGGCAGGCCTCACCACCTCCTTTCCACCGTTGCTCGACACTCGAATGATCTCTGCCGAGAGCTCCCCAGGGGACAGGCAGCAACTCAGCCACAGCCACAACCACAGCACCAACAGCAACAGCCCAACTGGCCAGCGGCTTCTCGCCAATGGCAGTCCAAATGGCTCTAACCACTCCAACGGCTCGTGCAATGGCTCCACCGGCTCCAACATGTCCTGGGGACAACTTTCCCTCAAGTCTAATGGTTCAAATGGCTTCTGGCGACCATACTGAGCTCGATGATTTACTAGCCGTTTAGAACACCCCCTTTTTACCTGTACATACATACTTCCAACTGTTTCAGGTTTCTAGTTTGCAACTATTTGATACTACGATTTCAGTAGGCAGCACACTACCACAATCAATTATCATCAAAGTAACTTTGTTTACTTGAATTGGTGCATTTTTAATTGACATACCGACTAGCAGTACTGTTTATTTGCTTAACAATCAAGTCTATATACAACATTTTTTCTTGTAAATGTATAAACTACCTCTAAATACCATTTTTACAATCCTACACGTGTGTTCCAATATAGCAATAAAAACACTGTCTCACGCACACAACAACGACAACAACATTTACTCTCACCCAACTGAACTCATCTGCACTTTATTGTCTACTTTATTGTCGCACTTGTTAGCTACCTTCGCACATGCACTCACTCACATATGCGCACAAATTGACACATTTCCCGGCCAATAGAGAAGAAACATCATTTTTAATATTTAAATGCCTTGATCCTAGTCGCAAAAGAGAGTGACACTCTCTGCTAACTAAACTGCTGTTAGAAATCGTTTGACATTTGTACTACTTATTATGACTACTCAACAAAACTCCTCTGTGAGATGCACTAATTTGTAAGTTTGCACTGTAATGCAAAGTCAATAAATCACGGCTAACAACACGGCCAGTAGTAGTAGTAGTAGAGAACATGCAATGTTGCCTGTTTGGTGCCATTGTTGCTGCCCAGAATGCGTGCATTTACACAAGAGAAAGAGAGGTGACAAGCTGCCAGGTTGCCAGGAAGGTAGCTGCCTGACTTGTCAATTGCACACTAGCATTGATTTGAAGTTGTTGCAAATTTGCTGCAATGAATGAATGCCGACAACTGATGTTGACTTTGTCGGCAAAGACGACGGCAGGGCTCAATTTAGAGTCAGTTTAAAGGAAGGCAAACACTGCTACTGTTCGGGGCAGTTGGCAAATGTCATTATTATTACTGTCAACTAGCGCAGTGCCGCTCAGGTACATGTCGGCGGTGTACTTTGAGCTAGGAACATGTGTTCATGTGGCATGTCAACTTTGCTGAAACTCCTTTGTCATCGTTTTAATTGTCTCCAAGAGAAGGAGGGAGTGAGGGGCAAGTTAGGCAATTTGTCAAGTCGTTTTGTCAATTGTTACTTTAACATTTGAATTAGCAAGAAGTTTTGTTTTGTTAACAAAATTTAAACTCAAAAAATTCAAAGTTTTTGAAGTATGAAATCAGGTCAAAGTTTTAATAAATTTTCGAACAATTTATAATAAATGTAACAGCAAAACTAGTAAAAATAAAAACAT
The DNA here is from genome assembly GCA_024499935.1 of Tyrophagus putrescentiae. Classification (NCBI taxonomy): domain Eukaryota; kingdom Metazoa; phylum Arthropoda; class Arachnida; order Sarcoptiformes; family Acaridae; genus Tyrophagus; species Tyrophagus putrescentiae. The sequence goes on from JAMZRA010000005.1 coordinate 5,958,773, forward strand.
TTAGTTTTTAAAAGGGTTTTATTGATTTATCTAAAAAAGATTAACTTATTAAAACATTGTTTTTCAATGGTTAAGTAAATTAAAATTTACAATGTCAAAACAAACTTTAAACACCATTAAATATTCAGATGTAGCGGATGAGCAATCGGTGAGGTTTATTGTTGAGATGATGGGGAGTCACAGAGATGGAGAGAGAGTGGTGGACGGAGTAACAGTGTAACAGAGTCTGGTGATGTGAAGACTGACTGTTCTCGTCGTGTGCTACGTACGGTAGGTTTTAAATACCGTCGTGTGCAGAGTGACAAAAGTGTAAACTGTGATGTGTGTGAGTGTGACATGAGTGAGATGTGGTGTGTGTGTGTGAGTGCAAATGTACGTTGGGTCAACGTTGGTTGAAACTGAGTGAACGTCAGCTGTGGCTGGCGCCACACAGATTTTATATAAAAACATTTTTTCATTTAAAAAACAAAATTATTAAGTACATTGCTGCCATCTAGTGATATACAAATGTAGTTTTAAAAAAACTAAACAAAAATTTTTATTGGAAACAAAAACAATAGTTTTTGTTAAAAATGATTTTAATTAAATAATGTTTAGAAATAGTTTGCAAATGTTAAACAAAAAATATTTCATTTAAAACAACGTTTTTTTATTTTTATGACAAATACTACAAAATTACACAAAAACTCAAAAATTTTTGGTTTAAAATTGTTAACGTTTTGTGTTTGAATCAATCAAAAATTGTTGTTTATTTGTACAATAGTCTCCTGGCAATGTGTGTTAATGTTGATTTGTCATTTCAGTAAATGCTTGCCCTCACTCTGGCCACGTACTCATCTTGAATTGCCTCCTCTCGAGCATCACCGCAAAGAACCAGAGTACTAAGGATAAACAGAGCACAGGAAAGGGCATCGAGAATGGTCACCGCCAGCAAATGATAGTCAGCTTCAAGGTAGGCATTGATGGGCAATCCTTTGGTGTTCTGTTTGTTGCCGTGACTGTGCTGATATACCTGAGGTTGGTCAATTAGCTTCTCTTCAATCCTCATTGAAACGTGACAAGGCATATGAAAACTGACGTAAGAAGTGTAACAAGCAAGAATGGTTATTGAGCCCAGCGTGATGATCAACTGTAAAAAGAAGAAAAACATAAAAATATGTATTTGTTTCATACTGCAATATTATTTGTAAGATAAATAGTTTAAATTGATTTTAACTCAAAAAATCAAATTGCTCAATAATAAATGATTTTTTAAGTAGAAATTACTAAAAACATAGCAAATAATAAATTTTTTAAAACTCAAAAGTTACTTTTGCTAGTGAAATGGATAATAAAACTGGATTACTTACAAGCAAATGAAATCCAAAACGAATGTCTTCCTGAGCTGGGGCTATGTTGAGGAAGGCGAGCAAAAAAATGAAAACATCGATTGATATTACCACAATGTGGTACACTTGAAGGTCATCGTAGTAGTGCTCAATGTAGTCCTGCTGTAAAGTTAAATTGTTGATCATAGAAGACCAAAGAACGGAGTCTTCTTCTATTGGCACCAAACGACAATCTTTTTTTAGAATAATCACGAACGAAGCAGCAACCAAAAACTAAAAAATAAAAAATTTTAGTTAATTTAAAATTTATTGAAATTATTAAAAACTTACAGCAGACAAAAATGTTATAATTCGGTGAAGACAATGATGTTTAGGGAAACTTGAAGCCATTTTTATTTAAAATGTGTGAATTTTATGTTAATAATGCAAAGTTTTTAAACTGTTAACAAATTATTTTGTTTTAAACAAGGTTAAAAATTTGAGCAAAAAGGCAAAGTTTTGTTTTTGTGCTTTAGTGTATCAAAAGTTTGTTTGTGTAAAATATTTGTCAATTGATAATGAAATTTTAACTCATACGTATATTTGCAATTCTGAACATAAGTTTAAGCTCATTTAGAAAATAAGCTGGAAGGTTATGTTATAAATTTAAGTAATTGACATATGAAAAAAAATTGTAAAAGAAATTAAACTAAATGTTAATGCATAGCAGGTCATTGAATTTTGTAATAGTAAAAATAAACATTGCTTAAAAAGATGCAAAAATTGCGGCACATACAAATTTGTTTTTATAACGTAATGCAAATGTTATTAATAAAATATAAATTTTGTTTTTAAATTTGATTTTTTGTTTAAATATTCAAGTGTTTCAAAATATGTAATCACAAATTAAAAACAATTTTAGTTTTTTTTATAAAAATGGCATTTGTAACTTGAAAATTATAAAAGTTTTATAATCACAATAATTTTTTGCAAATTGAGCTTGTTTTATCTTGAGCTAAAAGTTGAAAAAATATAAACGTTACGTTTTCATCACAGAAATACTATCAACTAAAAAGCGTATGTCAATTTTAAATTGTTGAATTACCTTATAAATGTAGTCAAGTTAGTTTTGTTGTTCAGTTATATGCTTTTTACAAGCAATGATTATGATGTGACAACTGAGAAAATGGGCAAATTTCATTTCTAAAATGCACAAAAGAATGAGTTTATTTGCAAAAATCATGCGCGCTTCTCTAAGGGTATTGCTGCACAAACTGACGAATTGAAAGTCAAGTCGTAGCCAATATAAGGGGGATTTGCTATGTAGAAGATGTGTGTGTGTGTGCACGACAATGCAGAGAAAGATGCTAATGCAGGCAACTGTATTACTCGATGGTAGCCGACAGTGCTTGCTGTGGCGGCTCGGATGCAGCAAGAGAGAGAGAGAGAGAGAGAGAGAGAGAGAGAAGGAGAGAAAGAGAGAAGAGAAAGAAAGAGAAAGAAGAAGTTGCTGTAGTGCACGGCAAAAGCCTGAGAGATTTAAGTATGCGTCAGTGTTCCAATTGGAACAAACTGCAACATCATTGCAATTCGCGCTCGTTCGGTTTTTCCTCTTTTTGAGTCGCCCTCAATGTCCTTTGCTGGCTACTGTTAACGACATGGGAGACTGCAGTGAGGACAGCACAGTGAGGAGAAGAGAGAATAGCAGGGAAACATTCGGTTTTCTCTCTTTCTTTCTTTTTCTCTTTCTCTCTCGTTTCAGCATCGTTGCGACTGTTGGTGATGCCGCAGAGGCAGCAGTTTGGTAGAAACAACAATGGAAGATGGTGTCTTCTATGCTCCAATTTCCACTTTGCTTGCTGGCTCATTGTCGATGCCATTCAACTTTGCTACTGCCGTTTCCTCCATGTTCAAAGTATTTGAACAGATGTTTTGGTGACCGTTCTCAGTTTGACATTCAATGAAAAAGTTTTTGTAAAATGGCAGCACTATTTTTATTGGCTGAACTTATCAATAAAAGTTTGAAAAATGCATTTTTTAACTTCTCTGCATTGCATTGTGAGCTGTTTTCATCGTCAAAACTTGCGATTTTTTATTGGATTATGTTACTTAGGATAAATAGTGCTTTTAAAATACATATATTTTTATTGTAGTTGGCAAACATAATGTTAGTTTTAAATTGCAAAAGATTAATCTTAGATAACAAGTTTAAAAAAGTTATACAATAAATAAAGTTTTTAAAATACTTGATGTTCATAAGCTAGAATTACCAAAATGTCACTGAAAAGATAAAAACGGTTTTAAAATGTTTTAAAATATTGGCATTTTTTATGAAACTAATAATCATAAAGTTTTTTATTTGCATTAAAAAGTAAAAAACTTGTTTTAATAAAATTTTTTCTTTCTAAAAACAGCAAAATTGTCAAAAACTAACGTTAATTTTTTCTAAAAAAAGTTTACAAAAACAAAATGAGCTTTTTAACAACGCGCAACATTTTAGATAAAACCAGTGGGTGTCAAAATAGGCGCGCCCGCCTCTCCAAAATAGAACGCCAGAAAGTTTTTGGGTTCGATTTTGTTTATTTACATTTTTTCACCAGTCGCCACTCTGAACAGTCACACCATGGTGAACAGCTTTAATGGTTTGTAACAATAAGTTTGTCGTTTTAATTCCATTTTTAACTTATTCTTAAGCACATATCTGTTTTTAAAGTTAACTAACAACCTTTTACTTTATTTAGAACAACTGGCCAAGTCTAGTGGCACCGGTAACCAAAGTGTCAACAAACCAAAGGTTGGTGGGAGTTCTATGTCTGTGAAACCGCAAGTAACGAAAGCAAAGAGTAACAAACTGCCTAAAGAAGTGCTTGCAAAGATTTTGGCCAAAAAGAAAATTGGCGCTGTTGCAGCTGCAGCTGAAGCCAAGGAAAACTCTATCAACTTTCCAATGCTGCCGATGATGTCCATTACTCAATCAACCCGACTGGACAAATCTATTTTCATTCCATCAAACATTCGTGTCATTGGACAAGCAAATAAGGAGGTGATTGTGTGCGCCCTGGTTCAATCAAAAAACACAAAAGTTTCTCCAGCTAACAATAGCAATGTCAATTCTCGTTCACTTTTACTTGCTTTTGATCAACATGCTGTTCACGAGCGAATTCGACTGGAAACTCTTCGAAAAGCGACATTTCATGAGCTCACTGGTAACTTGATTACTCGTCGTGTTGCTCCACCAGTCGAATACTCAATCTCTGCTGGACAATGGAAACATATTTCTAGCAAAATGGAAATCTTTGAAAAGATTGTCGGACTGAAATGTTCACTCAAAAAACCGAACGTTGAAGCCATTTCAGAAAGTGGTGATAAGGTAAAGCTTTGCGTTATTCTAAAACACCAATTCACTTTTTGTTTGTTATAGAAATTGACTTTGATTGTTCAACAAGTGCCCTCCTGCTTTCGCTGTTACTTGGAGCCAGAGCTTTTTGATCAGTTTATCAACGATTCAATTGAGTTTTTTTCAAACACTGAAAATCTTCTTCCTGCAAATGGCACTATTCCTCGTCCCAAACTGGCTCCTTTTCTGCTGGAACAACTCAAAACGCAGGCTTGTCGTGGCTCAATTCGTTTTGGTGAACTACTTTCTCCTGATGCCTGTCTGCAAATGCTCAATTCTCTGGCTCGCTGTCAGCAGCCCTTTCGATGCGCTCATGGACGTGTTCATGTAAAGCCAATTTGCTATTTGCCCACGGCTGAAGAAATTTCCACTGACAGTTATCAGAAGACAGAAGAGGAAAATTGTATGCAGAACATGATAACTGAGTTTGAGAAAATGTTTGGTTCAAGTTTGGAAATAAAAACTGTCCCCAAATACGACGAGTCAACCAAGAAACTGAACTGATAAATTAAACCTAAAGTTAAAACTAGCCAACTTTAACTTAAAACAGAAAGTTTAAGTTATTTACCTTTTCAATTCATTTTCAATTTATTTTTATTATGTTAGCCATTTGCTGACATTTACAAATTAAAAGTTTACATTTCATTAAGCAAAAAAGGACATAATCAGTGTAAAGTAATACAATTGAGCTTGTTAGTGCCGTTTATGGGTTGAGTTGATCGATTTTGATTTGATCCAGTAAAGCAGTGTTTTTCCAGTTGTGTTGCTTTTCCTTATTAAAGATGGCTGGTTGCTGTGTTCGTTCTGAAAAGTTAGAAGTAAGTTAAAAAAGCGACTGTATTTTTATTATTGCAAAACTTACTAGTTTACCTTTCGATTTGCTGATTCTATTTTGAAACTGGAGCCGATTTTGCTGCTGCTGTTGTCGATGTTGACGGAGTTGCAGTGACTGTGCTGGCGACGTCAGGTTTATCCTTCAACTGTTCGTGCACCTTCGCGTGGTGCTCCATCACGGTGATGCACTGATCCGAGGTGAACTTGCACTCTCTGACGGGACACTTGTAGTTGCGCTTAAAGTGCTGTCGCTTGAAGTGAGTAGAGAGACTGCGGTAGGAGGGATAGGCGGAGTAGCAGAGGTTGCAGATGAACTTGAGCTGATGGCCGTGCACCTCGTCAATGTGGTCCTTCAGCAAGAGACCGGTGGGGAAGGTGGCCGAGCAGATGACGCAAAAGACCGGGTAGATGCGGTGCACCTTCTCCAGGTGCTGGTTCAGCGACGTCGGATTGTCGAAGGGCTTGGCGCAGGTGGGCACATCGCAGAGAATGAAGGCGCCCTTGTAGTACTTCTCTCGCTTCAGAGTTGAGGTAGTGTCGCAGCAGCTACTGCTGCCCGTCATTACGCTCTCCGAAAGACGGCGCTTTCGGCAAATGTGGTCTGCCAAAACAAAGTCCTCGTCGTTGATTGAATGGTCGTGGTGGGCGTCAGTGCTGTTGAGCGATGAGTCAAAAAAGTGACTGCCGTTTTCATTTTTGTCCTTTTTCAACCGATCACCATTAGTGTTTGCAAACAATGGAAATAAGTTGCCACAACCTTTGCTGCCGGCACTGCTGCCATTTGCGTTGCCGGTTTCAGTGTGTGAATCCTTAGTGAGATTGCTGTTTTCTGCACTTTTGGTGGCGCTTTTTCCGTTGTCGTTGTTGATGACGGCTAAGCTGGAGTTTACTTTAGCAGTGGTTTCAGTGTTTGAACTGTTGTCTGATGCTGCTGACAAAAGTGGGTTGATTTTTAAGTTGGAACTGTTCTTAGTACAAGAACTAGTTTTAGTAGTGGCGGTGGTGGAAACAGTGCTGTGAGGTACGAATTTAGGAATAGAGTTGATGTTGCTGCTGGCGCTGGTTGAAACGGTGTTTGCTTCAGGGATTGAGTTGGTGGTGATGGGTTTGGTGGTGGTGAGTTTGACGGCAGAGTTAGCTTTGAAGCTAGCGATAATTTCCTTTTTAAAGTTGCTAGGGCTGCTGTTTGAGCTGCTAGGGCTGTGGCTATTGTGGGTTTCCGAGCTGGGGCTGTGTAAATTGCCGCCATCACTGCCGGTGTCACTCAGAACTGAAATGCGAGTGCCGCTGCTGTCGCTGCTGTCGCTGCCGTCGCGACTGTTGCATCGACCCTCAGCATTTAATGAGTCATCGGTCTGCTTGGCCTTTTTAGCAGGTGGGCACCACTCTTCAGCCTGCTGAAGGGATGATCGTAGAGAAATGGAGTTGGGCTGCGGGTATTTCTGCTGATGTTTCATATGATGTGCGTACATTAGAGCTGAAGAGTGAGCAGATATGTTGTTTTGCACATTTGGGTTGGGCTGAGAGTGTATTGCCCGATGTGATGGCTGTTGCTGGTGAGCAGTGACGGGTACTTTTGAGGCAGCAACAGCGGCGGCTGACCACGATTTCAGCTGGTCAACATGAAAGAAGCTGGATAGTTGGGATGGTGACGGTGTTTCGTGATGTGATTTAAAGGAATGTGGATGATGGCGAGATTCAGTATTCGGTGGTTCAGTGAGTAGCTGTTTTACAAACTCATAGTCGTTCAAGTTGGCAGTTATCTTTTGAGTCATCTCATCCGTGATAACATCAAAAATTTTGTCCACACGTTTGTGAGCGTTGGCGCGGAGAAATTCAGCCTGGTCTTGTATATACGACTGCATTAAAGAGCCTAACTTGCTGGCTACCATTATCTGCTGATGTTCATCCATGTTCATGGTTGTGGGCTGTTTGATGAAGTTGTGATTTAAAGGAAACGATCTGAAAAGTGATGCAAAATGGCGAGACGAATGTGTTGGTGTGTGAGCAGTCGGTGTGCAGTGTAATGGAGGGCGCACAGAGAATGAGTGAGCACTGCAAGCCACGCCGGCTAAACAGTGCACCCTCAACTGTATTTGCCCTGGAGACACCACGTGTCCCTAAGGTGCACCTTTGCAGAACATGTGCAGACAGGGGCACACGAGCGCCTCGCTGCGACCGAACAGTGGCACTAGGACTTGGGTCTAGCTGTTTATTATTGTGTTAACAGAAAATAGAAGTGCCTATTGCCACCATTGAGCTAAATAGGGATCTATACTATTTACAAGTTTACCAATCAACAATAAAATCATTTTTATTTTTGATAAAAAATAAACATAAAATTATTCTGAAAAAGTGTTACAGTTTCAATAAACTTTTATCCAAAAAAATGTAAAAATAAAACTTATTTTTACATAACATTTTAAAATATTTGTTTCAAAATAAATATCAAAAAGTGGTGCAGATATGTTTAACACATGTCGACATTGGCAAACAAAACAGAAATAAAAGCATATCTGTTAATGAACTTGTGATTGGCAGCAAAAACCATTTACGGGCAGATAACCTTGAGTATGTAATCGGTGAGCAGTGAGGGAACAGTGGAGCTGTCTTCGTCCATGGCCATCAGCACTGTTAATGGAGAAAAACAGAAAACATAGATTAGTAAACAACATTAGGGTAAAGGTAATTACTGATAATAAGCACTGAAAACCTACACTTAATGAGCATTTGAAGTGTGGCCGTATCGACGGTCATTCCGTTTCGGTAGGGAATGACTGTGGTGAGGTACACCGGATGACTGGGACCACTGCCACCGCCAAAACTGCCTCCCGAGCCACCAGTGCCCGAAAAACGGAAACTTTCACGCAAACTGGACCCAAACGACGACAGGTCGAGCATTCGAGCACGGGACATGAGACGGGAAGTTGATGAGGATGATGAGCTGGAGATTGACTCACTGTGCGTTGAGTTGCGACGAACCAGTCTGTTGTTGTTGCCTGCTGCGGTTTGCTGCTGCTTAAAACGAGCAGACCGAACTGACAAACCTTTGCCGGCCCCATTTCCAGTGTAGTACCGACGTTTGTTCTGCACTGAAAGCAGCAGCGAGATGAACTGATTCTTCATCTCTTTCTCGTACTCCAGTTCATCACGCAGCGCCAGCTCGGTGATGAGCACCTCTGAGCGCAGTTGAATGATCTGCTCCAGTTCCATGTACAGCTCGTTCAGCTGGGCAATGGTCAGGCGGTTCAGCTTGCTGACGATGCTAGGAGGTGCCTCTGATGTTGCTGATGATAGTTTTGAGAGTTCAGCAGTGGAACTTTGAGTAGGGTCCTTTCTATTATGCGACGCATAGGTCAGAGGTGATGGTTTGCTGGCTTGATGATCATCACTGGGAGGGTTCAAGTTGGCCGGCAGTGAGTGATACATTCCTTCGGGCGTGTCTCCATCACCATCACCAAAGTTTTGAGCGTTTTGCCAGGACTGAATGGCCGCATCGAGAAGTGATGCCGCATTTAGGGAAAGCATCGGATCGGCTGTCGGCGCAACTGGCTGGTACTCGAATGTTCCGGTTGAGGATGATGATGACACTGCGCCGGTTGTTATTTGCGGTGAAATCTTTCTTTTAGTTTTCCCAACCGTTGTTCCTCCTCCTGCTCGATCGTCCATCATCGTTTCAATCTCCTCGATAATTTCATCAGCGCTGACTTCCATTACGTCTTTGCAGGTCGCGTTATGCTGACGAGTACTACCATTTGCATTTCCACTTGATTGTACTGAAACCGTAGTACTGTGATTTTGTCCGACAATGAGTGAATGCATGTCCAAATCACTGGCCAGCTCTTCCTCATCGACCAGGCCGTAGTTGTTGCAGTCATTGTCATTGTCGTCGTTGTCATCATTTTCATCATAAGACTGCTCTGTGGCGTCCTCCTCAGAGTCACCAACACTGCCGTTTCGAGGCGAGCCAATCTGCAGGCTGTCATTGAGGTCGGCCAGCTCTTTGCTGCTGATTAGAGTCAGTTGGTTTTTCATGTTGGCTGGAGGGTCGGCGTAGACATGACGAGATCGAGTGGCATTTCGAGCTTTAATCAGTTTTCTCTTTGGTTTAGCAATGGCAGAAATTTCTTTGTTTATGGGCTCCAATGAGTGGATAAACCTTTTGAAAGTGGTTGACTTTAAAAACTGCAACGGCGGTTTGCAGTTGTAGCTGCCTGTTAGGTTGTACCAGATTCTATTTGGGAAACAAAATGATTGTCAATATTGTTTTTACGGATTAAACTTAAAAACAGAAGCTGTTTTTCTTACGGGCAATCATTGATGATGTCTTCCTGAGAATGAATCGGACTGGACGGACTGTTCTTTGGTAATAGGTTCATAGTGGTGGGGTCAGCATTGGCAAATGACTGCTGCCTGTTGCCATTGCTAAAGGCAAACAGCTCATCAGAGGGAGTGTTTTGAGGGACCATTTTATCGGTCAGAGAGGATTTTCCATCAAAGGGGACAAAAAGGTGCACCAGCTGTTCCTCAAAGTTGGTGACAAACTCCTGAAAAGCAAACATGTCCATCTCGTAGATGTTGGGGTATTTGGCTGATAATGATGCTGAGGACTGCTGCTGGGAGAAGTGGTGGGCAGGCGATGACACCGAGGAGGTGGCCGCAGAGTTGGGCGCCGTTGAGGAGGAGGAGGAGGGCGTTGTGGTGCTGTAGGTGGTCGTCGAGGTGGGCGAGTCCACATTGGGCACCTGCGAGGAGCTGCTGCTCTCTTCCGGAGAGTCGGCGAATGTCTGAAAATCGCCGAAATCTCCATCTGCATCATCGAGTGTCAGCTGGTTGCCTGAACTATCAAGGGACTCTTTCAGAGGGAGTGCTGGTGCAGTTTCGGCAAAACCCAAATTGGGCTCAATTTTGGTTTGCTCAATATCCATGTTGTTTATACAAAAACGGGCAAATGAAAACTGCAAAAATAAAAATTTTTAAAATTAGTAGTTTGAAAAGTAGTAACTCCCATTTACAGCATGTAAACAAAGTAAAACGGCACAATTACCTGCACAAAACCTGTTTATCGAAGCAGGTAACGCCAATGTATAAAAAATAAATAACACAATTTGAAGTGAGTTCAGTTGTACAACTTTGCCATGAGATCAAAGTTTTTTTGTTCTTGTTGCTATTTCACTTTGCGTTGGTAATTTGACAAATTAACTGTGATACTGTGTGAGGCATTGGACTGGCAAAGTGACTGGAAGTGACACTTTACTGGTGATTGTCCTGTCTGTCTGTCTGTGTGTGTGCTCTATTGTTGTTGTTCTGTCTGCTTGGCTGTTGCAATGGCTGACTCAGTGAAATAGCAGCCTTAGTGGACGGCAATAGAAATGCTGTTGCTGTTCTTGGCTATGCTTACAGGCCACAATTGTAAGTTTAGCTGCCAGATTTGTTTGTCTACCAAAAGCTTTCCGTTGGATAAGATCTGCTTGTATGAGCTGGTGTCCTGTTGTCCTTGAATTAGCTAAGCAGTTTCGGGTTTGTTGGTTTCTGCTTGTGATTGTGCGTTTAGACGTATGCAAATGTAAGTGGAGAACAGCAGCAGCAGTGTTTGCTTAAGCTGTCAGCAGTGAGCCGTAGACAATTGGCTAAGACTGCACATTGATTGAGGAAGATAAAGAGTTAGCAGGGGAGAGAAAGAGAAGACAAAGATAAAGGCACATTGAACTGTTTATGAAGTAGTGCTGGGGTGATGGTGTCAGCTGGGCATACACACACACAGTGCAGTCGTGGAGGTACAACGTGGAGGTAGGCTTCTTCTAGTAGACGGCAGTCAGGAGAAAAATGAACAGAAGAGTCAGAAGATGTTTATGTCACCATCATTGGAGAGCTGATTAACGAGAAGAAAGAAGAGAGAGAGAAAGACAGCACAACGACCGGTGCTGAAGTAGGGAGATGTGTGTGTGTGTGTGTTGTGAGAAAGAGCCAAAACAGCACACTGGTGAGTGAGTGAGTGAGTGAGTAAATGAACAAGGCAAGTTTCAATCAGGCTGATCAGGTGCACAACAGCACCGATGCCTGCATCTCCTCTTCTCTCTTTCTCTTTCTGGCAGCTCAGCACTTCAGTGGCCCCTGCTTCTGCTTACCTTTTGTTTTAGCTGCACTGGTGGTCAGCAAAGACCACTGTTTAGCTGTTCTCTCTCTCTCCTCTCTCTCTCTCTCTCTCTCTCTCTCTTTCTCTTTCTCTCTCTCCCTGCACATTGTGCACAGTACTGTGTTCAGGCACTACTTTTCTAAACACGCAGCACCGATTGGCCTCATTTGAAGCTGGGAAAATCTTCTTTTTGCTGACGGCAGACGGTGCCAATGTTTCAAATTTTTTATTTTTTAGATTTCAAATTTTTCACCCGGCAATTTGTTTTGCAATTTTAAAACCAAGTAAAATATTGTACAAAATTACAAAAACTAAACAATTAGAAAAACCAAACAAAAATAAATATAAAACCCTGTTTATTAAATAAAACTCAATATTTTATTAAAACATAAGTTTGCTTTAAAAATTAAACAATATTTTTGTTTAGCTACATTTTTTAATCATGCAAATAATTTTTTATGCACAAAAAGTTGCTTATATAACCCAGTTTCTAACTCAAACAAACTTTTTATTTGAAAGAAACATCAATCGTCATTTGAGTGGTGCACATTCACACGCTCACACATCAGCTTTGCTTTCTTTTTAGCACCATTTTTTAAAATATGACCACCAGTCATGCGATTTGTCATGCAAAATGGTTAATTTTGTACGTTGTATCACTGGTGGTGATAACGCCAAATTGAGACAAAGTTGCAGCAGTGTTTGATACGCCCACCCACACTTCACCAGATTCCCAATCTCATTAATATCATCCCGAGAATAGTGAATGCCGCTCATCTGCCTTTCTCCCTCACTGTCTCAACTGTCCGGCACTGGCCACTAGTTCGCCTGCTGCACGCATTTCTCTCTTTCTCTTTCTCCTCTTTCTTTCACTGCCCGTCATTGCATTTGTCCGTTCGATCGTCTGCGGGAGAAGTCCAGTGCAGTTGTTAGCCGTTGAGCAGTGTGTGTACAACTGCTGCCCCTTCCTATCAGTGTCAGTGCAGTTGTCAAATTAATCACGCTAATTACATTGCCAGTTGAGCAGGCCTAAGCAGTATGGCCGGCAACTATCAATGGCAGAGCTGCCTAGGAATTCGCAGTTACTCAATATCTCTTTTTTCCTCCTTCTCATTTTCCCTTCTCTTTTCATTTTTTTTTTGAATTTTTCTGCAGTTTTCTCTTGATTAACTCTTACAATTGCAAAGTTTTTCCGTTTTCATCTGCTAGCCAATGGCAATTTTTGTCTTTTTGCGATGCTCAATCGATTAATTAATTAACACAAATTTAAATTAAACTGATATTACTTCCTTGCAGTATAGCATTTTAAAAAATGCATAAAAAGCTTTTTCTAGTTGTAGAGAATAAATTGCTAATTTAAAAATACAAATGTTTCTTAAAAAATTATAACTTACAATAAAAGAGAACTGTTGACAAATTTTATTTTATTAAAAATTATATTTGTTTAAACTTTAAACATTTTTTAATCATATTCTATTTTAACATTTTAATGATTTAATTATATTTTTTATTAACAAAAATTTTGTTATTTGACAATCACAAATCAAAAAAATTAAAAATTAAATAATTAAAACTAATAAAAATAAAAAAAATTTGTTATTTAGTTTTCAAATAATAACTTTCATTTATAATAAAAAACATAATAAAATGTTTACTTTATAAATCAGAAAACAAGTGCAACAGCACTTAAAAACACATTTGTTAACATAAAATACAAAATTTGAAACTTTGAATATTATTGCAAAATCAGTTTATTTGTTTAGAGATTAACAACAAAATATTCAATATTGTTATAACATAACAATAAAATGTTGCGTAAAAGACAAAACAAGTAAAGTGTTTCATCTTTTTTGTTTGACAAACAATTTAGTAAACAGACTCCTTTGTTCTAACGTTAAAAAAAATTTTGTTAAATAGAATGTTATTTACTAAATAAAAACACTCAATAGGGATTTACACCAATTTGTCATGCTTGATGTTTGCTTAACTTTGCGGAAGTTAAAAACTTATAAATTTGAATATTAACTTTACAAAACGTTTTTTATTTAAAAACAAAACAAAATTGCAAACAAACACTTTTTTGTGTAAAAGTTTTATGATTTCTAAACAAAATAAATAAAGTGTTGTATTTATTAAAAATGTTGTTGATAGCAAAAAAATAAAAATTGAGTTAAAAGTAATACAAAATAGCACCGTTGTTTTTAAAATTTTGTAATAAGTGCTGTTAAGTTTTTTGTATAAAATTTTAATAATGTTTTCTTGTGTTTTAAAACATTTATCAAATTGAATGTGCAATTTGTTGTAGTTTGCTACTAGCGTGTTTAAACATTTAAAAATATGTTTGTTTGTCAATTATGCTATTGCTTGACAATTAATGTTTTTTTAAATTAAAGAAATGCAGTAAAGCACCTTTGTTAAAAACAAAGTTTTTGCACATACACAAGGTTTAGCAATTTTATATTGTTTTAGAGTTCTTTAGAAAACTCTATATGCTTATATGCTTAAAACTCTAAATGCAGCAAATGCAAATTATATTTATCTGGACAATATTACCAACAAACTTTATTCACTTTAATTTTAACAACTTTAACTACACCAGAATCAATTGTTAAATATCTAAAACAGTAAAAGTATATGACTGGTTTATAAAAGCATTGCAAAAATTACAAAAAAGTTAAAAAATTAGAGCAACAAAAACACTAGCATTAAATATTTTTGGTATTGTTCAGCAATTATTGGCAAACTAAGAACAAAAATGCAGCATAAAAAGTTATACAAAACGTTTTTTGTTAGCAAAAAGTTTTAAACAGCACCAACTATACATTTTTTAAAACATTTTAAAATGATAATTTAAAAAAATTAAATGTTGCATTTATATTTAAAACACTGTCACTGCATAACATATTTTCTGGTGCAACAAAATATCAATTCCCCTTTTCCTTTTTTTTGTTTTTAAAGTTGTCAGCAAGCGTGGTAGTTTCAGTGGGAACCTTATGGCACATAACAACAGTTGAGCTAGTGTTTTCAATTGTGAGGGTTATCATTACGCACGGCTAGTTTGCAAAATTTTGTTGTTGCTCTGACTGGTGGCCAGCGCTGCTCTTTGTCATTTGATAACTTGTTTTTATTTATATCAGCCTATCCCTAAAAAAATGATTTTTCTCTGTTTCTCTGCACTGACTCTTTTCGCTCTAGAAAATACACCTTTAAAGATATTGAAAAACGGTTTTCACCAGTGCAACGAGATAAATGGCATCTTTCTAATGATACTAAACTCGAGTTGATCAGATGACCGGAAGTGCCTTATCTGATCATAGTCACTTTTTAAAACAGCCATATTAAATACTAAATGAACTCCGATAAGATTTTGGATTACACCATTGGATTCCTCGCCCTTTAATTTGTCTGTGTCTAATTTGGTGTTTTTCAAAACCTTATGGTTTACCAGAAAACCCAAAAAGTTTGGAACGTTGTCTGTTGCTATGCGCCGCTGGCTTTTGTTGCCACGCGCGCGCATCGTTATCGCGGCAGCAGCAGTGCTGGCTCAGACTTTAAGCGCTCGCTGCGGCCGTTTTCGGCCTGGGCTGCAGTGCAGTCAGAAAGCACAGGCTGTAGGGGGGAGGGAGCACAGCCCAGGGCTGGGGGCTTTTGCCAGCTGTTTGCCGCAGATTTAGATAGACGATTTTAAAAACAAAACAAACTTTAATCTCATTTTTGATTACACTATTAGATTCCTAATTACTTAATTGCTCTACTTCTATTTGGGTGTTTCTCAAAACCTTATTGTTAACTAGAAAACCCAAAAAGTTTGGAACGTTGTCTTTTGTTTTGGCTGATATTGCGCCGCTTTGTCAGTTGTGCGCAGGCGCGTATCGCTATCTCAGCAGCTGCAGCTCTGGATAAAGCTGTGCGCTCTCGCTGCCGTTCTCGCTGCTATCGCTGCCGCCGCTCTCGTCCTGGGCTGTCGGGGGTCCCCGACTCAGGGGAGCACAGTTGTTGCACAGCTCAGGGCGGCGAGGTCTTGACTTGGTCGTTGTCAACGACCGACGACGAGGGTCTCGTGAGCGCAGCGAGCGGGGCCCGAGGAGGAGGGCGTTGACAGCGGCCAAGTCACGTCAGGGTGAGCCGCCGGCCCAGACATGAATGTATGTTAGCGGTGCACAGATAAAAACGGCGAGGTCTGGCGTCACTTGGCTTACCAAAAACGCCCGCCGACGAGGGCCTCGCGAGCGGAGCGAGCGAGGTCCGAGTCGGCGGGCGTTTTTGGTGAGCCAAGTGACGCCAGGGTGAGCCGTTGCTTAACTGATTCAATTTAACCAAGATCTTAGATTTAGAAAAAAATAAGTGAGAGCACAACTGTGCAAAAAAGTAGCAGTGCACAGCCCAAAGCGGCGAGGTTTGACGACACTTGGGCATTGTGAACGTCCACCGACTCGGGTCTCGCGAGCGGAGTGAGCGGGGCCCGAGTCGGTGGGCGTTCACAGTGCCCAAGTGTCGTCAGGGTGAGCCGCTGGCCAAACTTTTAAAAAATGTTAGCGGTGCATAGTTAAGGTAGGAGTGAGCGAAGCGAGCTCGACTGAGCCCTTGTTTTTAACTATTTATTTGTCTGTTTTTGTTGTTGTTGTTACTGTTGATGTTGTTATTCTTGCATTGCCTATGTACTACAAACTGTGTCTCCCAGTTTTCAAAGAAGTCAGTTTTCACCGCTACCATTTTATTAAGGCTGTTTTGTTTTTTTGGGTTTGCGAAACACTACTGCTGCAGAAGATCGCTTAAACGTAAAAAAGAGAAAATGATATCAGACAGATGCCAGACAGTTTTTTTAAAACTAACCTCAACTTGAGTTGCAGTGTGTGCGTGTTTTAAACGCAAAACAAACAAAAATTAAAAGTTTTAATTTAAATTTTATTGCGCTATAATTTAAAATGTCAGTCATAATTTTGAACTGCACAAAACTAAATCCTGTTGTGTTTTAATGACAAAAACTTTATGTTTTTTACAAAAAAAATTAAAATATGACAAATAAAATGCTTTGTTTAATTGCAAAGTGTTAACAAAACTAAAAAATAGACAAACAATTATTAAAAAAATTAAAGTTTTAAAAAAAGGCAATAGAAGTTAACCGTCAAAACTGTCAAATAGGAAACGGCAAAAACTAAACAGAAAACACAACCAATTGCCGACAAAAAAAACGACAGCTGCACTAGTCAGTGGCTGTACAATGAGCAAGCCACTGAGACACTTGATTGGTCGTACTTGGGCGCCAAACTGAACAAATGCAAGCCAGAGAAAGAAAGTCAATGGTATGTGTGCTAGCGTCTGTCTGTTCTCCCGTTGGCCGTCGCCTGACTGTACGACAGAAAAAAGAAAAAAAGACTAACTGACTGACTGACTAACTGACTAAAGGCAGTCAGGCAGCATTGCATTAAAAGCGGTATTGCTAACACCGCACGTGTCAAAAAGTATTGAAAGAGAAAGAAAGAAAACACTAGGAAAGGTGCAACGGTTGCAAGAATGTTGCAGTTTTCTTCAATCAAACTGAACCATCTTACTAAAACACTTTTTTAAGTACTGTTTCTATTATGTTGCCATTGATGTTTGTTAATTTACAAAAGTACAAACTTTGTAGACAAGAAAAACCTAGTCAAAAAGCAGTGGCTAATAAACCGGAAACGTAAAAATAAAAACAATGCTTAACACACACTTGCATTGTTACTAAAGATAATTTGTTGAACACAGGAAAAACGCAATGCAGTGACGCATACTTTTTTATTTTAGCAAGACAATTTTGTTAAAAGCATACCATTTAAATTGTAGATTTTTTGTTTAACAGGAAATTTTTTAATAACATTGTTAACATTTTGCTAATTTATATTTCATCAATTTATTTTATTTAAAAAAGTTTTTATCAAATTTAAAAATACTATAAATTAACAACAAGTTAAAAACTTTTTAAAACTGATTGTTTAAAAATTTATTTGTTTTTAAAACTGTTTTGTAACTGAAAAATACTGTTTTGCATAGTAAATTATTAATATTTTTTGACAACGCTAAACTATTTTGATTTAAAAACATTTTTTAAATTTAAACTTTATTATTTTGTTCATTTTTATTTTTTACTATTTTTAACAAAATTTTTGTTGAAAAATTTAAAATATAACAAAACAGTGTTTTGTTTGATGCATTTTTGCTAATAATAAATATTTATTTGCTATTGGTAATATCTTACTTAAACACACAAAATGGTTGTTTGCTTTTAATTTACAAGTTTTTAGCAACAGCATCACTAAAAAATGTGCTATAATTTAAAATTTTTTTTAAATTTTGTACAATAATTGTAAAGTTTATACAATATGTGTTTACATTTATTTCTGCTTAAATCTAACTTTTTCAATTTTTTTAGTGTCATTTACAGTTCTTACACATATTTGAAGTTATTGTCAGTAATGATTGATGATATAACTAAAATGTGTTTGTATTTTGATCAAAATATGTTTTCCTTTTTTGTTGTAAGTATGTTTCAACTACAATTTTTGTTTTTTGTTTGTTGCAATATTGAATAATGACTTTTTTTCATCGTCAAATAGTAAATCAAACTTGTAAAAAATATTTTTAAAAATTTAATTTGATTTTTG
Organism: Tyrophagus putrescentiae; assembly: GCA_024499935.1. Taxonomy (NCBI): domain Eukaryota; kingdom Metazoa; phylum Arthropoda; class Arachnida; order Sarcoptiformes; family Acaridae; genus Tyrophagus; species Tyrophagus putrescentiae. The sequence continues at coordinate 5,977,082 of JAMZRA010000005.1, forward strand.
ATTTTTTGTTTTTTGGATCTATGACACAACAGAGCAATTTTTATTTTAAAAAATATTTTAAAGTGTCTATTTTGATAAAACAAACAAGGGCTCAGTCGAGCTCGCTTTGCTCACTCCTACCTTAACTGTGCACCGCTAACATTTCTAAAAAGTTTGGCCTGCGGCTCACCCTCGCTCCGCTTGCGAGACCCGAGTAGGTGGACGTTCACAGTGCTCAAGTGACGCCAGACCTCGCCGTTTTTGTCTGTGCACCGCTAACATACATTCATGTCTGGGCCGGCGGCTCACCCTGACGTGACTTGGCCGCTGTCAACGCCCTCCTCCTCGGGCCCCGCTCGCTGCGCTCGCGAGACCCTTGTCGTCGGACGTTATCAACGTCCAAGTCACGTCAAACTTCGCCGCCCTGGGATGTGCACTGCTGCCCCCGCAACAACTGTGCTCCCCCGGCAGCCCAGAACGGTGGTTGCGGCAGCGATAGCGGCGAGAACGGCAGCGAGAACGCACAGGCTGAGCCGTCAGCAGTGCAGCTGCTGCGATAGCAACACGCGCCTGCGCACAACTGCCAAAGTAGCGCAATATCAGCCAAAACAAAAGACAACGTTCCAAACTTTTTGAGTTTTCTAGTAACCCATAGGGTTTCGAGAAAAACCTAATTAGGCACAGACTAATTAAAAGGCGAGGAATCCAATGGTGCAATCTAAAATCTTATCGGAGATCAATTTTTTAGGGATAGGCTGAAATTTGTCACAATTCATTACAAAAGAAGGTTTTGGTGTTTAGTTAAACAAATAATGAAGTCAGTCGCTGCCCCTCACAATAAGCAATATTAAAAATATTTTTTAGTTTTAAAAACAAAAAATAAATACAAATGATCAATGCATTGGATAGTCAACCAAGCAAACGCACAAGTTGTATTACTTATTTTATTAATTTAAACTATAAAATGGACTCATAATTGGTGCCTTTTGTTCAGTAATTGCATTTTTTGTGCATCATTAGAGTACTGAGCAAGGGTTAACATAAAACAAACAAATAAAAAACAACAATTTAAATTAAGAATGAATCTGTTGAAACAGTAAAAAACAGCAAAAAAGCAACAAAAGTAGATAACAAAACGCTCTTTCCTTTGCTATAAACGATATAATTTACAGCAAAACAAAACAAGTTGATGATACTAAATTAGTTGCTCTACAATAGAAAAGTAAATGAATGGCACATAGAAACTAAAATAAAGATTTAAATCAAAGTGCTTTTTTGTTAACTAGAAATAATGCTGTTTGCGCTGTCTGGCTTTATATTTGTTTGTTTTTCTATTTTGTTTGAAAAATTTTTCACTAGTTTTTTGTTTAATAACAATTGAGCAAACTCATAATTCTTTTGCAGATGCGCTATTTATGTGGCGACAACTAAACTGTTTGCCAGTACTATTTTTTAAAAAAGTTTTTAGTTTTGTTTATGATTGTTATTGTTTTTGTCGTTTTTAATAAATAAAATTTTTACTATTTTGTTGACTTGAAACATTTATTTAACATTGAACTTAAAAAATGGTAAAAATTTAGTTAAAAGCATTTGTTTTGAACAAATATTCGCATTTTTGTGCGTGTTTTAAAAAATAAAATCACGTTTTGATTTAATTAATTTGATTTAATTTTCGGGTATTTATAAAACAAGTATCCCCTACTGTTATTAAAAAACTCGGTTCGCGTGTGCGTCCGTCACCGGCACTACTGCGCATGCTTCCCACTCTGCTGGCGAAGCAGAGCGGAAGGGGAGGAAAAGGAGTACAGTGGAGAGGGGAGCGGTAGAGAGGAAAAGGTGTGTAAACTGTGTTGCTTACTGTTGGCAGTGCTTTTGGTAATGGCAGCATTTTTGCCCTGTTGGCAAAGGAGGAGGAATGTTGATCGGTGATTGGATAACAGGGGGAAAGCAGTGGGGGCGTAAGGAGAGCAGTGCACAAGACCAAGTCGGTGGGAGTTGACAGTGTCCAAGTCATCTCAGGGCGAACCGCCTGTCAAGTGGTTTTTCTGGAAGTTTTATGTTTATGTTTTTATTTATATTTAGGTTTAGGTTTAGGTTTAGGTTTAGTTCTAAATCTTGGTCTAGGTCTAGGTCTAGGTCTAGGTCTTGGTCTAGGTCTATGTCTAGGTTTAGGTCTAGGTTAAGGTCTAAGTCTAGGTTTAGGTTTAGTATTAAGTTTAGGTTTATGTTTAGGTTTACGTCTAAGTCTAGGTTTTGGTCTAGGTCTAGGTCTAGGTCTAGGTCTAGGTCAAGGTCTTGGTCTAGGTCTATGTTTATGTCTAGGTTTAGGTCTAGGTTAAAGTCAAAGTCTAGGTTTAGGTCTAGGTTTAAGTTTAGGTTTATGTTTAGGTTTACGTCTAGGTTTAGATTTAGGGGCTAATCTATGTCTTGGTTTAGGTTTAGATTTAGGTTAAAGCTTAGGTTTAAGCTTAAGTTAAGACTTAGGGGTAGGTTTGTTTGGCGCCTCTACTCAATCAAGTCAAAACTTTTGCTAAAACCAAAAGATTTATATTTACAGATAAAAACTTTGCCTATGGTATGATTTTGCAAGCAGTTTTAATTTTTTTATCTAATTTAATTATTTTTTGTTTATTTTTTACCTGTTTATTTTAGTTTGAATCAAAAACATAACTTTAGTTTTAGAAATACTTTAAATTGCATTTTTAGAACAGAGATTAACAAGTAAAAAATACAATAAGTTGAAATTTCAAATTTAAGAAATACATTGACTCAAGAGTACACTGCATAAACTGAGTTTATGCTGGCCCTGCTAATATACTTTATTCTAAACTTAGTACAACATTGTTTTTTAACAATGTTCAAATTATTAAATTTTTAAAATTGAAAAATTTAAATGGTAAATATTGTGATCACTCTTTATTTATTTGTCAAAATATCAACTTTGTTTTCAATAGTTGTTACAAAAAACACATTTCAATTTGTTTGTAAAATGTATTTTTTATGTAACTAAATTGATACAGTGTATACCTTTATTTTTATTGATTGATTGATTGTTTGATATAAAATAATTTGTCAGTTTGTTAATGAGTGAAAAACATGTTGAAATAATAACTAAAAACATATTTATACACTCATATTTTTACTCTAATAACAACTGTGTTATAAAATTTGATCGATTATTATTATTGTTTTTGTATCTGTACAAAAGTTATCAGTATATTGCTGTCAACATTTGTAAATTTTCAAACATATGTTTTTGTTTTTTGAACTTTTTACCTTTTACTATTTTTTGTTTTGTTTTACATCAATCGTAAAAATTGCGTTATCATTGGTTTATCACCGGTAAAATGTTTTATGCTCACGTTTTTAGCAATTGACCGTCAATGCTGCGATTACTGCAGTGACCTCTTCTTTCTTTTGAGTTAACTTTTTTCCTTTGTGTTTTTTTCATTCATTAAAACTTTTTGCTGTTGTTACGCTACGTTTGTATGTCTCCGTTTCAATCATTCACACCAGTGTCTGCGCTAAAACTGCAAGTGCAACAGTAGTGCATCTGCTAAAGCACTTGGCAAACAACAGCAAAGTGTGTCTGCTCGATGGTAACAAGTTACAGCTCACCATTTTTGCTCTTGACTTTTGTTGCCGATTCATTGATTGTTAACGCTGCACTGCCCCGTAGTAGCACTGCGCCGCTGACTGTGGCGGCAAACAGCTAAACACACTAAACACTTTTGCCTGGCAACTGCCACTGGAAGCTAATCTTAAAACCCGGTCTTGAAAACAGTATTGAACGGAAAAGCAGACTGCTAACTGCTACAAAAACAAAAGAAAAAAAGAAAAAGAAAAGTATGTGCCGTCAAATTGGAAAAGGGAAGGAGTAGCAACAACAGCACCGGCAAAAAAGAGAAAAAAGCAGTGTTTGTGGCTGCAGTGAGTGCGAAAAGAGTTGACTAGCTGCAGCTACTGATGAAGCTAATGATCGGTGAAGGGGAATTTGTGTTGCTGCCGCTTCCTTTGCCGCCTGCCTCCATGCCTGATTGGCTGACCCTTGACGCCTGGTTCAGTTGCTGCCGGTATGCACTCACCTGCAGGCAGACCAGTTATACTGGGCAACAGTCAGAGAACAGTGCACTGTGCACTTCTTTTCCTTTTTCTCCTTGCCCTCTCTTCTTCTTGCCAAAGCTGTCTGGCCAGCTGTCTACCACTGTCCCGGCTCATCTTTTTTGTCTTTCTTCAACTGTGAACTGTTTTCCCGTTTCTTCTTTTTCCCTTTCACAGTCACTGCCACACACACTTTTACGTGACTTGGTCGTCAAGTGATCACCCCTTTACCATCATTGCTGATAGTGGTGGTAGTGGTGGTAGTTGTAGTGGTAGTGGTAGTGGTGATGGTCAACCGTGAACACTGCACAGGATGAAAGAAAAGTCCATTGACTGCAGGGCTGACATTGCACTAGTTCAGTTTATTAATAATGTCGCAGGGGTGAACAAAAATGCCGTTTGGCGCCTTTTAATTCCTTAACTTATAACTGCGCATAAAATGCAAAACCAAAAATCATTCATTTTAAATTTCTGAATTAACATCTTTTACCTGAAGTTGATAAACAAAAAATATTTTCAAAATCAACATTGCTTTTACCGGTACAGGTCAAACTCAAACATGCACGTTTTATTTGGTCAAGCGGAGATGCACAAAGCAAATCCATTTGCAAAATTGCCAATCACATGACTGGCCAACTAAAGTAAAACAGTGTATATGTGTGTGTGTTTGAGGCTAAAAAATGAAACCTCTGGAAAAAATGTATAAATGTATGAATGAACAGAAAAAAGACTGAATACAGAAATGAATAAATGGATGATGGCGGTGATGGGCCAATGCGTGAAAAACGTGAATGGCAGTGAATGCCAGGCACATGCACACACGTACGCATTGCTGGAGTCCATCATCATCTGGCTAGAATTTCGCTAAGTAAACAACCGACTGACTGTCTGATGGACAAACAGACGTGGCTACGAGGGCCCCCGTGCTCCCTTGTCTTTGAAAGCGGACTGAAACAGTGTTGTCGCTGGTCAGTGCCACTTTAGGCAGCTACTTTTCCCAGACAACTGCTTCCCTTTAATTCGGTGGCGTTGGTGCACCACCACCACCACCACCACCACTACTGAATGCCCCCTAACCACTGCTCAAAAGTGCTTCCACTTTTTAGGCAGAACAACAGCATCAGACTAGTAGTAGTACGTGGAAGTCAAAGTGAGTAGTAGTAGGTCTGCTCGCTACCGACGGCAAACCAGAAATGAAGTGAAAGCAAGCTTCCGAGCCTGGTGCACTGGGGCTGCACCCAAAAAGTGAGAGAGAGAGAGAGAGCGAGGGCAAAAGAGAAAGATTGTAATTCTTTTTGCATCGACAATCACAGGACAACTTCTGCTGGTGGTGCGGGCGCTTTTCTCACTCTCACACTCGTTCACTTACTCACTTACTCTCTTCTCTCTCTCTTTCTCTCTCTCTCTCTCTCTCTTTTAGTTCACTTGAACCCCGGCGGTGGTGGTACTCGATTCTCTCACTCACTCACTGGCGTTGGTTTTCCTCACCACCACCCAAAACAGCAGCAGCAACTGTGTGTCTGGAGGAAAGAAAAGAGAGTAATGAGGGAGAACCGGAGAGAGTAGTCGTGGCGGTTGCTGCTGCTGTTGCTCGTCATCCTTTCGCAGCATTTCGCGGCGCGCCGATCTGCGGCTTCCTTCCTCCTTCTTCTTCTTCGTCTTCTTCTTCTTGGTCGTTTTCTTCTTCCTCGACGGCAACGGCGACGACGACGACGACTTGCCGACTTGGCGGACGGGACACAACTCATTTTCTCTCTCTACTCGCCGGTCATCGTCGCTCGCTCGTTGTCGCCGAAGCAGCCGACGCCGCCGCTTCAGCTGCTGCTGCTTTCTTCGCCGCCGTCGTCGTCGTCGGCGTCAATCGAAGAGAGTCGGCAGAGTGGGCATGTGTGTGAAGAGACGGGGTTGGCAGTGCATTCACTCGCTTCATACCCACGCCACACATGTTCACAGTCTTTCACACACACACACACCATCACCACCATCACCACCACTATCACCACCACCACACGACAACACTGCACAACACTGATCACACCGGCAATTCAAACTTGGGCGCGCGAAGAAAACGTGTGCAGTGCCCTACTGCACTGGCGGCAACGGCGGCAACAGCAGCAGCAACAACCTGCAGCAAGCGCGGCAAATGTTTCAGATGATAATGAAAAGTTGTGGAAAGTATCTTGTCACTACTGTCTTCTACAATTTTTTCATTAAAATGTGACAAACAATTTAAAAGTGAAAGTGAGTTTCGTACCCCCATTTATTGTTCTTCTTGCCAACTATGTACAAAATAACAACCGACTAAAGTACAAATACCTATGAAAGTGACAAATGTTGATTGTCACTCTGTGCCATAGTGTCATTTTAAAACGATTTTGTCTGTGATCACACTTGTTTTCTTGAAAAATTTTTTGCACACATCAACTTACAAGACACTTAAAAAGTCAGTGGCTTAACACTCAAAACAATCATTTAACCAAACATTAGATTAAAAAAGTTGAAAAACTTTAGCAAAATAAACATTATTAACTTTTGCACTAATTTAAACATTTTGCCTTTTTGTGCTCCTTTTCATCATTTTCATCGTTAATCTGTTGTTGTTTTTGCCGATTATTGTTGCTTTTATTTCATTTTGCCCACATATTAAACATGTTTTTGTTATTTCATTTGAACAATATTTATTTATCATCATTTCAAAGTTTTACTAGCAAGCTTAACTAAAAAACATTTCAAATTTTTTTTATCACAGATCATCTTTTTTCATTGTGTGCCCTTTTAAGTTTTATTTTTGTTGCTTGTGTGTGCGTGTGTTTAAAAATTTGTTTGTTTCAATAGTTGGTTTGAAGCTATCTATCTTATGTCAACTTTGTATTCACATGCCTTCTTCTTATCGTGTTAATCAACAACTCATTTTTTATTGTCAAAATTATTTTAAACAGTTCATCTTTTTTTACGTTTAATCAATTACACATTGTTTTTGCAAATTGAACAAACCGTCGTTTGATGGCAAAAAGGCAGTTTTTCTTTTAATTGTTTTATAATTTTTAAAATATCAATCTGATCTCAATTTAATGACACTTTAAATAACACGTTTTCATTGATTAAAAAACAAAATGCAAGTTTGAAATGTAAGTTATATAATCAACAGGTAGTATTTTACTAATAAAAACAATTTGGCGTTTGAAATCAAGTGCTTATCAACTGCTTTATACAAAAATTAAACAATATTTTTGTGCTTTACTATTCTCTTTTGTTTTTCTTTTTTGAGCAAACATCTAATGCTTAGCGCGTGATAGTGTCATTGTCAAAAATACCCTCTCATCTAGTCTGAATTTGTCTTTACTGTTAATTACCTATTTAACTTATTAATTTGGGCATTAGCAAGGCATTACCATTACCAGCGCCTGTCTTCTCTTGTATTCACAGTGTGTTTCTGCTCCACTAATAGGCGCCCGTCTAAAGTTAGGTCCAACCGTAGTGCCCTCCTGTCAATACTGATGCTGATGATGATGATGAGAGCGTTGTCGGCGGTGGTGGTGGTAGTGCTGAGGAGAGGCAACGGTAACTACCCATACGCACACACATACGCGCTTAGAAAAAGCGTGCACTTGCCATAATTGCATGTGTAATTAGACAGACAAAAGACAACAACTTCTCATCACTATTAAATTACGCTGGGCAAAAAGGGAGACTGGGAGAGAAGGAGATTAGCAGACAAATTATAATTTGTAGACACTAAATCGACTAGGTGCTGTTGCTTTTTCCTTCTACGCTCTACTCTCTTAGTGATGACTTTTCTAACAATTAATACTGATAGACAAAATAACCACATCAGCAGTTGAAACAAGTGATAAAAATTTTAATTTATTTATATTAGATAAAAAAGTTTAACTATCAATTTAAAATGTTTTGAACAATCACGATACAGCATTCTTTACGACTGCCCTTAACAGCTTGCTGAATCTGCACTGACATTCACAAAAACATAAGTTTACGCGCTCCTTGCGTTTAGAACTATTTTCAGAATTTGTTTTAGCTGCATCTCAATTGAGCAAATTAAATGTTTTTTACCAGTTTAAAAGCAGTAGAGCAAAAAATAAGAACCAAACCAGACAGACAAATTAAAGCAGTCAGAAGAAAACAGTTAAACAACAACAACATCAGCACTAAACTGATCATCTAAAACGATAGAAAGCAAGTAGAGTAATGCTCTTACTCAAACGACCAGACAAACAAAAACAGATGAAACGATAGATAGAGGAGGGGGACAAATCAATTGTCGGCAGTGTACCTCGGCATTGTGTCAGCCTAAAGTGGCAAGTGGCAGTGCCCTCAAGGTGGGCAATTACCAATAAGGACACAGAGGCACTTTAATTCAGACGAGATGCTGTTGTTGTTGATTTGTTGAGTTGTCTGCACTTACTGGTTTACTACTGCACTCCACACAATTATTGCTTTCTTTAATATCTGTTGCTCCTGCGGCCTTTGCTGATTGGCCAAAGTTTACTGTCTGCTGGCAATCATTACTTTTCCAACTTTTCATCCTTCACCAACTTTTCCACCTGTTTGTTTGGTCAAACTGCAGACAAACAGTACTTTTGCCCTACAGCTAGGACAAATCTGCCGCTGCAAAAGTTTTTGCCACACACATTTGCAGAGAGCTAGTAAGCATCAAATAAATACAGCAGTCGACCATCTTTGCCTTCAGATAAAAAAACTTTTTTTATTTTTTGTTTTATTGTTTTTAGCAATTAAAGATAAACAGACAGCAAGGAGAAAAACAGTAGTCCGTTTTGTGAATTGATTGTCTAGAAGGCAATCAAATGACTGGCAAAGCACCACCACCACCACCATCACCTGACAGAGTGCTCTATCACACATCAGCACCATTTTTTGTTTTAATTTTGCAAAATTTAATAAATTAAAACATTTAGAAATTTAAAATTGGTTTTTGTTACATTTAAAAACTTAAAAGTTTTTTCATGTTAATATATTATAATAATAAATTTATTTAAAATTTTTATAATTGATTGTACATTTGAAAACACTTTTTGTTTAAATTTGATATTTTTTATTTTTTTATAAATAAATTGTCATCAATAACAACTTTAAAAAAATTGATAACTTTTTGTTTTTTGCATACTTTTGTGAGTCTTTTGAATATTGTGTTTTGTCATTTAAAGTTATTTTTTAAATTTGTGCATTTTTAAATTTATTTTTAATATGTCATCTTAATAAAGATTGTGTTTAATGCAGTGCAGGAAAGGGAATAAAACAAAGTTGTGAACAAACTATAACAGTGCATTTTGAAACAACCAATGCATATTTTTTCAAAAAATTTACAAAAGTAGCGGCCACCAGGCCGCTGGTGACGTGGCTTTGCTCACGCGAAGTTCGAAACCTCTGTAAATGCTTTATAAGCTGCTCCCTCTACCATTAAAAGTCAGTCTGGACTACGTCATGCTTGTAAATCTCTCCGCGCGCCGCGTTACCAACCGCTTATCAAAATGTTTTTAACTTAAAGTAGCAGTCTCCGGTAGTTGTCTCCGGTCAGTGTCACCTCGTTGTCGGTGTTCATCTTCGTGTGACTTGAGTTGGCGCGGAAGCGTGCTGGGCCCACAACCTGTTGTGGTATAGGTGGACGGAGAGGTAGCAGAGTGAGCAAGACACGTATTGGGAAGATGGGGTTTTAGTTTTAATGGGTGCTAGTTGTGTTATATAATGGTGAGTGTACAACTAGTTTAGTAGACGCTGTACACTATTGTTAGTGCATGTAGTTCGGTATTTCGAATACTTCAACACTTTGAAAAGTTCGAAGTTACGTCGCCTGTTTGTGTATATAAGCAGCTACTCTTTGCCATTAAAGTCAGTCTGGACTACGTATGCTTGTGTTCACTTTTACTCAGCGCTTCTTTAACAAATTTCCATTAAAACCAAAATTTTTTGACTTATATTAATGCAGTTAATTTTAGCTGTTTTTACCAATTTGGCTCTAAATCTTTTGCAATCACTAGAATTGCACCTTTTTAGTTGCCTCATTGATCACATTTAAGTTAAAAGAAACTTTCTATTTGGGTTTTGTTATTCTGTATTACAATGTTTTCTACAAAAAAACATTACTGAATTTAACAAATCACAGCATGGTTCATGAATTAAGTAAATAAATTCTGATATTAAACCATTTGATACCTTTTGTTTTTTATGTATTATTCTAGTAACTGTGAAAAATTTCAAATATTATTATTGTTGAAGTTTGACAAACAGTATATATTAAAAAATAAAGAAATGACAATTGTAATTATTTAATCAATATTTTGTTTAGAGTTATGCAAAACATTTAAAAAAATTTAGAAATGTACACTTTTTAGACACATTAGATAATTAATTTTAAATGTTTTTACTAGTATTTTGAATTGTTTTTAAAACCAAGTAGCTAACGTCTCGAAACCATTTGCAAATATGGTCATTTTTACATTATTCAACTGCGTAACTGTTCTTTCTGACAATGTTTTTCTAAGCAAAATGTTGTCTTGTTTTCTAGTTTATTGATTAGCTGGTTAGTTGTTGCTGTTGTTATTGACGTTAAACTATCACCAGCACCACCAGCAACAGCAGCAATACTACCACTTTCACTTTCACTGTCATCATCAAGCGGCAGTGGCTGCACAAAATAAGTCAGTTAACGTTTGTTGTCTACCCATTTTAAATTTGGTGTAATGTCGCATGTTCAGCGCGGTTAGACAATTTGTCATTTAGTGTTCTCTGTCAGGCAGTGTCTGGTGCACCTAGTGTCGTGTCTAGTGTGTTGCAACTAGCAAAGCAGTGCACCCACAGCGATGGCACGTCTCACAAGTTGAACACGCACAGACAGACAATTGAGCAGTGTAAGCACTGATACCCCCGACCACCCGACCACCCGATTACCCCACCGCTCCTACCATTCCCTGTCCTTTGTCACAACTACGTTCTTTTGCTTTTTCACACCAAAACTGTAGCCATTCTCAGCCTGGCCTTTTTCATCTCCTTCTTCCCTTTTCTTTTTCGCCATTGTCTGGCGCTCAGCGTTCTAATAGTGAGAAAATAGCCAAGTCGCCAGAGTGTTCAACGAATGTACAGTGAATGAGGCTGTTGTAGTCACTGCCGTACAGAGTTGAAGCAATCAGGGAAGCAAGCAAGCACTACTAGTTCAGCAGACATTCTCGACCTCGGCAGCTGGGGCGCAGTGAGTGCAGTGTTAAGGGCAGTCAGTGTCTAGCAGGGCACTTAGCAGGCGAAGCTCAGTAGCTCACACTCTTCCTCTTCTTCCTCCTCCTCCCTCTCTTGATGGTCTCATGACCGGCACTTTGGCATGCCCACCCAGCTTCAGACACCGCCACCAGCAGCAACAAAGGCAGTCGAATTAATGGCCCCATGCCAGCCGGCGCAAAGGAAGGCAGTGCTGCTGCAGTGTGCTGCACTAACTCCTCTCCCTATCTCCTCTGCCTCTCTTCCTCTCTGGTGCGGTCTCGTCTCAGCCGACTAATGGCGTCCGATTCTGTTGAATAGGCAGGCTAATATATTACATTATACAATGTAGTTGATGGCTGACAGCAGAGGAGATGATGATGATGGTGGCAGTTGGTGGTGGTGGTGGTGGTGGTGGTGGTGGTGGTGGTGGTGGTGGCAGGAGTGCACCCAAGTGAAACACACACACACACACACACAAGTGAACAGTGGTCCAGCAGCGGCAGTTTTAGTGTACGGTGCAGTGCAGTGCAGCACACCACCGCCAAGTGAAGTTCTTGCCCTGGCATGCGGCGAAAGTTGTCAATGGAGCCATTGCTTACTTCTTGATCGATCAAGTCGAGCTGTTTGCGCAAACACTAATGATGGCCACTGACGACGGCTTTGGTAACAGCAGCAGCAGCAGCAGTAGGAGTAGTTCTGCACACCGGCAAAATTGGCAGGCGGCGGCAACAGCAACGGCACGTTGAAATTGCCCAGAGACCGACAAAAAACCGTGAAAAACGAAAGAGCTGAGCGTCGATTAGAAAACGAGAAATGTGTGTGTGTTTTTTACATTTGGAATATTATGTGTGAAAAAAGTGAAAGTTTGAAAACTAAAAAAATACAAAAAAAAGAATAAAATGAATAAGCAAAGGAATGAGAATGATAAAATATCATTAATACCAATCAAATAGAAAAGGAAGCACACTGCTACAGTGCTACAAAAAAACTAATGACATTGCCTGTTTGCCGTACACTAGTTTTAGCTGCCAGTAAATGGAAAATCGAAAGAATCGTTACTGCATTTGCCAGTTCAATGATGAACACAACGACTGTAGCAGCAGTAGTGAAAAGTATGTGGCCGTTTTTTCATTTCAATTTAAGTGCACTCAAATTAGCTTAAAGATACTTTCTAGCGATAAAGATACAAAAATGTACTTTATATTTAATTTTTCAAGCAAAAACTCATTTTTAGCTTCAGTAGTTTGCGTAAATTGGCTTTTCAAAACACTATGTTTATAAAACTTCCGGCTTTGGCACTTCAATTTATTATTTTGTATAATAATATTTGCACTTTTCACATATAATTTTTGTATAAAAACACAAGTATGTGCAAATTTGTGCAACATTTTAAAATATGTAGCGATATGTAGACATTTTTTCGTTTTAATTCTCACGTTCAAACACAAAAAACTGTTCTCAAGGCAAAATGATTTTCAGTGTCGTTATGAGTCGTAAAGCTTTTCTCCGTTTTTCTTATCCATTTTGTACAACGTTCTGTTTTATTGTTTCTTAGTACGAGCACACATACTCACAAGTTACATGCTTTCAGCCAAGTTAGTGACCGTCTGAATGGCTGGTAATTGGCACCACACAGTTCCTATCTCTCCTTCTCTTTTTTCCTGTAGACCTCTGGGGAGATTATTTGCCAGCAGCTGTGAGGTACTTACTGGGCACCACACACAAACACACACACACACCAACAGCAACACCACCAGCCCACTGACCAAACTGAGTGCAGAGCAATTTAGTTACAGCGTAGAGCTGTTAAAGAGAGAAAAGAAGAAAAATAAGGAAGATGGCTTCCACGTCGGCCATAAAAAGTAATTTTGTTTCATTTCCGCCTTGGCCCTCGTGCGTTTTGATTTCTTTTCCAGTGTTGTTGGGAAGCCTGCTAATTTTATCTATCATTGACTGTTGGCTGCTTACTGTTAGCAGTAGCAAGATCTGTAAAAACTGACCGCAAAGGCACTGTTTGCAGATTGGAAAACTCCCAATTTGTAGCCCAATCACACCGGTTAACAAGTTTATTGATTAAATTTGTTAAACATTTACATTTTTGTTTGCACAGCAGCCAATAGGAACGTTTTAGCAAAAGTCGCACTGTACGGTCTTGCGTGACACTATTACCAGTAGACACTTTTTTCATTTGCCTTTCCTAATTCATTTTTGGATCTGGTTTTTTGTTAGTCAAACAAAGTGGAAGCCTGCTGACAACGGCGACTGGTTGTGTCTGGTGGGTGAGATGAGGCAAACAGATTTGGTAATAACCGTGGGCGCCTGCTGTACAGACGAAAGTGTGGATGAGAAAAGAGAAAAAAGAGAAAGCAGTTTGCCTTCCGGATTCTATTCACCGCTGACGACCCTGCCGCTTGACTTGACTATTAAGTTGCAGTCCGTTTGTGCACTGGGGAAAGTGTAATTTGTGCGCTGCCCACTTTCCAGTGCACCAGTTTACTTTGTACATACTTTCTCTTTTTCAAATTTAGTTGAAAACCACTGAATATGTGTGTGTGGGTGAGTGGACACAGTGGCTGGCGGTGGTGGTGGTAGCGATGGAGAGCGGTGGCCACTACTCAGAAGCACGCTGTACAGAGTTTGAACTGTCTAGAACGGGAACTCAAGTTAAAATGAAAAAGAAACTATTTGCTGATTGCCCTTCTTCTTACACTGTCGCCGCCTGAATAGACAACTCTAAAATGAGATTTATAGAAATTCAGTCAAAGAAGCGTACTTTTTCAAGCTAAAAACACAACTCATTGCACGGAACCACAGTGCACTGGACGATTAGAAAACAAATAAAGCAGTAAGGTCAGAAATGTACAGAAGGCTAGTTTGTTGCAAACTGTATACCCAGTATTGACTGGAATAGGACATACTTGCCTGAAGCAGCATAAAATTGCCAGCTACACATCTACTACTACTACCAACAAACTTTCACAAACACCAAGTGACTACATTTAAAAGGGAATAAAAGGGAAAGAGAAAATGGGGGATTGCAATGAATACACAGGAAAAATAGGAGGAAGAGGAGGAGAAGGAGGAGGAAGGAGACCGGGAAGAGCAGACAGGGAATACACAAACATTGTGCCCTGTCTGCCCTGTCACCGGCAGTCATGTGATCGATGCGTGCGTGCCACTGTTACACTTTCGCTGCAACTTATTTGCACTGCACCCTTACCACACACACACACACACACACACACACAACTCAGCGAACACTCGCCAGCCGTACAACAGCAGCTGCTGCTCTGCTGTGCTTTCCTTGCCCAGCACTACAAACTCAGCTCGCCTGTACAGCAGCAGCAGCTGCAAACACACACACACACACAAAGTTTAGTGCGTGGTTTGTGCCCGTGTGTCTGTGTACGACACAGTGTTTCAGTTCCTCGCTCTTTTTCTTTCTCTCCTTCTTTCTCTTTTACTCCTTTTCCGAGTACTGCAGTAATAGCCTGTTTGCCCTCATCAAGCACAGACCCGTGCAGGCCCAGACGACAGCGGCTGCGGCGGCAACATCAGCTGCTCCCGATCGACTGCTGTCCTTGTTGATGTTGATGTTGCTGTTGCTGTTGCCGATGCTGCTGATGCCGCCGGTCCTCAGCTTTTTCTTTTTCCTGCTTATTTTTCCCCGCCACTACCACCACCCTTTTCCTCATTGGGCAATACATTACCGCCCCAATTCCTGCCATTGCCGTTGCCGTTCGACACATCTGTGCCGCCAATTGCCTCTGTTGTTGTTGTTGTTGCTGCCTCTTTGATCGCTTTCTTCTGGTGCTGTCAGCAACACCAGAAGGAGCATCGTTTTCCTTTTCCCCTTCAACGTTCCCTTTCCCTTTCCTCTTCTCTTCATTTTCCTCACTTTCACACACACACACTGGCATTCTTCAATCTTCATTTCCTTTTTCCTATTGCCCTCTATTTACCATTTCAGTTCACTTTGATTGTAGTGATAGTTACGGTGGCGGCTGTGGCGGTAGTAGTTTTTTCCCTCACTATTTTCACTTTCTTCACTTTGCAGTTGGCAGTTTGGTGCAGTTCCGTGCGGCAGTGTTGTTTGCATGTTGGCCTACTGTTTACACTGCCGCCCTCCAAGTGGCGCGTGCAAACGACGCTGCTGTCATCGCTTTCTTTGACAGTGCTTTCTTTTCTTTTCTTTTTGTGCTGTTTTCTGTTGTTGTTGAAAACCGCAAAACCGCTCGTTTTCGCTCTAAAGTGTACTTTGTGAAATGGCAAATGAGAAAGCAATGAATTGTAAAGGACAAATTGCAAATGCAACATATAAAAGAAACTTAATGCAGCAGTAGAAATGACAGTAGTTTACAGCGCAGGACGCACAAAACATGTGATTCGACCGTCTGGAATTCAACAAACAAACGATAGGCGCATCACATTTGGCAAAATCGACAACAGCAGTTGGACAATGAAGCTATTTGCTTGTTTGACTAATTTTTATCGAAGGGAAAAAAGTAGAAAAGAAATAAGATTTGACCAAATTTTACTGAAAAACAATTTTTTTTAAATTTCTGCATGAAAAACACTCTCTACATCAGTCGCCCTTTTCACAAAATCCGTATAATTGAATTCGTCAACAGAACCCAGTTTTACTGTTTGTCGTACAATTGCGTAGTGTACAGTTCCTGAAATTGTCCTGGAAACGACATGCAAAAGAACAAAAAACAGAATGAAAAAAGTAAAATAAACTTGAAAGCCAGTCAGCCAATAATGGTGAGTCAATTTCTGCAGTACTTTCCTCTTCCTCCTCTTTCTTCTTATTCTCTTTTTGCATTCTCTTCTATCAGACTTTTTTTGCTGTACGGCAGTGACCAAAATCTACTGTGTGAGTGGGGAAAAAATAAGTAAAAGTGGTAGTAAGGCAAGCAAGGAAGCATTAAACGGGCGCAAACAAAAGTGCAATCAAAGCGATTTGTTTGCTTGCCCAGTGTCGTACAGTGTGCACACTGCACTGCACAACACACACACTCATTCACTCATTCACTCATTCACTCACACTGCCCCTCGGATCAGTTAGCCAGCCAACTCAGTTTGCCAAATGATCGGCTAAAGAAAAAGTATAAAATCGACACTCAGTGAAGGCAGGCAGGCAAATGCTATTATCGGATACGGCCTTTTACAAACAAACTTGGAAGAGACTGCAACAGCAAAAAAACTTGTAGCAGTCGTAGTGTGGCAGACAGGCAGCGGCAGCCAAAGTAAGGACGGGCAATCGTCCGATTGATTGAGAGGGCCTGCAAACTAACCCAAGCAAAGAAAGTGCAAAGATCCGCCGTTTTAGTGATGGACTCGATCATCATTAACTGCCCAACGATAAATCGGAGCAGGGTACGCTGGCAAAAACTGAACCGGGTGAGACGTGAAAAAGAAAATTTTCTACTGAAGAAACACTTCTCTGGGTTTTTTCATTCAGCTTGAATGAGTTTCTGCCAAAAAAAATCTCACGTGTACAAAGTGTTTTTATTTATTATTTGCAATTTTGGTCTATCTATTTATTGCTGCTTAAAACAGATCATATGTAAAGATGGTTTACATTTGATGGCATCCTTTAAATAGCTAGTTGAATCAACTTCAAAAAATAAATTACTTCAAAAAGGTCAAGACGAATTTTGTAAAACATTGAGAAAAATTAGATACTTGTTTATTTTTTCCAACCAATCATTTGAAACGGGAGAGTAATATGCGAAAAAGTGAAAAACGATCCTAATGTAGTGATAGTCTTTAAAGAAAAAAAAATGTTTCCAAAACTAAACTCTATTTTTTTGTAGTACCAGCGTTCATCCAGTGTACATCACTGCAATTGCTCTCATTTATCATGCTTGCAATTGCCATCGATAGAAACCAAAGTTTCCCTTTCAAATTAGGTTATGCTTTTAGTAAAGAAAAAAAACGATAGTGATAGAAAAAAAAGAAAAAAGTGCAAAAAGTATAAATATTGTAGAAGCAAATGACAAAGAAATGAAAGAAAAAGAGCTCCTTTTTGGGTGCGTTCAAATGGGGCTGCTGGGAGATATGACCAAGGATGATGATGATGATAGGGCAGTAACTATTGGTGCAGTATTGGATTAAAACAACGACAACGGCAAATGAAATGACTGCAATGGCACAGCAGCAGCAGCAAGGGCAATAAATTGGCCGCCACGACTGCTGTACGGCCGCTGTACAGCTGGCGATAGGCGCTGCCATCATTTGAAACAGCAAAAACGCTAGTTATTGAAGCAAATGAATCGAGCGTTAAGGAAAGCTTAAAAACGAGCGATCAACATAGTTGTTGTGTGTGTGCGTGTGTTTGAGAAGAAAACTGCATTAGTTATTATTTATATTTTCGGCAGTGTCGATGACACTAGGCTAGGCTACTTGACAGTTGAATAGCTGCAGCCGCTTTTCACTTTCACTTTTGAAATGGTAGACGTAGTAGTGGCAATTGAACTAAAGTGCTTGACTTTTTAAATTGCTTAATAGTTTAGGCCCAAAACTAATAAAGCTTAATATTTTGTTTTTGTTCTGCAATTTCACGCAAAACCAATTGACATTACAGAAAAAGTTTTTAAAAATTAAAACGACAAAACCGTGTTTTTGATTATTAAAACAAACAAACTTAGTTCATATAATAGTTAATCTGACAATTATTAAAATTAAAATTTAATAAAGTTGGCGAAGCCTTATTAATATTTATTTTTTATTTTAAACAGCATACCAAAAAACAAAAGTTGTATTGAACAAAGTCCTGTTTCTTCATATTGTCAAATAAAATGAAACGAAAGTCATCGGCAGGTGGCAAACCCCACCAAACTCCCGCATCAATTTGGCGACATTGTTTCAGTCGTTGCTGCAACATCATCATCGGCATCTCCTTCAACACAGTAAGTGTGCTCAATTGATCTTTGCTAGTTACTGAAGTACTAAGTGATTTAATTGAAGTTTCACTCTTTACACACACAACAAAAGGTTTTTCTTTTCTTCATTCCTTTCTTTTTGTATCTTATACCCTCGGCCGCTCAATGTTCAATGATGCTGGTTGGTACCCTTTGGCGCTGGTGCCTTTTCTGCCGCCAGAGTGACACTGCAGAGTAATTGGAAGTAAGTTGCTTAAGCCATTTCTCGTTGAAGAGAGTGAGGAAACTGAAAAACGGGCACTGCACTGATTGGAGTGCACTTTAGAGGTTGTGTGTGGAATTTTAACTAATTTAATTAAAATGGCCATTGCAATGCAGCACCGCTGACACTCCACCCTGTTTGAGTAGTGCTGCAGTGTTGAGTTGAGTTGAGTTGAGCTGCTGCCTAAGTAGGCCACTTCAGGGCTGCCAACGAACGGCTGCCATTGACACCCGAAACCCGAACACACACAGACAGAGAAAAAGA
Organism: Tyrophagus putrescentiae; assembly: GCA_024499935.1. Taxonomy (NCBI): domain Eukaryota; kingdom Metazoa; phylum Arthropoda; class Arachnida; order Sarcoptiformes; family Acaridae; genus Tyrophagus; species Tyrophagus putrescentiae. The sequence continues at coordinate 5,995,802 of JAMZRA010000005.1, forward strand.
GGCACTGTGTGCGCTTTGAAGCGGTTCCGGCGTTGTTCCATTGCCAATACTGCTGAAACAAGTGTAGCAAGTGAACGCGGAAAATGTCTGAAACCCATCATCAGTGGCGAGAGGCATTTATGTCGTGTCAATTGCAAAGTGCCAAAGAAAAACAGAAGCAGTCGTGGCAGCCATAAAATCACCATCATTCACCCGTTTCTTCTTTGTTAATGATTGCACTACCATGTGGCCTTAATCATTTGTTAGCTTGTGGTTAAATTGAATAAATCTCTTTTTCCGGCTATTTGCTGGCACTGACCAAATGAGTTTTAAACACTGAATTAGGCAAAACTAAGTGCAAACAAGGCAATTTTACATACGTGTTGCATTGATATGTGATGAAAATGATTAAGTGAATTAGTGGCAACTAATTTGTTAAAAACGGATATTTTTGTTAGTGAAATAGTGAAATTACTTGTAACACTACTTTAAAAAATTAGTTTGCAAGAATGTGCTAGTATTCACAAAAAGATTAGTGTATGTGCAATCAAGAAATGCCAGTGTGTAATTGTGAAAAAGTTTGTACGAATTAGCACAACAGCGCTATTTTATCAAAAACAAGTTGACCAAGTCAAATAACAAAAATATTTTTTTAAAACAATGTTTTCAATCTCTAAATTGACAATTTTTGTGGTGCAATGTCTTTTACAATCCATTTGACAAGTTCAATGCGGTTTAGTGCAAATACACTTTTCCTTTTATTTGCAAACCGTCTGCACTTGAATTGGCTGTGTGCATAAGTGTTAGCTGTTGCTGCTACAACAAACACATGCACTAACTGAAAGATGATGAATGATCGATTCAATGAATTGGTTTGTTGATATCGAATCACTTTTTCTTTTCCGATAACATTTATTTTATTTCCTTTATACTTTTGTTTTTTTGTGCATCATTTATTGACTGCATTTTTGTGACTATTTGTTTAACTAGTGCAGACATTCAACTTTTTACAACTGTAATGTCTTGTTTAAATAGACAACCGTTTATTCAATGTTTTACAATTTAACATGGCTACACTACAAAATATCATCAACCAATCACAATAAAAACAACACTATTTTAAAAAAATAAATTTGTGCTTGAAACATGAAAAAGCTAAAAAGCTGTATCGCCCAATTGTTTCTTTATTGACATGTCAAAATGTAATGAGCACTGAGTTGGTTGACGATTGTTCTAAATAGACTAGTTGATAAGACAGTGTCAATTGCACGTTGAAAGAAATAAACGAGAAAAAAGCATTGTCAGCATCACATGTTCTGCTTTCTGTTAGTTCACTCTGGCATATGCCAAACAAAAAGCATCATCTTGCACAGTGACGTCTAAAGTGAGTGTGATACCACAGACAAGAGAAACAACAGTAGAAATGCACTTTCTCCCTCTTTTCACTGCACCCTCTTCCACTAAATTTGCCCTTTTTACTCATTGCTTTTCATCACTTGTTCACCCACACAGACAACTAAAGTCTGCCGACAATGCAAATTACTGCTGTTGTTGTTAATGTACAGTCACTGCAAAGTGCACACCACATCAGTGAATTGAATGCACATCCTCACTGACTGACTTCTGCAATAAATTGGCAGATTTTACACTAAAAAAACAAGTAACATTGTGTAAGCACTAGGAAACGCTTAAATGAATCAAACTATTTTGTCAAACTTTTCATTATTATTGATTGCAAAAAATGGACTAAAATAGCTTTTTAGTATTTTACTTTATGGTTTGCTCAATTTTAGCAGTCAAAAAGGTAGAAACATGAGCATTTAATCTGTTTTTTCGGCGTCATTAGCGTCATCACATTTTGCATTTCTCAGTCATCTTTCTTTCAAAGGTGGGTTTTTCAACCGGGCAGTTTTTATACTACTCGTACAACTACTTGTACTTTTTTCTCTGCTGGTGTTGGTGCTGGCACACAGTTTTGAAAAGCAGCCAATCGATTGAGCGGCGTCAATGACAGCTACAAACAATGAGCTACAGATCACTACACACCGCTAACAAGGTGCACTAACCGAATACATGAGACGGATAGTGAATGACAGCCAACAGACTGACAACACCGGAGAAGGTGAAGTGCAAGTTATAAAACGGCAGTTTATAAGCCAATTGTGAGCAAACTGCTGCAGTTTAGTGTCACTGCACACACACACATACACACACGATGTTGCAACTTTTGCTGACAAATGAACCAGTGAGACGAGGATGTCGGTGTCACCCGAGAAAGTCTAGGGAAAACGAAATAACCGATTAGGATCTACCGTCAAGAAGAGAGATGAGATGAGAAACACTGCAAAGTTCACTTTTCAGACATTTCCCTCATTTTATTTAAATTGTACACGCTGTTTGTCACACTTAAATCGTTTAGTGTAAGAGAGGAAAACGCTCGCTACTTCTAAATTCAATTTTACCATTACATTGACTTGCACTATCTAGTGACTATTGCATGTAAATGCATAAGTTTGCACAGTATGAACACGTTACACGGTATGTTTTGAGCAACTGACTGACTGCTTTAAACTACTTTTAGTGTAATTGAAAAAAAGGTTGATAAAAGTAATAGAAAACGAAAATAAAGAAAAGTTTACCACTTTCTACCAGTTTATTCTTTTCTACAACTCTACAAGCCACTGTCAATTGAAACCAAGTGTCGGTAGATAAGCAAATAAATATTTTATTGACTCTAAAACTCTGCCGCATCATCAAAGAGAGAAAGGAAGAAAAAGCTAGAAAGCTGAAAAATGTTAATAGTGAAATCGAGCTTTAGAAATGCCACAGCTTTTTAGTTGCACTTCCGAGCAGTTCAGTGCACACGTAGTGTGCCGAGTGCACCGACAAATATACACACACACAAGCATACATTATGCTGGATCGAATTTGCATAAATCAAATGAAAGCAGCAGCAGCAGCAGCGGCATTTGCTCAATTACTAAATGCAAAAAGAAAAAGAACCAAGTGAGCACATTTTGCATAAAGAAGGAGCAAAAGGAGAAAAAGAGACACTGAAGGGAGACATGTTGAAGTGACACACACACACACACAGGCAGACGGACCCCGAAATGACTGAATGACTGCCATTTAGGCTAAGTGCTGCACCAGGGGTGAATTCTCCTGTGGTCTACACTGGCTGGCTGTCGGGTCGTCGGCAAGCGTTTGATGTGCGCTGTGATGTGCCGTGCATGCACTCCAGTGATCAGTGCAAAACTCACTGCCATCTTGCAGAGATACACTGATGGCCGATGGGGTTGAGGACGATCAGACACAGATCAAAGTAGTGCATTAGCACTCATCAGTCAGAAGAAAGCTTGAACGCTGTCGTTGACTGTGCACTTGATGCTGCTGCCGCTGCACCTTGCTCACACTTGAGCAGTGGATATTACTTGATATATTAGTGTCCACCATCACTATTTGCAATCTGCCAGTTCAAACAACTATTCACCAGTGAACAGCTAATGTCCTCTTAGTGAAGTGCATAATTAAAAGTGTAAACTGTGTGTGTGATGCGTGCCGGTAATGATTGCCGTCGATTATGCTCGCTTCTGTCTGGCTTGTCTATCTCTATCACTTCAGTGTACAGTTCATCTTGGGGGAAAATTTTTCAGATAGACAGATTAGCCTGGCAATTTTGACAACTGGGCAAACAGGCATGTCGACTAGATTAGTTCTCATTGTCAGACATCCTGGTGTCGGTGGGCTACGTCTAACACGCTAGGCTAATTTTAGATCAGACAAAACTCCTAATTGATGACACTTAAGGGTTAACTATTTGGTCTTGTAAGTCACTAGTAAGTTAGTAAAATTTAGTTTAAATAGCTGTAGATTACACATTCATAATTTGTGTTGGTTTTGTGTTAAGTTTAATTTATTAAATTGACTTTAACATTCTGTATTTTTATCTTTTTATGCGTACTTTTTATTTGAATTGTCATTGTAAAAGTATCAATCACTCAACCGACAAGTAGCAACAAAAACATAAAATTTAGTTTTTAACCTTACCAGGTGGCAGTTTAAAGAGTTTGCCGTATTCTACAGGTTTTTAAAATACTGCTAATTTTTTAGTCTTTAAAAAATTTATATGAGTGCGCACAGTAAAAAAGATATAGAGATAACGACATTTACTGCAATTTGCAAATCAAGATTTATGGTCATTAATAGAAACGAAGAGGCAGAGAGGGTAGGCAACGCCAGAGCACAGAACATCACCTCTAGGGAACAGAGCTGTGTGTTTCCGCAGTGAGTCGGCTGAGATTGACGGTAATTGTTGCCTTGTCAAGTGAAAATGCTGAAATTCATTCAATTGATTCATTTGTATAGCAAGTTTTCCGCTTCAATCTGCACTACAAACTGCCGGCGATGGTCACATCTCTGCCTACTTAAACTTAACAAGAAAAAACAAAACTTTTGTTTTGCTAGTAAATCGTAATTAAAAGGAAAACAAAAATAAAACAAGATGAAAAAAGAAAATTCTGCAAATAAATGAATGAACCAACTAATAGTCGAGAAAGCATAAATTGAGTTAAAACATTTATAATTGGGGAAACTACTCAACACTTAGAAGATGGCGTGCTTGTTATCAAACGATACTTTCTATTGTACAAAATGATGCCCGAAAAACTAGTGAAAATGGTACAGCAATAGACAATGATGGAAACTTTGCATGCTGTCGATTACTGCAAACATACTTTGAGGTTAGTTTGGCCGACATTTAAAGCAGCAGCAGCAGTTCCAACACATTCACACTCTGGCATTCTTCGGTTAACACTGCTTCTGTTGCAGCACAGTTAGGCAAATTAGACTGCCGAGAAATGTGTGTGTGTGTGTGTGGTGTGTGGTGTGTGTGTGTGTGGTGTGTGTTCGACCGTGCACAAGCACACACACACACAGTCAGCCAGTGCCCGCCACTGTGACAATGTCTGGCTGACACTTGGCGCGTCATTAGGCTCATTCGTGCTGCCGTACAGCAGCAGCAACGGCGGCACTGTAGTCTTTCCAAAATCTTTCTGTGTTTGTTCTCAACATTCACTGCACAGTAGTCCGTTACAGCAGCAGCAACTACCGCCGCCATAATAAATTTCTTCAATCGGCCATCTCACTGCTCGTCATCCCCAAGCAGCCGCTTATCAGGTTTTTCAAATTTTCAGCTTAGTTTTGTTGTTCTTCGCTGGGCAAACTGTTGTCACCGGAGTAGTGCACTGCCTCTTTAGTTGAGTGCCACTGGTACTGGTATTGTGCAGACGGTGCTGCCTGCTTCTTCAAAAAAAGAAAAAGGCAGCAGCCACAACAACAAGTATTGTCGCCCCCACCCTTCTTTTCTTTTTCTCTTTCTCTTTTTTTGGTGGTCGCCGATTCATCGTCTGAGTTTGCACCCGTCAATGATTAGCCTTTTTGTCAAATCTCGACTCTCTCTCTCTCTTTCTTTCTTTACTCTTCATTGCTGTAAAGTCCGATTGCACAGGCAAGTCAAGCGAAACGACTAAGAAAAAATAAACAAAAAAAGTGGCCAACACTTGAGGGGGGAAAAGGGAATAAAATGAGAAAGAGAAACAGTTTGACTCTGCTGGCGATGTTGACGATGTTGCTGGTGGCATCGGCGCTTTGTTGATGGTGATGTTGATGGTGATGATGATGGCTATGGCGATGGCGATGGCAATGATGATGATGATGATGGTGCATCTATGAGAAAGTCTGGCAGTTAGCTTGTATATATTTCTATAAATATTCCAAACGTTTGCACACTTTGACACTAAGGCAATAAACTTCTGTTGTTTTGCCAGAGTCGCTGCAAACATGGCTAGTGCTGATGTGGGCAGTCATCGGGCAAGTCTAATACTACTACTACCACTACTTCATTTAGTGTTCGGCATTTAGTGGCCACTGTATGGTGTGGTCAATTGAGTCGACCGCAGTAGTGAGTCGGCAAGAACACTCTTAGTGACTTTTCACGCTCAACCATGTTTCCCGCTGACACTGAGCATTTAGTAATTTTGCGGTATTTGCTACTGTGCTGTGGGAAACTGGTACTATGTGCTGGCCGCTGCAATTAAACAAATGTGTGGCAATTTACACAATCGAAGCACTGAACAGTGGTCAGAAGATGGCAAAAAGAAGAAGTGGGGAACAGTGAAAAGGGGATAAGACAAAAAAGGACTCGCAAATAGATAACAATGCCACCAGGAAAATAGTGCAGCTGCTGTTGTTGTTGAAGAGAAACACCACCGATAAAGATTGTGTCTATTTGTAAGTACGAGTATGTGTATGTGTGTGTTCAGATTAAAGCAGTTCAGACTGGAAAAAGGGCTAAGGGTGATAAAGAGTGACGGGTGAAAAGGAGCGGGCAAGCAGGACTGATTAAGGAAATATAATTGTAAAAAGCAGATAATGAAAAGAGGGAAACGAGGAGATGGACTCTTTTTTAGTTGCACTAAAGCAAACAGCAGCAAGGGCAAGTTTAGGTTGTTTTTCAACTAACCTGCCAGAAAAAGGATTAAGTGCATGTGTGGTTTCTAGAATGAGCATTACAGATAACGACAAATCTGACAAATTAATGTTTTGTCTACATTCAAGTCTTTTTTGTTGTTTTTTTTGATAAACTACGTTTTTAATTAACTAAATGTTTAAAATTTAAACAAACGTACAATGCCGTTTGTGTTGTTAAAAGTTGATTAAACAATTGAAAATACAATGTGTAAAATTTTTGTTTTTGATTGAGCAAACACGTTTTTGTTCGTTAAGAACGCTTTTTAATTTTCTTGTTAAAGCTTGTTTAAACAATTTTTAACCCGAAAAAATAAAACAAAAAACAAGGTTTTGTTAGAATCAATGCTTTTTTAAATTAACATGAATATTTGCTCAGTCTTTTTTTATTTTAGCATATCAAATAGAAAAAAACTGTAGCAGCATCACTTTTGGTGTTTTTCATAATTTAGTGGCAGGCTGCTGTTTGCACTAAATGCGTTTTATTAAAGAGAACAAATCCTCAGGTCAGTGTCCTCTTACTGCTGCTGCAGTCTCTGCTTCGGTCGTTGTGAGCAGTGGTGAATGACAGCAAAGCCGGCTGCAGCTAAGCCAGCTAAGGCTGCGCAACCCCTTTTATGCCTTAATTTCTGCTGCTGCCGCTGATGCTTTTTCTGCCCCTTTTAGCATGTCTAATGAATGATGAATTTGCAATGGCAATGTAAGATGCTGCTTTAGCTGATCACTGGCGTCAAGTCCGCCACTACCACCACCACTACAACTACCATTTTGGCTGCTGTTGCCGTTTAATATGGCCTCATCAGTGATGGCACTAACAGTGACCACTACCACTACCACCACCCCCGGCAGTCAGACGACTGCTGATGCTGCTGCTGTCTGACAGCTGTCCGCCGTCCAGCCAGCCGGCTCACACTTGACCTTCGCAATACACGTTTGGCAAACTGTATCTGCAGCAGCAGCAGCAGCAGAACCTGATGCTATTTTTGCAGGTTGTTAGCCGGTGGTGGTGGCAGTGGTAAAGTGTTGCCGCGTGTCTGCCGATGTCTCGCCCTGTTCATTCACTGCTGCTGCTGCTGCCAAAGTTGATCGTTCAGTCTGTAAATCGTGCATCGACGTTGGCGGTAGTGTGCAACTCTTTCTGCCAGAACCAACTTGTCTGTCTTCTTTTTTCCTCCCTTTACTTTCCCACTGTGTCTACTACTGTTGAAAAGTGCAGGCGACGGGTTTGGTAGTAGGCAATGGCATTTCGATTTCGATTGCCACCAAACACTCATTTCCAGTGAGAGCGTCTGGTGCCAACTGGTGGCAAAAGCCTACCTACCATTTTTCACTTCCCACCATCACCATCTGCACTGGCACTTGTTTGTCAGTCAGTGTTTGCAAACTGCTCTTTTCACCTCTTTCTTCTTAAATCTTTCTTCCCCTTTGACTTTTTTTTGTAGGAAGCCAATTTAGAGTTTGAAAAGCTGTTTCCTTTAGCTTGCCATTAAAATGAAGTGCATGTGTTCGTTTGTCGAGTAAGCAAGCAAAAGATGTTGAAAAGAAAAAGCGAATGAGAAAAAGGAGAAAGCCGGTAAAGGTTGCCTGCCTACTATCTTCTTGGGTTCTTTGAACTTTTTGCCCCTTTATAACAAGCGCGTAGTTCTTGAATTTTTTTTATTACTTTTGCCACAGTTTTATGATAGTTTGGCTTTCACTAATCATTGTTTTTTACTTCATAACGTAAAAAAATTTTAAGCAGTTTTCATTCACTAACTGCGTCTTTCAGTAAAATTCAGTAAAATGCTTGCTTTTTACTACTGTCATTCAGCAATTTTTTTACAAGTTTGTTGACAAAAATTTATTGCTTCTATTAAACTAACACTACATTGTAGTGCAAGTGCAGAGTCACTTGTCATGTTTTGCCTTTATTGTTTTTATTCATTGACATCAGTGCTGCTTCTTTTTTAAGGTTCATTTCTTTTTATGCACTTTATCCTATTTTTTTCCTTTTTGATTTACTGCTATTTTTTGTTTTTTTGTAAGAAAACTTTTTTGGTCAATCTGTCAAACTGTTTTTCTTTTGAACATCTTTTTGTTTTGTTGTTTGCATTGCAAACTTAGTAGCAACAAAGAAACAAAAAAATGAGTTCACTGAAAAAACAGTAGAAGTTCTGGTTGTGGTTCAAACAAAAGTCAGGACACGTCGCAGATGGCGCATCAAATTCAAGCATTGAACAAAAAAACAAAGTCACACTTTGATGTGCACTCGAGTACGGCGACAATTCAGTTTAATTGAGCACACATTCATTCGTTCATTCATTCACAAAAAAACGAAAAAAGAAAATGAAACTAGACATCGGTAATCGGCATGCACTGGCCGCCATCATTACCGTTCAGCTGCTGCTGCTGCTGTTGTTGTTGTCATTGTCCCAGCAGAGCTGTTTGCCATCATCGCCATTAAGAAAAAGAAAGAAAACGAAAGACACAGGGCAATTATCTCTATCTCTACGCTAGACAGCACCAGTTCTGCCACATAGTTTTTTTGCTGTTTTATTCTTTGTTGTTGCCCTTTTTGCAAGCCAACTTTTTATACCCCATTGCCAGTGCGCCAATTGTGTGCGCCTGTGTGTCTGTGTGTGTGAAAAACTGGTGGTAAAAGCAGTGGTGAGGGTGATGACAGCAAGTGAAATGCTCACCACCAGCCATTCCTTCCAATTGGACTTGTCAGACGGCACATCATGCTGTCCATCATTATTATTATGACTTAGGAAACACAAACGCAGACACACATAGCTTTAGTGTCTGTTGACAGAAGCGTACCAAAAGTGTTGCCAGACACACTAAAAGCAAGCAAGAGAACAAGAGCGGCAGACGGTACAAACACTCTCCTGCTCTTCTGAGCAAAAGTCATTGTTGCGATGCACTATTGGCACTGGCTGCCGGTTTGTCTGCTGGTGATGCTGCTGGTGATGGTGATGTGTTGTGCAAGTGACACGACACTCACACACTCTGAAATACACTGACTCTGACTGGGAGAACTGGTGTGCCACGGTGACTGTCACTATGTGCCTGTTGAATGGCGCTGTCTGGACAGCCAGTGTGCACATCTTCAGCGTCACCCATGCCTGTCTGCCGACCAGACCAGACCAGAGCAGACTGTCTGTCTGATTTGGGCGACATAAACAGACATAAGCAGACAGAGGGGGAAACAGAAAAGAGGAAAGGAGACAAAGGCGCAGCAGAGAACAGGGCGAGGAATGAGGCAAGCAGGCAAACAAGCAGACAAAAACACACAGCCCAGGTACTACTTAATTGAGTTTCCTCTTCTTAGAACACACCAGCGCACTTTTCGCTCCGGCTTCCCGGCAGCCTTGTTTGAGGGCCACAAACAACCGTCACCCTACACTGCCAACAGAGTGTTAGTGGAGTTTTAAGATGCATAGAAAAGTTGTAAAAACCGTCATTATTTTGTTATCACAGTTTAAAGTATGCAAAATAAAAATATGATGTTATATTAAATTAGTGCATTTAAAACGGGGAACACTGCTGAAGGTTCAAAGCAAGTTTAAATATTTGAAAATTATATTAGTTTTTGTGGCAATTGATCAAATAAATTTTCATATAAACTATTAAACAAAGAAAAATGTTCAATTGAGCCTTGCTTCAATAAAGTATACCTGATTTAACTTAAAGTTAAAAGTTAGAAAACAGTATAACATTACAATAAATAAAGCAAAAAATCTGATTTTTGCTAAGTAAAAACAATGTTTTTACAACCAAAGCAACTGTCATTATAAATTATATCATTAATATGTTTTAAAAAACTTTGAAAAGTGCTGTTTTAGCTAGTGAATAATTTATAACAACAAAAAACACATTGTTCACTCGTTTTTTGTACAGTTGTCTACACGCAGTTTACATTGCTGACAGTACAAACACGAAAGAGAACGAACAGAACTCTTCATACATTAGCACTAGAATGTTTTAAAACTGAATCAATGGAAATTTGCACTGCATCATACCATTTGCTGTTGCTGGTAGCTTGTTAGTTTGTTAGCTAACTGATTAGAAAGGAGCGAAAGAGGGGTAATAAATCTGCCAGTGCATACATTGCCCTTTTACTGGCAATTTTGTATCAACTTGTTCTGCCGTGCTGTAGTGCCTGTCAACTGATAAGTGAACGTTGTGAGCTGTGTGCACTGTCAGAACTTGGCGGTGTACTGATGAATGTTTATTAATTTTCCGGTATTAAGACGGACGGTTAAACGAGGTTGAACTCAGTGCTGGAAGGGGAAAACAGAGGGAGAGAAAGGGTGCCTTTCCTTGTATTCTTTCTTTCCTTACTCACGTTTCTTGCTGATGATTCGTGTCTGCGTTAAGAAAGATTGCTGTGTGTGTTTCTTTTAAACACAGCAGTAAAGTGTGAGTTTTAGTGAGCAGACTGATTGAGCAGATTATGCAGCAGTCATATAGTAGTGTAGTGAACTCTAGAAACTCGGTAGCACCACTGCTCAGCTGAATCCTTCAGTCTATGTGTGCACCGTTCAGTTTCCATCTCTGGTTGTGCTGAAGATGCTGCTCGATAATCAATGCACTGTCTGTTGTAATGCAGTTTAATTTATTTTTCATTAATTTAGTGCTGTTTTACAAGCCACTAATATTAGTACTGTTGTCTATTGTAAAAGAAAACTTTTTAGTTTTTTTTGTTTTTTGTTACTAGCCCTCAAGTGATGCTGTTGATGCTGCTATTTGAACTCTATCTCAATTTAGAACACACCACAATTTGACAACAGCAATTGCGTTTGCTGATGCTGCTGCCGTTGTTGTTGTACTTCAAGTGTTTGCCATTAGTTTAGTGAAAAGTATTGCGACAATGTTGCCAAAAATTGTTTATAACTGATGCTGCTGCTGCGGTTTTCGCCCACTAGTACTTTGGACTGAAGGAAAAAACAAATTCATTTGATGATGTTGATGAGCTAGCCACTATTGCCGTTGGCAAAATCGTCATCCCTTCCTATTGAACTTTGGTACGCTTGATTCAATCAGAGTTTGTACATTTGCATTTGCAAATCTATTCTTTATTTACCTTTTTTCGTTTAACTTTAATTTAAACTTTTTAGATCAAAGTTTGTTTGACTGCAGGTCATTTGATAATTAAATTGCATCAGTTCTCTCAGTTTTTTGCTTTTGTTTTCTCACTCCTATTGTTTGCCAGCAAAAGGGTTTAGAATTTAATACAATGTGGCAATTTAAATACTGTCTGACAATTACTGGCTGTTTTTCTGTGAGACTTTTCAGCAGTAGAAGAAAAGGGTGAGGAACTAAACTGGCAGCGACTAGTTAGCCACTGGCGTTTGTAGGGAACAAAAAAGGATGAGCTGTTAATTGGTCTGCTCGGCACTCTTCTCTGGATCACTGCACCTTCCTTCTGCCTACCTACCAACCAATGAATTGCTCACTGTAGCCGTAAATGTACAATGTAAACTGAATGCCAGTGCAGTGTGTGAATGTGTCAGTGTCAGCAGATGGGTTAGATGTGTCGATGGCTGATGTTCCTTCCCTTCTCTGATTCATTGCACACAACGACGTTGCCTGCAGCTCTCTGCCCTTATTCTCGTTTTGATTTACCAGAAAAGTAACACTTACGACTAAGGTGACACACACACTGCTGATAAGGCACTCACTCACTCAGTCAACTTTGATTTGTATCAGTACTTGGCAAAAGTGGCGCTAATAATAAGCCTTTGACAATAAAATAGCGCAAAAAAAGTCTCCATCTTGTGCAATGCCACATGGTGTGTGTGTGTCTGTGCAATGTCACACATTCCTTCCTCTTCTTTTTCAATTTAATAAAAAAACGTAAAACAACAGTGTTTTTTAAGGGTAAAAACGATAAACTTAAAGAAAGCAGTAGAGCACCTATTTTAATGACTTGATTGCAAAATGGTTCTTTATTTAGAAATGCATTGCATTTCATTTTTTACTTTAAATTTTAATTTAGCTTAAACATCAGTTTTTCGTAACTCATATTTTGTAAATTAAGTTTAACTGCTCAACAAACAAGTGGAACTAAATCAAGGAACATATAAAAAACATCTTTATATTCATTCTATTAAAAAGTGTTTGCAAACTGCAAACTAATTTTATTTGTCGTTTAATCCGATTATAAAGTCAAAACTTAAAGTAAACTTTGCCTGTTTGGGCGAACAAAAAGAGGATAAATTTTAAGACGGAAAAGCCAGGCACAGTAATTTTAAGTAAAAATCAGCTACAGAGCGTTTACATTGTGTGTGTAAAAGTGTGTTTGCATTTTTGTTAATCGCATTAAAAAACTTCATCTTTGTCGCCGTGTCGCCTTTGTCGTCGCAGCAACAACGACAGCAAAAAAACTTTGAGCTGACAAATTCAGATCGTGCCCATGTTCACTACTTTGCAGTAGCAGCATTAAAAACAGTGGCAGTGACGGTAGCTGAAGTAGTAAGCAGGCATTAAACAGGCACGTAATCAAATTAAGTGTGTAATGAGTTAAAAGAACTTACAACACTTGCCTGCCTGCCTGCCTGCCTGCAGTGTGTATTGCTGTGGGTGTTTAGTGCTAACAAGCTGTCTGTGTGTGTGAGTTTGTGAGTTAATCAAATTTGCAAAAAACAGCGAAAATCACTGTCAAGCAATTTCAGCAGATTTGCAACTGCAAAAGTAAACTCCAGTTCGGAAAGCCTCCACGCGGTGGCGCAAAGTGTTTGGCCAGTGGGAGAGTGCACTGCCGCACTTTCCATCTCTGGCACTGTACAGCAGACAATACCGCTACTGCTGGTGCGTGCAAGCCATCACGCGCAATCTGATCACGTGCTTTGCCTGCTGCTGCTCCCGCCGCCGCTCGACCCCCGCAATCTGCGCCCTTTAGTGCTGCTGGCACCCTCACTTACAACTTGCCAGTTTGTGTCTCTCTTCAGTTTCTCTCTCTCTCTCTCTCTCTCTCTCTCTCTCTCTTTCCTTTTGCGTGCTCTAGGCGTCGGAACTTCGGCGTCGGCGTCGATGTCCGAAGTTGAACAAGGCAGCTGCTGCTGCTGGGGAAAGAGCTGTTCTGGCCACAGTGTAGATGCTCACTAGTGTGCAGTTGGCAGGCCTGGTGCGCCCAAGTGCTGGCGGTGGCGGTGGTGGTGGTGTGTAGCGTGACCAGGCACTGAGACGCGTGCGTAATCACCCCCACCCTAAAGCAGGAGAAACAGCACTGAGGGCACTGATAGCACTGGGCGGCAGTTGTAGTTGTACTGCTGCTGGCAATGGCTTTGCCTGCATCGCTAGACTGCTCAATCGACCAGACTGCACACAGCTGTCTCTCTTCCTCATCGACGTTCACTTCGGTTATCTGCAAACGGCAGCAGTGCCTGGTGCTGTTGGTGGTGGTGGTGGTGGTGGTGGTGGTGAGGAAAACGAAGAACTGGAGAAGGACGACCACACTGCTGAGGGAGTAGTAGTGCTCACGTGGTGAGGGATCCTGCTGCTCTTTCTGCCGGCGCCCTTTCTCTCCTTCCTACTGGCGCCCGCTCCCTCCACCTCTTCTTCTTCTCCTCTTTTTGTACATGGCTTTCTCAGCTGCCGTTGCTGCTGCTGCTGATAAGGGCGCCTCTGTGAGTGGGAGCATTGCCACTACCATCACCAAGACCACCACTACCACCACCGCCGCCGTCACCCTTGCTTTGTCTGTCCGCTGCACTTGTCTCGTGTAGAGGTACAGCACAGCACACACAGCCGGTATTACTGCTCTCTGCCCCGTTTGTGCTCCACTGCAGAGAAGATACAGAGTAGCAGGGCTGCTGCTGTCGATGTACGACATGCGGGCGTGAGAGAATTGGCTAAAAGGAGAGAGAGAGAAAGAGAGAACAGTGGCGGCAGACACTCGTGCGACGGCCGACTGTAGTCGGGAGACACTATGTGTGTGTGTGTGCACTGTGTGACCGATCGGTTCACAAAGTTTCCCAACATGCAAAGTGAGGGCAGCAGCAGCAGCAGCAGCAGCCCAAGTTGCCTTCTCACTGCACCTTCTCTGCAGGCTCTTCTTTAAACGGCGGCGCCAACCGCAGCACTCACTTGACGTTCTCTTCAATGGCTTTCGTTCGATGCCGAGCGAGCATAGTAAGCAGCAGGATCAGTTTGCTGCCCTCACCGTTCAGTGCCTTTATTTGCCTCATTTGCCGCTGCTAATTGACTGTGATACTTCCCTTCTCTTCTGTACTTCTCTCCCCCTCACTGGTTCTCTCCTTTTTTTAACGCCGACAACGTAGGCACAAAGCTTTTTTGTTTGACCATGTAAGTGCCAACAGCCCTAGTGGCTATTTTTAGTTCACGCCCCTATTAGAGAGTTGTTTTTGTTTATTTTTATTTTTTTAAAATTACGGTCGTTAACTATAAAAATTTTGTTTGTTTTTTACCTTTTTATTGATAATTCAGCTGCTTTTTTAATTGTATTTTGAACTTTTAAAATACTTTATTTTTGTTGAAAACTATTTTTAAACAAAAATATTTGCAGAAAAATTGAAAAACCAAAAAAGTCAATTGCGTTGTCAGTTGTGTTTAGTAGTGATTGATCAAATTTAAAAAATTGATTTAAATAAATTTAATAAAAACACAAAATACGAAAAGTATAGCACACACAAAACAGCAGATATAGTGAGACACTTGAAAAAGCCAACAGGCTACTGCGGAAATAAATCCGTGCCTGTGCTAGAACCGATAGAGTATTCACCCGCCGCCAGACATGGAATCAATTGAAAAGATTGTGCACACACACTCCTCTCTCTCCTCTCTTTCTCTTTGACGCCTTCTAACGCATTCCAAAGTTGTTCCCGTTTACTGAGTACTGCTATTGAGCCAGACAATTTCCTCACTACTCTGGTCGATCGATGTTGCTGATGATGATGATGCTGGCTGCTGCCGCTGCTGTGCACAACTTTAAACAAAGTATCAGCAGCACTCTCTTTTCTCTTTCTTTCTTCTCTCTCTCTCGCTCTTTTAAGAGCGGTCGATGTGAGCCTGGTGGCCTGGTAGCTGTTTGGGCGCCCGGCGACGACGACCGACACTGGCACGGCTGCAGCCGACTTGACTCCAGCCAACCACTCTCTAGTAATTCTCTCTCTCTCTCTCTTTGCTCCTTCTCAGACTTTTTTCTTTTCCTCAGTTTCTCTTTTTCTCCTTTTCCCCTCTTTTTTGCATTGTGTTCCTGGCGAGACTTCGTGTCAAATCCACGCCTTACCATCACCAGACAGATAGTTGCACAAAGTTTTACTGCTTCTCTCTTTTTGTGGGATCTCATTGCAAAAAAATAAAGAAGGAGAAGGCACACTGAATCGGTATGGGTACACGCTATCTACTTTGTGTGTGCAAAAGAAGAAACAGTGTTTCTTTATTCCCAGAAGTACATCTTTCTTGTGCATTCTGTTTTCTTTTTCTTTTTGTTTACTGTTTCTTATCTCTAAACGGCGCCCGCTAGTGGTGGCACTGGTCTACTATGCTACAACGATGTACAGCGGCAGGAAATAATGCCAAATTCTGCATTCTTCTTTCTTCCTTCTTTAGCTTCTTTCCGTGTCAATTGTCATTTAAGCAATTGCCCCCACTTTCTTAGATAGCCGTATTGGCAATATCAAAGCGATAAAACTTGATTTTGTCCTTTGCACCAGATTGCAGACTTAGTAATGTCCACATCCTCACGCATTCTCTTCTCTTCGATTCTCTTCCGGCACTACCTTCACTACCCTCATTTATTGTAATTTGCAGTGAGTGACCAGCAGTGTGCTGTTCCGGTAGCCTTTGCTTGACTCGGTGCATTCATTAGCAATCTGCTGTTGCAGCTGCACAGACACAAACGGAGACTTTGTAGTTGGTGAACCCTGCTGGAGATAAGATTAATTTGAGCACAGCAGCCAATCTGTGCGTGTGTGTGTGTTTTTGTGTGCACACACAGTAACAGTGTGATCGGCCTCAAAGTGCACTGCAGTCAACTAAACCTGCAGCTAACTAGCGCCCTTGTCTAAACTTTAATTTTTTTACAAACTTAACACCATCAAAGTTGAAACGCAATTTAGCTTCAAAAAGCTGTGAATCGTTTGGTACGTGAACGGGTGCCAATTGCTAATTACTGCTCATTTCAACTAAGGAAAAAATATTCTTTAATGAGTAAAAAGAATGAGATGGGAAAAAGTAATTGCAAATCATTAGTTTTTAGTGCATCCGTAGTGCTGGTTGCTGTTTGGTTTTAAATTAGAAACCATTTGCGCACACACACATCTTTTTCATGCAGGCAAAGTGTGCTTCTCTGCATTGAATCAGAGAAAAACGGGTTAAATTGGGCGAATGAAACCCTTTGCAAAATGCCAGCATCGCCAACTCGTTTTCTAGCAGTAGCTGCGCTGCTTTTATTACTTCTAATTATTTTTTGTTTTATCAAAACTTCTACAAAGTAAATTGCTGCTTCTGCTGCTGCTTCTTCATTTGTTACCACCACCAAACAGGGCAAAAAGCGTCGTACAGTCTGTCATGTTTTTTGCTGCATTTTACGGTAAAAAGCACTGTACAGTAATAAGCATACTTTTAATCCCATTGCCTTTTTCCTCCTAACTGCAGTGTAGAAAAACTTAATACTATTATTGGGTTGCAAACCATGCAGCAGCGTTGGTGACGGGGAATGGTGGTGGTAATGATGGGCAGCTGCAACTATTTTTCCCCCTTTTCCCCTCCTTTCTCTTTCTTTCAATCAGTCAGTGTTTTACTTTTTGTTTGCTGGTGATAAGCTCTGGTGATGGTGGTGGTGGTGGTTCAGTGCTTTATTTCACCCTTGCCAGTCACCAGGCACTGCTGGTGACTGGCGTTCGTGACTTGGCCATGTCGCGTGCATGTGTCTGCTCTGGTCGTTGTTGTCGCACTGTCGTTGCTTTTATTTTGTTGGTGCAGTTGCTGTTAGTTGTGGTGGTGGTGGCCGACTTGTCAGTCTTTTAGGCGTCACTTTACTGCTTGCCATTTCACCGAGAGCGACTGTTTCTTTCACTTGAACACACTGTCAAAACTGTGTTTCTCAGTGCCTGTGTCTGTGTCTGTGTCTGTGTGCTTTCTCAGTGATATAACTCACGCCAGCCGAAAACGCATACACTCACACAATCCTACAAACAGACACTGACTGATTGGTTGTGTGTGTATGTGTGTGTTTGCAAATGCCGACGACATGATTGCGCAAAAAAGAAAAGTTATAAGGCAACAGAGGGGACCAAGTTATGCTGCTTAATTAGTTGTACATTGCATTTAGTGCATCTTTATTTAAAAAATCAAAATTTTGTTAAAAAATTAAGTTTTGTGTACTTTTAAACAGAATTTATGTCCAACAGTTTTTAAACACAGTAAAATCATACTTTGAAACAACTTAAAACTACCATAAAATGCAATTGTTAGTATTGTTAATACAATTGTTAATATTGCCTATGTGCAGTTAAGCTTCCACACAATAATGCCGATAAATTTTTTGTTTTTCATTTCAAAAAAAACAAAAAAAGTTTCCCTGTTTGTTTGATCAGTACTAAAGATAGTTTTTGGTGCGTTGTTGCCGTTGCTGCTTAAGAAAGAACTGACTGGTAGCTGTACAGTTACTTGTCAGCAGACGAGGCAGCTGCAGCCAGCTACAGCAGTCGCCAACAGTGAATTGGTCGGAAACTAAATATCCCCACTAGTGTCTGCTGAAAAATGAAGAGAAAATGGTGTACATGAGTTAGTGAGTGCAACTGTGTGGGACTGAGCCGGCAGAATGATGGCGGGGATGAGTAAGCGTCTGTCTGTGTGTGTTTGCCGCACTCGGCAACAATGTAACGGTGCAGATGATGATCGTTACTGTGAGGAAAAAGAGGGAGGGAAGTGCAAACAGGCGATGGGTGAGAGAAAAGGGAGAGGGAGAGGGGAGGTAGATTGCGGTGGTGATAATGATGATGGCATGGTAGTGCTGATGGTGTGCTTGTGGTCCACACTCCACCGAGTGCTCCTCCTGCTGGGCAATTACATGTGAAGGTCATCTGGACGCACTAACTCATCGCACCACTAGCACTACTGCCGTACAATGCTGGTGGTGGTGGCACATGCCTGCTGGCACGCTTCATTTACGACCGATAGTTTGACAGTGTGCGCTTGACAGTTTGACTGACTGACTGACTGGTGCACCAACCAAACAGCAGAAAACGGTTACTGCGACGGCACTTTTATACGCCGGAATTTGCATACAAACCAAATTCATTTTAAAAACAAAAAAAATTTAGTTGGAAGCACAGTTGGCAATTTCATGCAAACACCGAAAGTGCAGTTACAAAATAGATCTCAATGGAAACAGCAGAAAAAGATATCATCACTCCTATTACCACCACCACCAGGCACATCTGACGGTGGGTTTATGGCACACAGTAAACATGAGTGCTCACCAAAAAAGAAGATGGTGGTCACTGAGCCACTTTTCTCAACTTAACGTGTGCCGGCTGCTTCTTTAATGATTCTAGGCCAAAAAATCATCATCATCAGCCGCCGCCGCCGCCGCGAGCACTGATGCTGCCTCTGCAACATCAGTTGGCGTTGCACTTAATTAGAACATCAACATCTTCTAATTGGGTACGGTTGCACGTAGTGAACAGCTTCACTGCAAACATGGCCGCTTCAAGGCGGCAGAAAACGGTTCTGCTGCTGGTGGAAATGTCTGCTAATCGACAGTGCTTACATAACACATACTGTGCACGCACACTGTGCACGCTCAAGAGAGGTTGTAGATTAGTGATTAGTTTTTGCTGCTGCTGCCATTTCCACTTTTTCTGGTAGCGGGTGATGATGGCCGACCTACAGCTGAACAATTGAAAGTCATTTGTACAGTCAGTTTTGTACAGTGGTGCAGCTACCATCTGCAACTGCTCAACAGTTGTTGAGAAAAACCATACAAGTTGTGCTGCTGTGCACACACACGCACATTTTTAAGTGCCTCCATTTTGAATAAACACAAAGCATTGTTTATGGTAGTGGTAAGATAACCAAAGAAAATGATGATTAGATACCTAAGTAGAGAGAAGATGCCTAATGATTTGTAATATAATTTAAATGAGATTTTCGCAATTAAACATTGCAGCTCACACTAAACTGTGACAACTTTGGTGTTTAATAAATAGTTTGAAAAAGTGTTTGGTTTTTGTTCAAACAAAAACAAAAATTTATTTTTATAGTGAAAAACAACTTTTATTTTTGCAAACCATAAATATTATCTTTAAAGGCTAAAAATGAAGCTTTTACAGTGCTTCAGTGCACACTGTATGTGCAACACTGGCAAGCTAAAAAATAACAGTTAAAAGGGGAAAAATCCTGTGCAAAAGGCAATCTATGAAAGCATGCCAGTTTATGACAAAGTGAGTGAAAGTGAGTGAGTGAGTGAGTGAGTGAGAAGGCATATGACTACGACTGTTTGTTTTCCTCATTATCGCTATCTGTTTGGTTTGGCTCGGTTGTCGCACTGGCTGGATATGCGGTGCAGCCAATCAAATCAGCTAGTGCTCACCACCAGTCAGACGAGTGGACATGCGGCGCCAACAAAGTTTGTCAGCAACACAGCACAGTACTCGACACAGCTTTTCACTTTCACTCACTTTTACTCTTTCCTTTTTTCTTTGTCTCTTTTGGCCAGTGTCACAAGTGCCATTTTGGCTCGTTTTACTCAGTTGATGGTGGTAGTGGTGGTGATGGTGGTGATGGTGATGGTGATGGTGATGGTGATGGCGGTGATGCAGTCAAATCAGTGAACGCTGTATCAGAGTACAGTGAAGCAGTACGCTATCAGATAGAGAAGTAGTGGTTACCTTTGTTTGCAGACAACTACCACTTCTTTGCTGTACATATTTGCCTGTCTCACAGTGTCGTGTTTGCGGCGTGACACTGCCTAGCATCAGCCAGAGAAACAACTCACTACTTCTCTCGGTCTTTCACTGTGCTCTTCAGTGTGAACCCACGCTGCCTTGCCATCTTCTTTTCCCTCTCCCTCTCTGATGGACACATCAAAACACACACACACACACATACATACCGAAGCAGACAGAAGAGAAAGTGAAAGTGAAAATGAAGAAGACGGAGAAATAGAGAAGGAGAAAGATCAGACGACGCGGAGGAACGTGCGACAAGTGACGGTGAAGAGGTGAGCAGTCTCTGCCGTCCTTCTCCAGTGCAACAATCCGACATCAGGCAAACACGTGCTGCACGTTACTGACGACCGGCAACACCGCCCCATTATAACGGGGTGCCTCTCTTGCTTTCTCTCTCTTACTTTTTTGCTTGCCTGCCAGTCTGATGGCGACAACACAGACAAAGCGGGAAAAAGAAAAGAGACAGTGTGCTCTCGGCAATGCGATAGGGACTCTCAAGTGCTTGCACACACACACACACACACACACATTCACTTCCACTCATACTAGCAGATCAGCCGATGATAAGCAGATGTGTTACTTCAAACGATGTACTTGTGTGCACTCTCTGCCGTTCGATCCAACGGTTCTCTCTCTCTCTCTCTCTCTCTCTCTGCTTTCTGATGGTGATAGGAGATTTGTAGTGTTGATTTGCGATGATGATCACTCGCTGATGGTGACGACCGCACAGAAAGCGATGGCAGTAGTGGTGGCAATGGCAAGCACTGCTCGCATCATAATAAGCAGTAGTGATCTCCCTTTTCCACTTCTTTAGGCTGCTGAAAGTGCACGCATAGTTTGACCAATACTATACGGTTGCTGATGCGATGGTGTTGATTGTGATGGCGATGATGTTGATGATGGCGATGATGTTGATGCTCGGAGCAAAAAAACATAAACATGCAAGTTGATGTTCGGCAGTTGTGCTGATAAAGACAGTGATGATGCTGTTGTACAGCTGCTGCAGTTGTACAACAGCATCGGCAGCGGCGGCGGCGGCGGCTTTAGTGGCGGTTGTGGCAACAACAGCAACAGCAACAGCAGCACTAACAACAACAGCAACAACGGCAGTCTTCAGTTGCCGTGTCTCCATTTATTTGCTGATAAATTGTTCGTTATTTTGTATCGAAATCGATGTATGCTGCTTTTTCTTCTGATAACTGTACCACTGACTACCGCTAAACGGCTGATTAGCATCATGTCGATGTTTGGGTGCTGCTATCAACTGCGCCACACTGCTTTTATCAACGAGACTTCTTTAAAACGTTTTTTGCCCCCTCCCCTCCTAAAATCATTATATTTGTCCTGATCTACTTATTACTGCAGGCAGTATCGTCTATTGGGTTTATCCTCATGATCCCCTTTTTCCTTTTCTTCGTCCTTTGGCTCATTTCTAAACACAGCGTTGTTTTTAAAGGACAGTACTTGAAACGGACTAGTGCGCCCTGCGAGATAACTTAGTTGTGATGTCAATTGTCATTTGCTAGTAATGTTGATAGGGGAAACTTGCAAACAAATTATTGGGAAGCTCTTTCTTTTTCCTAACTTGCTTACTAGTAGACTTTGTCTGCCATAGAAGTTTTGGTGGCGTGACTTGCTTCTTCGCTGCTGCTGCTGCTGCTGATAGTTGCCGTTGCAGTTGCTGTTGCTGCTGTTGCCGTTTGTCCCCCTTCCTAGCTGCTCTCTGTACTATCTCTAATCACTGGTCTAGGAAAGTGTGTGCACTGCACTGTAGATGTACAGACACACACACATGCACACACATACAATGTCGCCGAGAAGTGGAGACAATATCGGCAGACAGACAGACAGACGGGGAGACGGGGAGACAGGGAGACAGGCAGGCAGCCAACAACAAGTGCAGCCGCTACCCAAGAAGCAGCAGAAACAGAAAACTGCTGCAACTGCAGACGCTTACAGTAAAAGCCTTTCTGTTGTTCGTTCATCAGCACCTTACAGCACAGTTTGGCGCTGTTGTCGTTGCCGCTGTGCTGTAATCATCTTCAATCTTCTTTCTCACCACCACCAACTCCTCCTCCTCCTCAAAGCTTCTTCTCACTCAGTGTTCTCTGATGGAGTGCAAGCACTTGGTGGTAGTGGTGGTGATGGTGGTGGTGGTGAGCAGCAGTCCTGGCAGGCCACCCATTCGGTGTGACAGCCGACACCTCGACCACATCAAATGACGTCCTCCTCCTCCTCCTTTTCCTCCTTTTCCTCCTCCTCTTCCTCGTCGTCTGATTGAGGACTTTTTCTTGCTTGCTTGTTTTCTTTTTGTTGCTTTTATTGTTGGGCGCTGGTGCTGCTGTTGCTGATGCCGTTTGCCGCACGGCTGCCGTTGTTGTTGCTGCCGGGCCGCCGTGCAGACAAGTAAAGTCAAAGTTGGCAATGAGCAGTAGTTGCAGTGCAGTCAGAGCCACACAGCCATCCTTCCATCCATTCATTCATGCAGACAGACAACTAACCAGCCAGCCAGCCAGCCAAACAGCCAATCAACCAGCCGACAAAGTACCACCATCACCACCACCACCATCATTTTTCATTCGCCGCCATCGTCTTCTTCTTCACCGGCGCCGAAGAAAAAGAAAATTTCGCAACGGGGCACTCTACAGCATTGCGCGTTTACCGCCAGAGTTTCGTTCAAAAACAAAGAAGAGAACTCACTCACTAGCTTTTGTAGTAGGAGAGAGAGAAAGAGAATGAAAAAGAGCACGGTGTTGCACAAAATCTTGTCTTCTCTCTCTTTTTTTCAGTTTGCAACCTTACTCTCTCTCCCTCCCAACCCGGTGTGACGACAAAATGAGAGAGTGTGAGTGTGAGTGTGTGACAAAGTCATTCGCCGGCGACGACTACCCCAACAAGTCGCTTGTCGCCGACGCCGATTAGAAGTGAAATGTGAAGAGGAGAGGAGTGAAGAAAAGTGAAAAAGATCACGGCAAAAAACTGGCATCATCGGCAGACAGCAGCAGTGTCTCTCTAGGCAATGGTTCGGTCGCCGGCAGTAGTAGCAACCGTTGCAAAATTCTTAACTTAATATTTCACCGTATTCGCTGTTATCAAATGCGTGTCATCATTTCTGCTGCTGCTGCAAACGGCATCATCTTTTTCACGGCGACTGTCTTTCACTATTCCTCTAAGTACCTAACTGTGATCATTTATGCCAGCAAGCAGGCAAACAGACAACAAAAGAGCACCTTTTTGGACCGTTACACCCTTCTGTTGTCTCTGCCTCTACCCTCTTCTTCTTCATCATCACCAAATTCATCTTTCCCTGTCTGATCATGTCTTTCTTCAAGTAGCATCTTCACCTTCATTTCCACCATCATCATCTCCAAATCATAGCAATCAGCACACACACTCACACACAATTACAACATCCCCATCATCACCACTGTTTTCCCTGATGTTTGCCTCTTTCTTCGTTTAAATATATTTTCTCTTTCTTCTCCTCTTCTTTTTCTTCTTCTTGTCGACACTAATAAAAAAGTCCTAATCTCCCCTGACAATCGTCGCATCTCGTGAGCTGGTGTGTGTGTGCATGTGATTTGTTAAGCTACTGCAACACGCTACTGTAGTGTTGTTGCCGCAGCCGACTACATCGTTAAAGTCGATGGTTAGTTATACACTCTATACTTGCCGTTTGTCGCCGTTTGCTCTTCTTTCTTAACGTTTTCATCAGTATCACCTGCTGCTGCTGTTGTTGATGCTCTTGTTTTTGCCAATGTTGTCTCTCCCCATTACTTCAGTTTTAAGTAAACTCTTTCTCCTCAAACTGCTCCATTCGTCTTTAAATCGAGGCTATCCGTTTTATCCGCCGTCGATGACGATTGCTGTTATTCGCCTACTTAACTACATACGACAATTTTACAGTTTTTCTCTTTCCCCCTTTTCACCTTTTCACTTCTCTCTCTCTGCGCACCACTTTTTGCCCAGCGTACACTTGTTGTTCACTTATCACTGCAACCGCATTACCATACCATTTAATTATGTAATTTGTGCGTCATCCTTTAGCAGCTGATTAGAGAAAGAGAGAGAGAGAGAGAGAGAAGAGAGAGAAGAGAAGAGAGAGAGAAAGAGAGCAAGAGAAGAAGAAAGAGCAAATAAGAACGCATAGGAGCGATTTTTCCGGGTCGACTACTGTGCAGCTGTGTTTTATCTCAAACGCGCCTACTCTCTCTCTTTCTCGCTGCTGAACAACAAACGCAGTGTCTTGTCTTGTTCAGTGTCTTTCAGTGTTTTTCTGTCTCTGTTCTGTTTTGGCACACGCACACTGCCGTACTGCTGATTAGCAGCATCAGCAGGGATCATATGTCCTCTGGAAGGCAGGGCGGCCACCACCACCACCACCAGCAGCAGCAACAGCATCTTTTTAGCGACAGCAACAGCCATCGACAGATATTGTGCTGTCGCCGTTTGGGCACTTCTCTCTCTCTGTTTTACTTTTCTCAATGGGCGGCCGTGTCACTTGCTTATCTCCTCTGCTTCTTCGATGATGATGAGCCCCTGCTGCTGTGTTTGGCCTCTCTGGCAGACTACTCCGACTGTACAGTAGTAGTACGCCTCGGCTGCCAAAGTGGCTGGTGAAGTCTCTTGGGCAATTGATGCGCCTCATCATCATCGTCAATGTGTGTGTGTGTACTGAACTTTGTTGAGTCAATACCGATTTGTCACCCCACACAGACAGTGTCGTTGACCACTTACTGTCGCATGAGATTGCTTTTATTCAAACGTAGCGCAAAAAAAGTTACACATAAAAAAAGTTTGTTAAAATGTGAAGAGATTCAGTGATGTTAATAACTCTTTTCTCCCCCTTTTGTCTCTACCAGAATGCACCCATCTGCGGCTGCTGCAGCAACAGCGCCAACAGCTCATACTCAAAAATTGGTCTCTAACAGCAGCAGCAGCAGGAGCACTGTGGCACCATTCTCAATCGCCCCCTCTTCGCCAACCTTTTCCTCATCGTCTTCCTCCTCTTCCTCTTCCTCCTTTGCAATATCTCAATTCCTGAACAGTCCACCACCAGTCAGCAGTGGTGGTGGTGGTGGTGGGGGTGATAACAAGTTTGCAGAGGGCTCAATCGGCAGCTCTGCAGAATCATTGCTGGCACATCTGCCGCCGCCCCCTTTTTCCACCTCCTCCTCCTCCTCCTCCTTTTCCCCTTCCGCCTATCACTCTCCCCTGCTGAGTGCCTCACTCGCCTTTGGCTGCACCGTCTTTGGTGGTGGCGGTGGTGACAGCACCAGCAACCACAGCACCAGCCTTGGCAGCAGTGCCACCAGCTCTGCCCCTCCCTCAATGGTCTCCACTGGCTCATCGGCGGCCGCTCTGGCCACCATGGTCAAGTCATCATCAGTAGCATCGTCATCGTCATCATCCGCATCTTCATCCTCTTCCGCTGCACCGCTGACCAACAGCCACAACCACAACAGCAGCAACAGCAGTGGCAGCAGTGGAGGCAGCAGCAATGGCGGCGCTGCCGTTCAGGCAGTGGTCGCCGCGGCGGCCGCCGTTTCCTCTAGTCACCACTCCTCCTCCTCCTCCTCATCCTCATCTGCCGCCACTTCCTCTTCCTCAATGTCACAAATGAGTCACCACCATCACCACCTGCCCTTTCACGAGTCGGCATTAGGTGGTAATCACCCTCACCACCCTCACCAGCATCGCCCATCAGCGCACAGTGCCGCTTCCCTGGCCGCATCTGCCTTTTCGCCCGCCTCAATGCTGGCCGCAGCTGGCGCCCTCAACTCTGCCCTCAACGCTGGCAATGGTCCGGGTGCTGTTGCTGGTGCTGCTAATGGTCCTGGTGGCGGTGGTGGTGGTGGCAGTGGTGGAAAGCCACTGAAAAGCGAGGACCTTTTTGGTCTTTCTCAGTCTTCCACCTCCTCTCCATTTGGATCGCTGTCCTCCCTTGCGGCAGCAAGTGGTAGCCTGAAAGGTAGTCCGCCTGGTTTGCTAGGCGGTACTGGGGGCGGAAGTAGAGGAGGAGTAGAAGGAGGTAGTGGGAATGCAGGCAGCAGCACCAGCAGTCAGATGCACTCGCCCACCTCCCCCGTTGGCAGTCCCTATGGCTCAGGTGCTGGCGGTGGGGGCGGGTCAGGCGGCGACCGATCTGCCTTTGAGTCCATGCTGAACAGCTCCAATGGCAGCTCCAGTGGCGCCCGAAAGAAGCAGTCCACCAGGGTAAGTGTGCAAAGTATAGGCTTTACAAATTGTTATCAACGTTGTCATTATGTTGTCTAATTATCTAACGACTACTACTACCTCTACTTCTATTACCCAGGACCCACTGTCGCATCGAATGATTGAGAAGCGCCGTCGTGACCGTATGAACAACTGCCTGACTGATCTCAGCCGTCTGATACCAAACTCCTTTATCAAAAAGGTTTGTAAGCACTGCAATTGTTGTTTTGTGCTCAAACAGCTAACTGTTGAATTAAATAAAGATTTACTAACTAATACAACCTTTTTCTCTACCTTTGCAGTCCTCCTCACTGCAGAACCGCGGTCGCATTGAGAAGACGGAAATCATCGAGATGGCCATCAAGTACATGAAGCACCTGCAGAACCTCGCCGAACCACTGCTAGTGGACGACGGGCCACTGGGCCCCTCGCCGACGACGACGCCCATTCCCAGCGTGGAGCACGACCAGCTGTTCATGCTGTGCAACTCGCACTCCTCCAGCACGGGCACGGCGCTGCTCAAGGACCGGCACCAGTTCATGCGCTACGGCTACCAGGAGTGCGTCAACGAGGTGGTGCACTTCCTCGAGGAGAACAACCTGGACAGCTACTTTCTCAAGCTCATGGAGCACCTCAATGAACACCGGGAGAACTTGAATATCGGTACGGGCTAAAAGATAAAAGCAAAGGTGTTGTGCTAAAAGCAGAACATTTCTAACCAAAACATGCTTTCATTTACCACAGGTGTTGTGAACAAGTACATGTTGGCTGGTGGAAACGCTGGTTCTGCAGCCGCTGCTGCTGCCGCTGCCAACCTGGGAAGCTCAATCATAAACAACTACGATGATATGCAGCAGCAGCTAAACGCAGCTCATGCCGCCGCACTGGCAAATGCTGCGGCAATGGCTGCTGCTGCTGCTGCCGCTGCATCCAGTGCTTCCAATGAGCCACTGTCCGGTGGTGAAGGCAGTGGACATCCCCTGATGGCGAATGGACATACTGGAACATCTCCCGCGCCGCCTCAGACATCCTCCTACTCACTGAACGCCATCAAGTACATGATTGACAGCTCGGCTGGAGGACCGATGAACAGCAGTTTGGAGCAACAGCATTCACTGGCCAGCTCCAACCACCATCAAGGCATGGAAGTTGATGGGGAGCAGCAGCACCAACAGCATCCCCACCACCACCTTCGCCACGGCCCAAATCATCCCCACAACAGTTCGCCACATTCCCCCGCCTCTTTGTTGTCGCTGAACTCCAAAGCCTTGTCCGCATCCGGTCTTCTGGGCGAAGCCAATGGCCAGACCACCATGATGGCCAACTCCAGTGGCGGAATGATGATCTCCTCTTCGAGTTGTGCCGCATCGCCTACTGCTGCTGCTGCTAGTGCTGGAAGCAATGATGTCGCCAAGGGTGGAAACAAAAACGATGGCAGCTCTGCTGCTGTTGCTGCCGCGGCCGGTGAGCCAGGTCACTTTAATTTCAAGAAGGACATTAAAGACCGCTTCCAGAAGGTGCTCGACCGAATGAGCGACGGCAGCACTGCCTCCTCGTCAGCCTCCAGTCGCAACTCGAGCAGTGCATCGTCCTTCAACTCGGACGGCACTGCCGAGGCCTCTCCCCCGGTCAGTGGCGGTGGCAATGGAGGCGTGTCAGCTGGCATCATCCCGCCATCTAATGCCTCTTCCTCACTGGGAGGAACGGGCATCGGCGTGCCCACAGTGGTAGACACCACTGCCGCTGTCAACCAGATCGTCTGTCAGTTGTCCTCATCGGGTTCACTTTCCTCCAACTCCTCTTCCTCGACGTTGTCCGCCTCGGAGACCAAATCGGTGGCCAATGATCTGCAGATGATCTCACTGATGCACTCCATTGGTGCTGCTGGTGCTGGTGATGGTGTTGGTGCTAATGCTGGTGCTAATGTTGGTGCTAATGCTGGCGTTAATGTTGACCCAGCAAGCCACGGCGAGTCAAAGCCCTCAAAGGAGAGAATTGACATTGAGGCGATGTACCAGAAACTGTCCAGCAATCTACTGAACACATTGTCCTCGCTAATCACCGCCTGCACCAGTGAATACTCTTCACTAGAGGGCAGCAGTGTCAGTGGTGGCAGTAATGGCAGTGGTGCAAGTGGTAATTTGGGCCCGAACAGCAGCAGCAGCAGTGGCGCCGAATCAGTGTACGTGCCCATCTACGCGATGCACCCCTCCGGGCACTACTACGTGCCAATGCACATTGAGGCGGCCATTCTCGGCATGAAGGAGGAGTACACAAAGTCAAACAAATTTCCCAGTAAACCGCCCAACTACAGTTCAAACAACATCAGCAGCACTAATACTGCCAGTAAACTGGCCAACGGAGACGGAGGAAGCATGGGCGGGGCTGCTGATTATGAACACGGAGGGGAGCACGGCGAGTTGACGCTGACCACCTCGGCATCTGAGCAGCATCAGCAGCAGCAGCAGCAGCTGGAGGGCCGAAGTGCAAAGAAGATGCGCTACGACCGTGACCGACGGTGCTGCTTAGTCAGAGCATCAAGTTCGCCTTCAACAGTCGGCCGCCGGCGGAGGTATTTGGCAGGTCAGCGGAGCAGGCGGCGGCGGCGGCCCACAGCAGCAGCAGCAGTCAGCAGGTGATGCTCTACCCGATGACCATCACCGTGAACCTGTCGCACCACCAGAATGTGTCACTCCATACGGTGTTCAGCTTTCTGAGGGAGATGCTGTGCAGGCAGGCAGCAGAGTCCGGCAACTGTTCTGCACTGAATGGCTGCTGTTCGATAGTGCCCAGCAGTGGTGGTAGAGCAAGTGGTGGAAGAACCACCACCACCATTGGCCATGCTATTGAGGAGTTGAAGAGACAGAGCATTGCTGCCGGCGGAAAAAGTGGTCGCTTCTCCACTGATGATCTCTGTGGAGTTGACCTGTCGGCTCGCAGTCTGGTGGCGGCCGGTGGTAAGCCAGCCTTCCCAAGCAGCGCCTTCTCCTCGCCTTCTTCACTGCTGGACAGCAAGCCGGTGCACTCTCAGCACCATCTGCACTCATCCTTTGCTGAAGGTGGTGGATCGACTGAAGGAAGCACCGGAAGTACCATGCTGGCAAAGCATCTTCTCGCCGGAAAGCGTCCTGCCTCGCCACCACCACCACCAGCAGCAACTTCTTCAGTGGGGTCCCTGACGCCCAGTGAGATTGCCCAGATGGTTGCCGCCAATCAGGTGCAGCTGACCGCCCTCACCAACTCAGTGGACCTGTCCTCGACGGCGCCGCCCAGCGCCAGTGCCACTGCTGCGCAGATGATGATGATGCTCGCCGCGGCGGCTCACAATTTGGAGAAGAGTGGAGGGACTGATCAGCAACAAGAACATGCTCTAAACGCTCTCTCCGCCAGTCATCTATCTGCTCAACATCACCACTACCCACTGGACTCACTTCAAGGTGGGCCGTTTGGGTCACTGGAGTCAGTCAGTGGTGCTAAAAAAGGTTCACTCTTTGCTGGTGAAGACCACCACCCTCATCATCCCCAGCACATGTCAGCCTTTTCCGCCATTGATGACCCCTATGCTCTAAAAGATCGAAAAGCAATTTCCGCTTCAGGGAACGATGTGAATTCGCACGTCAAAAGCAATGGCATCGTGAAGCCTATTGCCACCACTCCTCTGGGTCACCACCATCGCCCCCACCACCAGCAACACCCCCACAGTGTGAACAGCATTGCGCCATTGCACTTGATGCCCCACCACCATCCGTCGCTGCTGCAAGAACCAGTTTCCGAGGTGAAACCCGAAATGGAGCACCTAATGAACAGTTCACTGTACCACAAACTGACGGCTCCAGCGGTGCCTCCCTCTTCCTCCGCCTCCTCCTCTTCTGGCAAACTTTCTCATCAGCAGCAGGAGCCATCAGGAGCTCACTCTCGGAACAGTCACACGCCCACGCTGATCATCCCCAATGTGCCCACGTCAACGTCGAGTGCCGCCAGTTCGGTGCCGCTGACGCTGCCGCCGGGCACTTCGCTGCACTCACTTGCCCACTCCAGTGTCTACAATGGCGGTGTCTACGGTGGCCACCACTTGTTCGGTGGCACGCCCACATCTGCCGTCTCCGTCTCCGCCTCCACCTCCTCTTCCTCCTCCTCCTCCATCTCTGCTGATCAGCATCACCATCATCCTCGTGAACATCACCACAGTTCACTGTTCTCTCCGCCGATGAGCGTCCTCAATGGAGGAGGTGGTGGTCTTCGCAGTCCGCCACCGCCGCCTTCACCCCCAGGCAGTGCTCTACAGCAGCAACAACAACAGTTGGGTCTTCGAGGTGGAGTACCCGTGTCCACGAGCGGATCATCGGCTGCTGCTGCTGCAGTGGCCGCCCCCTCACTGGCCAGTTACCTGCAGCCGCACGCTCTGGGGCAGCTGAACCTCTCCAACTACTACTCCAGCCTGTGGGCATCGCAGTTGGCTTCCGGTGCTGGCAGCTCAAGTGGAAATGGCGCCACTCCTTATAGCAATGGCAATGCTCTTGCTGGAGGTAGTGCATCATCAATAGCTGATTTTGCTGCTGCCTCCTCCTCTTCCTCTGCCACTGCAAACATTCACAAAGGATCTCCGATGCAGTCTGGTTCGGCTGTGGGCGGTGGTGGCGGTGGAAACAACAGTGGCAATGGTTTGCACCCCAAGACGACGAACACCATTGCCAATGCTGTGGCAGCGGTGGCAGCTGCCAATGCTGCTGCTGCCGCCTCTTCTGCCAATCCCTACGGCATGCTGTCTCTCTTCAACTCTGGCCCTGGTGGCTCTGCTGACCAGTACTCCCTCTTCGGAGGACCTCCTCGTGGCAGTGTTCTACCGCCCATTGGAAGTCCATCAGGTGGAGGAATGCAACACTCTTCTCACCAACTACCACCACCACCGATCATTCAGTCGATCTCACTAGATCAGTACGGCCTGAACAGCTCACTGGCTGCGGCGGCGGCGGCTGCTGCTGCTGCTGCCTCTGCAAACAGCAGCAACAGTGGCGGCAAATCAGGCACAGCAAACAACAAGGGCAACAGTCGAAGTCAGCCAGCATCGTCGGAGCCTTCACGACCCGGCTCGGCACTGACGCCTATGAACTTGAGCAAGGAGACGGCTGCGGCCGCAGCAGCCTCTGCTAAGCTACTCTAAACTTTGAGCACTGAGCAAATGCCTACACTTGCACACACACACACACACATGCACACACAAACATACTGACTGTGAAAGTATCAACGTACCTGTGGTAGACTAACTGGTCATCACAATGCAAAGCGAAATGCAATTTATCAGCAAATAACCCACCTAGTCTCCTTTTCTCTTTTTCTCTCTCTTGTTCCCTTATTCATTTCTCAACGCCGCGCATCTCATTCATCACAGTAGTAAACTCGATGTAAAGAAAAAATCTCTCTCTCTCTCTCTCTTTCTCTTTTTTTTGCCTTTTCATGACTGTTCCCAACTTTGCACTTCAATCACTTTACTCTTCTGCATACTCATTCTGAAACACTTTAACTGAGCGCCCACCACCACCACACACACAAGTTCTTTCTTTTGCCGCCAAGAATAACGCCTCCTCTTTCCCT
This sequence comes from Tyrophagus putrescentiae, assembly GCA_024499935.1. Taxonomy (NCBI): domain Eukaryota; kingdom Metazoa; phylum Arthropoda; class Arachnida; order Sarcoptiformes; family Acaridae; genus Tyrophagus; species Tyrophagus putrescentiae. The sequence goes on from JAMZRA010000005.1 coordinate 6,028,018, forward strand.
GATCTAATTGGACCGAAACGTTTGAAAAATGCCAGATTACGCAGATCTCTCTTTTCTCTTTCTTTCTTTCTCCTTTTCTCTTTTTTCATTGCAGAAAAGCCCACTGACTACTGCAAGCAAACTCAACTTGGCTTTCAACCCTCTATCTCTTCAACTGTTCTCCCTTTATCTCATTCTTCTCACAATGCACGCACGCAAGCAAGCACCCACAAAAACACACACACACAAAAACTCATGCAATTTGTGACCACTCCACAGGCCATATTCTTTCATGCTCTATTCACCATTTTCCTTCATCGTTTTCCTTTCTTCACAACTCGACAGTTTTGTGATATTTTTCTTTATTTCTTTATTTTTCATTTTTTCTCATCCCATTGCTCTTTTATTATTATTATTATTATTATTAATCACCTAAAGATTCTACTTTTTCTCCCTTTTGCCCGTACACTTTCTTCATCTTCCTTCTTCTTCTTTTCTTTTTTTTCTTTTTGGCTACTACAATATTTCCCACTGGCCACAACCTTTGTTTCACCTTACACTCCTGAGAGCACGCCACATCCAGTCTGCTGAACATCACCTGCTCTACACACACAGACACAACACTACATCTGAAGTGAACAGCACACACAAAAAATGGCAGATAGGCAAAGACATAAACGATCTCACAATGTTTGCGAAAGGTTTCCCTGCTTTCCAGCCCCGACTGACGAGCCAACTCGGCGGTGGTTGATAACGGTAACAAACAACCAATCAGATTGAAGCTCCCCAATGTGATGATACACAAACACCCACATACCCACACACCCACACACCCACACACCCACACACACCAGTGACCACTGTTGTTCTCTTTCTCTCACCACTATCTCATTACTTCATGCTCTCATTCTTTTTATCGACCACCACCACCACCACCACCACCACCACCACCACCACCACCACACCCTCCGTGATAAAACACTCACTCCCCACACACCTTCTTCTTTCTTACTTTCACGCCCAAAATAGTTTGACCAATAGTGTGATTCCACTGCTATCAACAGCCCGCTAAATAGTGACAGAGATGTTGTTATTATTACATTTATCGCAACCTGTAGTCTATGTAACTGTTTTACCACTCTACTCTATTTCACTTATATTAGTAAAAAACATGTTTTGCAGTTGTTTTTCTTTAAGTTTAAAAACGCAAACAAACAGAAGAACAAATTAAAACTGTAACATTGATTGTGATTTATTGATTTAAACAATTAAAAGAATTGAATGTTAAAAGCCCCCGCCCCTGTTGTACAAAACAGACTGATTGAACTGATACTGATTGATTGGCGCGCCTAATTAACCAACTCCTGATGGCTTTTTCACTGTTTTATTAATGTTGCTGCTTTGTTAGCAAAAAAATGTTGTCAATCAGAAAGTTTTGTCACAAATGATGGTTTTGTTTTTATAATTTGATGCAATGATAATGAACAGCGGAACAACAAAAAGTTAATATTATAAACTTGAAAAACTAAACAAGAAATTAATGCACTGGACAAAAGATTATGATGACCAGCTTAATAGCACTGTTTGACACGGAAAATCGACTACGCCAGCTAAAAATATCTGTTTAAAATTTGTTTTTGCTGCACAAAACTTTGTTCTTATACACATGGGTCGCAGACCACCGTTGATTACTGAGCTATGTATGTTTGACCGACAACTTCTGTTTCGTATCTGTTTTAAACATTTGCAATGTTGCTTGATTATATCACATTTGAAAACTGTTCTCAAAACAAATTACAACAACACAATTATATTCTCACTTATTGTTCACTTAACTCGCTTTAAAAAATTGGATTTAAAAACATTAAACTACAACAATCAAGAAATTGATTGTTTCTAGCACACTAACATAATTAAATTTATCTTTTTTGATTAAACTAACTTTGAAATAGTTTTTTGTTTACTTTAATAAGTGTGCAGTTTATTGAATGTGCAAGTTAAACATATTAAATATAATTTTTTTATTTTTTAATTCACATTTTTAACATCTTTGTCAAAACACTTTTCAAAACCATTTTAAAACTTAAAAACCATTTTTGTTATATTTTTAAACTTGATTTCTTGCCTCTGTTTTTTAATTTTGTTATAATTCAATAAACATAAACAACTCAAATAAAAAATGCAGTTTAAAACCAAATGTTTAATTTTTGAGTTCAACTAACATAATGTCAACTTCTTATTGTTATTATTATTAACTTATAAAAAATATAATTTTAACGGGTTTTTAACTTTTCTTAGTTAAACAAAACAATATAATTTGGTTTTTTTAGAGCATAAAATTGTTTTTTTAATTAGGTGCTGCCGTCTTTTGAATAATATTCCAAACTTTTTGAACCTTAAACAAAATGTTATTTTTAAAAAAAGAAGAAGTTGGTAACTTGGCGCGCGGAAAGATTTACAAGCATGCCGTAGTTTAGACTGACTTGTAATGGTAGAGGGAGCAGCTTATAAAGTTTTTACAGAGGTTTCAAACTTTGCGTGAGCAAAACCACGTCACCAGCGGCCTGGCGGCCGCTACTAAAATTAAAAAGTTGTTACAAGTTGTGACAATTTTGTTTACACGATGTTAAAATTAGTTTTATACAATAGTTTTTAAATTTTTGTTTTGTTTACAATTTAAAAACAATTTATTAAGTTTTATAAACAAAATACATTGTAAATCTTTAACTCAAAACTATTATTAAATTTCCAAAACATAAATTTTTTTTTCAATGGTTTATCAAACAAACCAGAAAAAATTATTTTTGTTGTTTATAAATTATATTACTTCCGAATCGTAATTTTCAAACATGGAGTAATTAATTAATCACGAAACTAAACAATTAACAAAATATTTTCTGTATATTGATTTACAATTAAATCAAACTAAATAAACAAAAACAATCTATTTTTTGATAATGAAATATGTCCTTGGTGCAAACATATAAATATTACTTCAAACAATAGTTCTAGTTGGTTAATCAAAATTGGTTAACCATACAAATGTTTGTGACCATTTTCTGAGTTTCCAGAAGTTGTCTTGCAAATAAAAAAGAAAAACTTAACATATTAACCCGATTGTGCACTAATCAACATCTAAAAAGACTAGCAACAAAAGATGGCTATCAATCCAACGAATCTGCCGAGGGACACGCCGCCCGGGGTGATCAACCCCTACCAGAACCTGGAGGTGATCACCCACAAGAAGTTCATCTCCCACCTGGGCATCGCCTTCGTCGACCTGAAAACGGTGCACCGGCAGTGGATGCGTGGCAGCAAGACGCTGCTGCGCAAGGTGTGCGGCCAGTTCAACTACGGCACGCTGAACGCCATTCTCGGGCCGTGGCAGTCGGGCAAGACGACGCTGCTGAAATCGCTGGCAGGGCGGAACAACGAGGAGATCGACCACGAAACGCAGTTCTTCATCAACGGCGACGTGCCACCAAGGGCGGTCTACCTCGACAAGGACACCAACACCAACATACTGCTCAGTCTGACGGTGGACGAGTGCCTCGACTTTGCCTTTCGCTTTCGCAACCCCAGCTGGCGCGGGGGCAACCGGGCGGAGCGTCGCGCCACCGTCAAGGAGTTGCTGCGCAACTTTGAGCTGAAGGACATCCAGGACATTGAGCTGCGCTTCTGCACCAATGAGGAGCAGATTCGCGCCCAGGTGGCCATGGCGCTCTGCACCGTCGACAAGCCCAACATGATCTTCATTGATGAGCCGCTGCACGACCTGGACGCGGTGGGAATTGAAAATGTAAGTTGGCTTTTCAGCTACTTCTTAGTTGGTTTAGTGAAAATCAAAAAAGTTGTATGCATTACTTTGCCAAACTCTTGCTTTCCCCGTTGTAGCTTGTTGTACTGCTTAAGACGCTGTGTCGCGTCTACTCCATTGCCGTCATCTTCTCCGTCGGCCAGGTACTGGACTCCGACATACTGGCGGTTTTTGATAAGCTGTACGTGCTCTCGCGCGGCGGCCTGTGCGTGTACGAGGGCAGCGTCGACCACATGTCGCTGTACCTGCGCGAGGCAGAGGTGGCCATCAGCTCGAAGATCCAGACGCCCATGGAGCGCCTGATGAAGGTGGCCAGCAAGCCGAGTCAGGTGACACTGCGCCTGGCCAACCAGACGCTGACCACCCGAACGGACATCCTCCACATGGCGCAGAAGTTCGGGTGCCGGCGCCGAACGGCATCCAAACGGAGATGGCCAGCATCTCACTGCGAACGATGCTCGACCTCTTCGGGCGCAGCTACACCCACAAGCACCGCATCTACTGGCGCTCCATCGTCCTCTACTACCTGATCATCGTCCTCTCCACTGTTCTCCTCACCACCGCCTTCACCGACGGCATCGGCTTGCCCAGCGCCTGCTACAATCGATCCGGAAACGTCACCCTGGGCCGCTTTGTCATCATCGGCGACCGTGAGGCCATTGACGAGGGCGTCCTCAAGCACGTCGGCGAGAAGGAGATTGACATCATCGAGGGGCAGAACTTGATTGATGAAAATGTGAAGTTCATCTTTGTGATCACCGCCGGGCTGGCGCTCTTTCAGGTGGTCACCTCCGTCAAGGGCCTTAATGAGGAGGTCAAGGTGGCAATTAATGAGCACCGTAATGGTAAGCAGTGGTGACAAGCAATTAAAAGGTAGTTTTTGCAATGGTAATTAATTATCATAATAATGATTGCAGTGCAACTGTAGTCATTAGTAATGGGAAATAAAAGTGAAAACGGAAAAACAAACACAAACTTGGCATTGGGGGTCTAATTAATGGTTGTCCCATTTTATTTTTGGTTGCTCTCTTTTCGCACTAACTGTCGCATTTTTTTGATAAACGGTGCAATAAGGAAAAAAGCACAAAATAAATATATAAAAATGGCTCAATCATTATTAGACACCCTTTTGTCAATATGCAACAAACAAAAAGTTTAAAGTAGTGCAGAAAAGTTTGCTTCTAGTATTAATTAGTTACAAACTGAACTTACACTGTAGATGAAACAGCGCCACTATCAGTGTTTTGCATCATGCAGTTGCTAATTTGCAGTTCTAGACAAACTTCCTAAAACAGATTATGTTTACAGTAAAAGTTTTATTTGAAAATTAGAATTAAAATTTCTGTAACGAATGTTTGAAACTTTGTAGGCTGGTTGAACATTTCGGCATATTTCTGGGTAAAAAACATGATTGACTCTGTGGTGCCAATAGCAAATACACTCACCTGCGCAGTGCTGTGCTATTTTCTCACCATGCAAGTCTTTGATCACTGGCGTTTTCTTACCTTCCTTTACGCCCAACTGGCCAATGTCATTTTGGCACAATCATTGGGCTTTGCAATTGGCGTCATTTCCGTGTTTAACAACAAATACACTACACTGATGATACTGATGAGTTACCTCTTGCTCATCATCTTTAGTGGGTATCTCATTCCAATGGACGACATTCAACCGTGGCTGCAAGGTACAAATGACTGTTTTTGTTGTGTAAACAAAACAAAGTTTTTAACGAAACAATATTTCTAGGTGTCTCGCATGTGTCTTTTATGAAGTTGACTTATGAACTTTCCTTACTTTCACTGTATGGATTAAATCGTTGCGAATCGTTAATGTACACAAACAACTACGTTTTGGACGAGTTTGGAATCAACTATACAGAAACGTTTTGGCGCAACTCAGTTTTTGTCCTAGTTCATTTCCTTGTGTATCGTTTTGTATTTTGGATTATTTTAGTTAGCAAAGTCAACAAACAAAGCACCATCACTCGACCTGAATTTATTGCTGACAATGATCTTGTAGATATTGATCAAGATTTAAAAAACAAATAAAATTTATAGCATAAAAACTTATTAATAATAGAGGTTTGTTTTAAATTTTGTAGCAAACGTAAATTTTAAATATTCGTTGTTACTTTGTATGAGAACTATTTCAATAAAATCAATGTTTATTTATTGTCATTTTTACAAAAAAAACATGTTTTTTTGGTTTTTGTAACAAAAGTGTTTAAATTATTTAATTTTAAAATAATTTTTTTTAAAAACTTTTTTAAATTTTGTTTTTTAATAGGTTTGTTTGCGTTTAAAATTTGTGTAATTACGTAAATTGAATGTTTCCTCCTATCCCTAAAAAAATGATTTTTCTCCCTCTCTCTCTCTGCACTGACATTTTTAACTCTACAAATTAAACCGTTAAAGATATCGAGATGCGGTTTTTACCAGTACAACGAGATAAATGGCATCTTTTAAATGATACCAAACTCGAGTTGATCAGATAACCGGAAGTATTTAAAATGGCGGATTATCTGTTTCCGACAGTTTTCGAAAATGACTTTTAAATAGAAATACTAGGCCTAGAAGAATGGGGTTTTGAGTGAAATGATCAGATAAATAGCCGCCACAATGTGGCTATCTCAAAATTTCAATAAAGTACCCGGAAGTACTTTATTGGAGTTTTTATCAATTTTTAGATAAGCTTTTTTAAATACAAAACGAGCTTCGATCTCATTTCTGATTACACCATTAGATTCCTGGCCCCTCAATTAGTCTAAGTCTATGTGGGCTTGCTCTTAAACCTTATGGTTTACTAGAAAATCCAAAAATTCTGAAACATTGTGCTTTGCATTGGCAGCGGCGCGCGCCAAGCGCAGCCACAGTTTTGCCCATGACTATGCGACTGTCACAGCGGCAAAGCAGCTGCCGCTGATTTTGCTCTTGACTGTGCTTACGCGCGCTGGCTCAATATCACTGATATCATATCAGCAGCCGCTAAGTTTTGCTCTTACGCTCCCATAGTTGTATCACGTATGCGCATATCGTGTGTTTCTGTTTTACCACCTGAAACTCAGATTCTGAGCTGTGTTCTTTCACAGCAAGACTCCAGTAAGTTAATCGCTAGGCTCTAGCGGTGCACGGCTAAATACCGCGAGGTCTAACGTGGTTTGGCCACTGTCAACGTCCGTCGACGAGGGTCCTGCGAGCGCAGCGAGCAGGGCCCGAGGAGACGGGCGTTGGCAGTGGCCAAACCACGTTTGAGATTGACGGTTAAGTGTTTACAGGATCCTAGCAGTGCACGGCAAAGCAGTGGCCAAGCGATGTCGGGTGAGCCGCCGGTAAAGTGATCGATGTATACCAGCAGTGCACGGCTAAATACCGCGAGGTCTAACGTGGCTTGACCACTCTCAACGTCCGTCGACGAGGGTCCTGCGAGCGCAGCGAGCAGGGCCCGAGGAGACGGGCGTTGACAGTGGTCAAGCCACGTTAGAGATTGACGGTTAAGTATTAACATGATCCTAGCAGTGCACGGCTAAAACCTGCGAGTTATGGCCAAGCCGAATCGGGCGAATTGCCAAGCTGTGCACGGCACAAAGCTGTGAAGTCTGGCACCTCTTGGCCACTTTAAACTTCCGCTGCCTCGAGTTTCGCAAACGAAGCGATGCCGTCAACTATGACAACAGAAGCAGCAACAACAATAGTTCTGTTGCTTTACACCTTCAGTCATTTTCAGAAACAACGACAACATTGACTTTTTCAGTTATTCAGCAGCATCTGACACTAGCCAGTCCGACTGATCAACAACAACAGTAGCAGCAAAAATTTTAGCACTATCAGATCTCAAGCTTTTATTTTTTCTTGCAGCTGGTGAGAAGCAGTTTTCTCATTCCTACAGCCTTGGTCTGCTGGTCAGCGATGGCACTTCAGGACCTTAGGTGGGCTTTTTCGGGGCTTTTTCTGTAGAGTTACCCAGCACTTCAAATGGAGAGGCGGTTTTTGACGCTGGTGGTTTAGGATCGCCAGAGTTAGAAAGTGTTGCTGGTGCAGCAACAACAACGGCGGCTCTCTTTAACAAGAACGACATCAACGCCATCGCCGGTTTCACCAAAAACGTCGGCAGTGCTCATAACTTACACCTGGTGATTACCATTCAACAGACGAATGCTGGCAGTGGTGATGGTAACCTCCACTTCCACCGCCGCTGACAACAACCTCTCTGACTACCACCACTACCACCTTCTCCTCTTTTTTTCGCTCAATCCAAACATACCAGCCAACTCCAGGAGTCAGCAGCAAATATCACTGTCATTTGCAAACTCCGTTTTCAGCTACAATGGCCAGCTGCAACTGCAGCAGCATCATAGTCAACAACACCCAAACAATAACTCGGTTTCAGTCGTCCGAATGAACAGTCGTCAACTGGCAAGAGAGCTTTGAATGCTCTAGGAGCACTCCCAAATGCATCACTACTACCAAACTTCACATCAAGCAAACTTTATCGTCAACAACGTTAGCAGCGGTGGCTACTGCGGCGGCCTGTTTACCTCCAAGGACACTAACTGCTTCCTTAACAATCTCAACAGCAGCCAAAAGAAGGAAAGCGAGCACATTGTGGGCTCATTCGTGTCGGTGGTCTAGGAAGAGGTGCTGCAGAAAAATCGACTGCAATTGCTCGTGCACAACGTCATCAGTGACGTGCCGGTGCTCACTCGGGCCCAGGTTTTACTGCCCGTCAAGTACTTCTACCTGGCAGAAAGCCTTGCTGACAAAGGCGGCTGCGCTGCGCCTGGCCTTCTTCTCCCGCAAGTCCATTCTTTCAAAAACGCAAACTGAACCAATCGAGGGCGTCATTATCTATTTCAAGAATGAGCTGTACTTTTTGTTGCAGATCGCCTACAGCGCCAAGAACTACTTGCACATTTTCATTTCAAAGGCGGTGCTGCTAATTCAGAAGAACAAGAACAACTCAAACTGGACGCGCTTCACCCAGCCGGTCACCAGCCTGCAAGAACAGAACATTGAGCTGATCGCAAAAGAGTTTGCCTACACCTACGAGTGATCAGCATTTGTTAGCTGTGCACGCTTACATTTTGCAAGGTTTGACGTGATTTGACTAATGTTAACTTTGGTCGACGAGGGACCTGCGAGCGAAGCAAGAAAAGCCCGAAGAGACTTTTGAGATTTTTGTTTTCAAGATTTTTGACGCGAGATTTTTGCCGCTCGATTATTTTTTTGAGATTTTGGCTTGCGTCCGTCAATTTGACATTAAAGTAATTGCAAGTTCTTATCGATGCACAAAAAGAATCCGCGAAGTTTGTTGTGACTTGACTACTGTTAACTTTCGTTGACCTGCGAGCAAAACGAGCAAGGTCCGAGGAACAGAAGTTAATAGTGATCAAGCTACGCCAGAAATCTGCGGCAAAATAATTTAAAAATCTTAGCGTTGCACGACTGAAGTCCACAAAATCCTAGCAGTGCAATACAAAAAGGCTCACTGGAGTCCTGGCCTGCCAGACTTTTCCTCTGTTTTTCCTGCTTTTTTGCCAGTAATTGTATGTTTTTTTGTACTTTTTACGTAAATTACCACAAAAATGTTTGAGAAATTGTTTGACTGAGCCCTTGATATATAAATTGTTAAAAGTGAGTGAAACGAGTTTGACTGAGCCTTTGGGCCCGAGTCGGTGGGCGTTCACAGTGCCCAAGTGTCGTCAGGGTAAGCCGCTGGCCAAACTTTTAAAAAGTGTTAGCGGTGCACAGTAAGTTAGTAGTGAGCAAAGCGAGCTACTGAGCCATTTTTATTTTAAAAACTGATAAACAGAAAAATGGTTGGTGGCGAGCGAAGCGAGCGTAACTAAGCCCTTGTTTAAACTAATAAATTGATTAGCAAAGTTAAATAAACAAAATGTTAAATAAAAAACAAACTTTATTTAAATATTTAATAGGCAAGACGCTCTAACTTTAAACTTTTAATTAAACTAAAAATATTTTTTAAATTAAATATTAAAATTAATAGCAAAGTAAAATTATATAATGTTAAATAATACATTTTTATTTTAAAACACAATTTTGTTTGCACAAATGTTGTTTTATCAATTTTTATTATATTCAAATAAATAAATTTTTATTTAAATAAGTCCAGGGAATTGAGAGTTTAATGCATTGCACTTTAAGTGGCTTTTTGTTGACGGATAAGAATATGAAGTGAGAAACATCAAAATTCAACATATTGCTTGCTGATAATGCAGCCACTTTGCTTGATTCTTTTTAACAAAAAATTTCTTAGAAGAAATATCATAGTTTTTTTCAAACACTATATTTTAACTTGTGTACCTGACTTGTTGTTCATTGCTTTTCACTTCTACTCAAAGAATTTAAAATATTTTATTTTTAAATTTGCACCATATTGAATTTAGACCAAAATTGAAAAAGTTTATTTAAAACAACAAGCATTTTAATTTTAAAAGTTTTGTATAATTGTATAACAAATTCGTTTTTTGTGTTTAAATTTTAACGTTAATTTAAATGTATATATATTTTTTTAATTTTTTTGTTTAACTTTGTATTTATTGTTTTAAAATACAAAATGAAAGCTACCATTATTTTACTTGCTGTTTTTATGTGTGCTTTTTTATACTTCATTAACATATCTACTTTACCAATAAGCAGTTTTAATAAAATTGATCTTTATGATGTTATTTGCTTTATAAGTATTTTTTGCTATGCTATTGCTACACATTTTATTCATATTAACATTGTTTAGAACTTAAAAAATTATTTTAAAATTTATATTTTAAAACATAAATCATATTTTCTAATAATAAAAAATTTATATTTGATGTTTTGTTTATGGTTTTTATTTTTATAAACATATTTTTAATTAAAAAATATAAAAGTTTTGTTTTATTTTTATTTAATAAATTTGTTTTTGAACAATATAATTAACGTTTAAACAAACATTGCACAACATTACTACGTGATAAAATGTTTTGGTAACAAAATTAACAAGATAATGTTTTAAACTTTATTAAAATTTTTATTAACAGCATATGAAAAGCAAAATAAACCAGTTTATCAAAAATGTAGACTTCAGTATTATTTTGGGTTTTTTAGAGCACACAACAACATTATAAATTTTGTTAAAAATTTTATCAAATTTAAAAAATGGATTTGTTTTTAAACCGACAAATTTTTAAAAGCAACATGTTTCACATGTCATTATCATTAATTGTATTATTTTCTATTTTTTTCCAATGGCAGTTGTTTGGCAAAAAACTACCAACTTACAATTTAAAATGGAAAACACAGCGTCCTCTTCCTTGTGGCACATTTGCATTTCTGAAAATTATTTAAACAACACTTCAGAACATAACGATTTATTTTTTGGAACATGCTGTTTAGTATTTCAATACAAAACAACATAACTTGCAATCACATTTGGAGCTATTTTAACAAAAATGCTTACTTGGCAGTCAGCTCGTTGTATATAATTGGTTTTTTACAAACGCATTTTCTACAATGATTTTGAACTTTTATGATTACAATGACATAAGTTTGTCTGGCACTCTGTTTCTTGATTATTTGCACTTTGTATTGATGTTTATTTCAACACTCTCACTCACAAACTCAGTTTTAGTGTTTAGTTTCATCAAGTATAACAACATTTAAAACGCTAGCATTGCAACAGTTGTTCATGCCAATGGCTATGATTTAGCTTTTGTACCTCTTTGTTTAAGTTGGATTTCTACGGCGTATTTTCTGGTTTATAATTATGCAAAAATTTAAAATTTAAGAGTGTCAACAGCGTCTTCAGTTCTTACTAGTACAACTAAACAAGGTTTTGTCATTAACAACGCAAACTTTGTGTTGCGAGGTAAAATTAATAAACAAAAGTATTTAAAAATCAATTTTATATCGTTTTTATCATTTTTTAGATCCACCTTCAATTTATGAAAAATCAACTAGTCTCAATTAAAGCAGACGTACCAATAATAATTGTTTAACAAAAAACAAATTTTATTTGTTTAAAATATTATCATATGCGTCATTTAACAAATTTTTATTTTAAAAGTGTTGTTCATTGAGTTTTTTTGTTTTCATTTAAACACAAACAATAAATTGCTCATTTGAAGCATTTTTATTTAAATTAGTTTTTTGTGTTTTTGATGTGTATGATATTTGTAACAACAATAACAATAAAATAATTTTGAAATAAAACTTGATAAATTTATTAAAATAATAATTTTAAAATGTTGGTTGATTATAAAGATGAGTGTTTGGTCAAAATCAGTTTTAAATTTTTCTAAAAAAATCATCACAGAAATTGTAAATGCACAAAACAATTTAGTTGCTAATTTTAAACTAGTTTATCAAGCAATTCAATCGTTTTATCGTACACTAAAACACCGGCATCTTTTCCAAACAGAAAATCATTGTGGTTAAACTGTTCTGCGTCTACTTTAATGTGTTGAAGATTTTTTAACTTGGGTTTCAGCAAATCGACTAAGTGCTCTACATTTTCCGGCGTCACTAGATAGTCGGAATTGCCATTCATGATAATAATGTGCATGTCATCGGGAATTCGATCAAAGTCATACTCAGGCGGCGTCTCAGCGCCATCGTAGTGCAGGCGGTTCAGCGATGCGCTGCCATAGTCAAACTTGACAAACTTGCCCGTCTGATAGAGCTGGCCAAAGTGCACCAGCTGCCACATTGAGCTGGGCATCGGCCAGAAGTGAAAGTACACCGGCAGGCGGTCAGGGTTCATCTGGTCAGTCGGTCCGTTGATCTTCTCCAGCTCCTTCGTCACCAGGACCTTGGTGCGTTTCGTCCGACAGGCGGTGCCGCCGATCCAGTTGGCAATGTGGTGCGTGGGCGCGAACTGCCCGCCCAGTCGGTGGAAGAGGGGCAGCGCTCGTGACATGACCGTCATGGAGGAGCGCATATTCTGCAGGAACACCGCCGGCGCCCAGCTGATGAAGGGCCGGATGAGGGCGCCATACTCGGGCCGGTCGCACAGCAGCGCAAACATCACCGCACAGCCCTGACTGTGGCCCACGTAGCCCATCTGCTGGCAGCCCGTCTCCTCCTTGATGTAGTCAATGACGGCAGGCATGTCGAACTGGGCCATCTGCTGGAAGGAGAACTTCCAGAACTTGGGATTCCACGTGCTGTACGTGGTGTGCTTCATTGAGACGCCGTTGCCGCGCAGATTGGGCACCCACACGTCGTACCGACCGGTGAGGAGAAGGGAGAAGCCAAAGTTGTCGCCGTACTTTGACTCGCCCGAGGTAAGCTCTTTGGAGGTGATGAAGAAGTTGGAGGAGGAGGAGACCAGTCCGTGCTGCACGATGATCGGCTTTCGCGTCTGGCAGTAGGTGGCCGAGTCGGTGAAGTCATCAGGGACGACCCGGTGCACGGTGAGAATGTAGCCATCCTCGGTCTGGACGGTGTGCTCCTGAAGGTGGAAACCACGTGATTCAACCAGCTGGGGAAAGTCAAGCAGTTCGTCAGAGTTAAACTGCGGCGAAATTCGCAACTTGAAGGTGGACCAGTTGGCGGCCAGACTGCTGTGGGATCGGTTCAGGTAGCTGCGCGTGCTGGTTTTCACCGCAGACCAATGACTTGGTTTTGTCATCTTTGTTTTTTTGTTGTCGTTCTCACCTGTCTGTCTGTGGGTGAGAAAGAGTGTGTTCAGTCTGTCAAAAGGCGGCAGTGTTTAGATGATTGGCTAATAATCAAGTTATTAATCAGTGTTCATTAACTCTGGGAAAAAAATGCACCGTTTTAGCAGTGATTGAAACAGGTACTGGTCGTGAAATTGAACAGGTAACAGGGAATAGATATTGGAAACAGGTGTAGGGATGAGTTCTGGTAGCAGTGACAACAACGTCAGTGTCAACGGTTGTACACATTTAATGACTGTGAGTGAGTGAGTGAGTGAGTGAGTGAGTGTGAGAGTGTGTGTTTTGTGGTGTTCAACGGTTTTGCCTTGTTTGTAGGCGGCAAAGTACGCCTGAGTTCAGCAGTAACCAGTGGAGAGAAACCAGGATATTGCCGTGTTACATTGATTGCCCACTCACTCACACTCTCCTTCTCTCTTTCTTTGTCAGTTTGCTTGTTTGCTGGCTGCTACTGCTGCTGCTGCTGTTTCTGATGACTGTTGCAGTTGCAGTTGCCATTGTCTGCAGTCACGTTGCCGTACATTGTCAGTGGGAGTTGTTGTTGATAAACTCTGATGCCCGGCAGTTGTACACTCACACTCGCACACACACACACACACACACTTGTGCTATGTTTGCAGTTTTTGACGGGATACACATGTACGGGAGAGGAGAAGCGAATGAAGAACTAAGGGAAAAGAAAAAGAGTACATGTAATAGCAATTGATAATGGTACTATGTGTCACAACAGTGTGTGTGTGTTTGTTGTATCATTTACTGTGAGCTCATCAGTGCCGTGATGTTTTCCTTGCACCGGCAATTAGTTTTGGCTTTGTTTTTATTAAAACGACAATTTATTGAGATCATCATTTGTTATTACAAATGAAAATTTATTTAAAATGGTTTACTAAAAAATTACGCAGTGTTTTTTAGGACTATGCACTAGATTTGTACTAAATGGTTAACAACTTTTAAAAATATTTATAAATTAATAGACTAGCAGGGCCAGCATAAACTCAGTTTACGCAATGTACTTTTAAAATACTGTATTTTTTAATTAAAATTTTTAATTAATTGTATATAGTTTGTTACTTTTTATCTTTGAATAGCAATTTTTATTTTAGCGAAAACTAAAGTTATGTTTTTTATTTGAATTTGCAGGTATCAAATAAACTAAAAAATTTTAAAATGAGATTGGAAAAACTAAATTAAAAACTGTTTGTAAAACCATAACAAAGGCGAAGTTTTTAACTGTAAATATAAATCCTTTAATCTGAAAAAATTTTGACTAGAGCGAGTTGGGGAACCAAACAAATCTACCCCTAAACCTAAATTTAAACCTAAATCTAAATCTAAATAAAAGCGGTTGGTAACGCGGCGAGCGGAGAGATTTACAAGCATGACGTTGTCCAGACTGACTTTTAATGGTAGAGGGAGCAGCTTATAAAGCATTTACAGAGGTTTCGAACTTCGCGTGAGCAAAGCCACGTCACCAGCGGCCTGGTGTGATACTACTAAATCTAAATTTTAACATAAGCCTAGACCAAAACCTAGACCTAGACCTAAACCTAAACCTAGGCCTAGACCAAGACCGAAACTTAGACTCAGACCTAGACCTAAGCCTAAAATTAGACCTAGACCTAAACCTAGACCTAAACCTAAAACTTCTAACAAAACCACTTGACCGGCGGCTCACCCTGACGTGATTTGGATAGTGTTCAAGTTAGATACTGTCAACTCCCGCAGACTCGGTCTTGTGCACTGCTCTCTTTACTCCCCCACTGCTTTCTCCCCTGTTAGCCAATCACCGATCAACATTCCCCCTTTGCCCGCAGGACAAAAATGCTACCGTTAACAAAAGCATTGGCAGCAGTTATCAACACAGTTCTCACACCGCTCACCTTCTCATTGTACTCCTCTTACTCCCCTTCTGCTTTGCTTCGCTAGCAAAGTGGGGAGCATGCGCAGTAGTGACTGTGACACACGGACGCACCGACGCACCGAGTTTTTTAATAGCAGTAGGGGATAGGGGATAGGGGATAGGGGATTTTGTTTTACAAAGTTTATTAACATTCAATTATTTTTTGCACTTAAAAAGATTTTTGACAAATTAAACTTAACAATGTTGCAAAATAAAAAATGGTAAAAATTTTAAACATTATGTCACTAACAAAGTAGTTTGGTTTAATGTTAAGTTGTTGTGTTAATAATCGATTTACTAATAAAACTGAATATAGTTTAAATTAAAAAATTAAAAAATCATATTTTTTATAAGGGCTGGGTGCTTAGATACGAGTTGGCTGTTGTTAAATGCACAAAACACAAACATTAAAAGAAATGGGCCAAGAAAACCAAAAAAAGTTGTTAAAAAACTGAATAAATTTTATAACTTTTAAGAAAACATTGTTACAAATACACTACAACAATTAACTAATCTTTAAACAAAAACAAAAAAATTTTAACTAGAAAAACACTTGTGTTTCAAAAAAATTTTTTTAATTTTACGTTTTACCTGTTTTATTTAACACTGATTTGCAAAACATTTTTAGTATCAGTATTGAAACACCTTTAAACACATCATTACCATTGTGTTCATCTTTTAACAATTAAAATTGTCAAGTAAGTAAATTTCTGTAACAAAAACAGGACAACATTGTTGTACTAAAAGAAAATCACCTTTATTTAACTTAGTCTGTTTTCAGTTATTATAATTTACAAACGTTTTTTGTTTTTTGATTAGTTAAGAAGCAAAATGTTTAATTTTTTATGAGACAAAACTTTTGTTTTTAATTTTATGCAATTTTCTATAAAGGAAGATTCAAAAAGTTAAATTATTAGCAGGTTTTCAAAACTACATTTTTTTGGTTAAACAACAGGTATAAATTTAATGAATAAAAAAAAGAGTTTGATTTTGGTACAAACCTGTCACATGTCTTGTGATAAATTTCTATTACATTCTAAAATTAAAAAAACCATGTGTTATATAAACTTAATTAAATTTTTTAAAAAGTGTTTGTAAGTAAAAAAATTAGGCAACTGAAGTTTTTAATTTTTAATTTTACTTCACGTAAAAAAATTAAAAATTTGTTTTTGTTTAAAACCGATAGATGGCAGAAAGTTATTCAGTTAAAATACTGTTTTGTTATTGAATTGCTTTTTATTTTTGTGTTCAACAATGTAAAGTTAAAAGATTATTATAACAAAATCACTGAACAGATAAAAATAACAATTCAGACATGCATATCATCTTTATCAACATTATTTTTTATAAAAAATAAATCTAGTTTAAATTAACTTATTAAACAACCTAATTTTTAAATATTTAATTGTCTTTTCAAAAAACTAGAAGTAAATTATTGATTTAAAGTGAGTTCAACAATTAAAATTATTTTTTACAAATTGCACTTTAAAAAAGAAAAAATTCAGAAAAGATAAGCATTGATCTTTTTCAGAAAGAAAGCCAGTCTAGAAACTACCAAAGATTTCGATTTGTCAATACTTTAAAAAGTTGACATGCTTTGTTATGAAAAATAATAAATTGTTTTGTTTCACCATGTAGTGGAGCACACACACACTAGGAATACTTACATGTACGTTTTTTTGTGTATCGCAGAGCTGGCACAGTATGCCGTTTAGCAAGTAAACCCTAGTGACTGCTTCTACTTGAAGCATTCTTGACTTTCCGTTGCCGAGGCTATATTTTAAAATATTGACTTTTTCGTCAAAGTAACCACCTAACTAACTTGGAACGGCCAAACGGCACCTACATTCTTCCCTTTCGTGTTTGGTGCGCTCTGTGCTTTCAGACTGCGAGCTCGGTTAGTCTTCAATTCTAATTTTAAAAAGGTATGCTTTTCTAGGGTAACAAAGTAGTCGTGACGTTGACTAGTGAACAAGTGAGGATTGAAAGAGAGAGAGAAAGAAACAGGAAAAGAGTATTCTTCTGGTGGAAGGTGCCCTTGTCTGCATTTGCTTGAAAAAGTACAAAATTGTGGAAGGCATTCTAGTTCCAGTTTACTTTTTCTTCGCCTACGTATGAGTGTGTGAGTGAGGTAGTGTGTTGCATGTGTTTGTCTTTAGTGTTCTGCTCTGAACAATGCTCACCGATCACCTTTTGCTGACTTCTGCTCGTCTTTCTTTTTCTCCTCTTCTTGTCTCGTTGGCAGTTGACGATTTGTTCCGACACCGACTTGACAAGAAACCATCTCAGGTTTAATGGATCGCCAGACTCAGCAATCGAAACAGCAACAACAGCAGCAGCAGCCGAAGCAGCAGCCGTCGTTGCAAACCGCTAGTCAACCACAACACTTGAACATCTCACTGGGCAGTGCTGGCCACGCTCCCTACGGCCACCGTCACCACCCGTATCAACAAGCAAACCAACTCGGAACTGCGTCAGCAGCACCTGCAGAACCCTTCAAAGTTGACCAGCAAACATTTGAGAAAAGCCTGAACGAGGTGTACCAGTTTAAGCAGTGCATCAGCGTGAAGATCAAACAACTCGAGTCGTCCATCACTCGCCTCAAATCGCTCGTCTTTGTGCCGGCTGAAAGTTCCGCCAGTGAAACTTCCGCTGCCTCCTCTTCTTCCATTTCTACTGAACACTCCTCAATGGACGGCGATCAGCGATCCTCCCCATCAGCGTCACCATCAAGCTCTTCGGCTTCATCAAAACCGTTGCCCCAGATCAATGGTGAAGTTTTGCCAGGGGCGGCGACAGCGGCCTCGCAGGCGGACCTCCTCGAGCTGCGCACCATCCTCAACGACATTGACCAGCACCTGGCAGTGCTGAAGGACGTCGAGGAGCGGCACGCCCACATCTGTGAGTCATACTCGCAGGAGATTCGCGCCCGCGATGAGACGCTCAACAACAAGTCGGGCAGATTGCCGCCCTCAGTCAGGAGCTGGCGCAGCAGCAGGCGAAGATCAACCAGTTGACATTTCAAAACAAGAAACTCGAGTATGAAATCAACATGGTGCGCGTAAGTTGACCTACATTAGCTGTTGTTGTTTGTTGTTTTGTAACTGTTAAGTTTTGTTGCTATTACTTTTTGCTTTCTTTTTTTCTGTTGAACCTTAGAACACCGCCCTTGGCTCCAAACTGTTGACTGAGAGTGGCTCTAATGTGGCAACGGCAGTCAATTCGACCGGCAACAGTGGCACTTCCACTCCGTTGATCACTGAGCTACCGGAAAACGAGACTGCAGATGTTCACTACACTATTGAATTAGAGGCAAAAAAAGAGAAGTCTGCAGAAGCTGGTAAGCTGTCTGATGAAGAGAAGAAAAAGACAACTTTTGCTGAACCGACTACTGCTGCCGCTTCTGCTGCTGCAGCTGAAAAACCGCCGACCAATTCGATTATTGCTAATCGAAATTACGAGGAAATGTACTTTAAGCTACTGGATCAATACCATCAAGGAGTCAACTTGCCGGCTAAGCGAAATGAATTCAAGTTGAAAGGTAAATTGATTAAGATTTGTTAACTCAAATATCGTTGTGTTTTTAAAACTGCTTAATAATTTTATATTTAAAACAGAGTCAGTTAACGTATTATCTCAGGCTGAAAAAGAGTCCGTTTCAAATGGCGCTAGAAAGGTAGTCGACGTTGAGGAGGGCCTTCACAAGGCAACATTGGTCAATGTGGGAAGTGTTCCCAAGCAGAAGGAGCGAAAGACGGCTAAGGAAATTATTAAAACGGCAACAGCAACCATTGATGAGCTGGAAGACGAGCAAGAACTGGCTGATGAGGGCAATACTAAATCACCGCTAATGCGAGACGTGGAAAAGGCTGAATCAAGTTCAAAACCGGCAAAAAAGGTGTCCATTGATAAGGCCGCCCCTAAGGTGTCTCGTTTCGCTGAGGCTACGACTAGCAACTACGCTGAAGAACCGCCTGCAAGTGAACTGAACTCAATTAAGGAAGAGGAAACGGAGGAGGAGGAAATAATAATTGACGAGGGTGAAAAGCAGGCACTGATGGCCAACTTGGAAAAGTCAAAAAAGTTTTTGCAAGAGCATAAACTAGTGGACAAAACCATCAGCTCGGAGATTTCTAGCGGACCAGGTAACCATGACTCAATGTCTAAACATTTCATTCCTAAACTTGTTTACTTTTCACATCAACTATCGTCAACTACCAAAAACATTGACACTACCAACAGGCGAAGGCAATGAACTGGTGCGCACCAGCAAATCCGTTTACGAGCACTTCTCGCAGATGCAACGAGACCTGGAGAAGTTGGTACGCAGTGAGGAGCGCTACCGCTTCCGCTGTCAGCAGCTGGAGCTGGAGCTGGCTCGGTGAAGGAGGCCAAGGAGGACGACGAGTACAAGCTGAGCGAGGCCACCTACGAGCTGGACATCCTCAAACACAACTACGACCTAGAGATGGAGAGCTTTGGCTCGGCGGTGACTGAACGCGAGTCGCTCATGAGAAGCTTCAGCAGAAGGTGGAGGCGCTGAAGCGGAAGTACATGACCCTGGACGAGCGCCTGCAGGAGTCCATCAACAAGGAGGTCGGCTACAAGTCGGCCATCGAGGAGGCGGAGGGCCGGGTCCGCTATGAGCAGCTCCAGCGACAGACGGTCATTGACGCACGGGTCAATGAGCTGGAGTTGCAGCTGGCCGATGCTGATTCGCAGTACGAGGCGAGGACTGCGCAGCTGCAGCAGGAGCTGGCGGAACGGACGGCCAAGGAGGAAGAGCTACTGGGGCGTATTGGGCAGCTTGAGGAGTCGCTGCAGGCGCTGGTGCTTGCCAGCTCCTCCAATGGCGCCATGGCTCAGGTTTGGGTGGCAACGGCAGCGGCAATGGCAGCGGAAACGGTGGCCTGGACAGTGGCCTGGTTTCGGTGGAGGACGAGTTTGCCTACTACAAGAACCGCATTGATGCGCTGCTGAAGGAGGTGGACAATGAAAAGGCGATTCGCGGGACGCTGCTGGAGAAACACGAGGATGAGCTGAAGGCAAAGGATAAACTGGCGGAGCAGCTGAAGGAGCAGCTGAGAAAGGAAAAGGAGTTGTTTATTCGTAAGTTTGAGAAAGGTGGGAATATAGAGGTACACTAGTTGACTAAACTATAATCACAGGGGAGAAAAGCGACTTTGACACAAAGCTGCGCAAGCTAGCGGCCAAGTTCAAAGTGAAGGAGCGGGAGATCAACTCACTGCAGGAGAAGCTGACCGACCTGCATGAGAAGTTCAAGCCGCGAATTGGCGACGCGGCCACCAACGGCGAGCTGGGCTCCATTGACTCCGGTCTGGAGGCGGGACAGGAGGCTGCTTCTGGCGGCACCGCCAAGAGCCCCGAGCAGATGATGGCCGAGCTGGTCCTCCAGGAGGTGGTCATCTCTGAGCTGCGCTCCAAGCTGGAGAACGCCGAGGAGCACCTGCTGCAGATCAACGGAACACTGCAGAAGGAGCGTGATCGTCGTCGTGAGCTGGAAAGCTACTACCTGACGCAGATTAAGAACCGCGGCGGCAAGTCGAAGGGACTGATTGTGCGCGCCTTTGACGCCCTCACTGGCGGCTCAGTCGACCCGGCCACCGGAGGGGGACAGGTATGTTGATAGCCGAAAATGTGCATTTTATTGTTTTTTTCAACCGCCTATTTACCTTAACTAGGATGAGTGGTCACAGATGGAGGAGAGCAGCCAGCTGTTCATGACCCAGCCCTATGGGTCCTTTGCTGGCGGTGGTCACCCGCTGTACTCTGCCTACCACGCCGGTGTGCCCCACCACCGCAACTCCACGGCCAGTCTGTCGCTGTTGATTGACGAGAGCAGCGCTGCCTACAGTCACCAGATCTACGGCGGCGGTGCCTTCTCTGACCTGCCTGAAGGTGGCCCATTGTCCGGTGCTGACGGTGGTCCTGGTGGTCCTGGTGGTAGCAGTGGCGGCCTGGGCAATGCCCTCGCCTGTTCTGACACGCTGCTGGGCACTGTCGGCCGACTGCTGCGTCGCCAGAAGAATGCCTTCATTTTTGGCAGTCGCAAAGAGAAGGTCATCAGCATCACACTGCTCATCTATCTCATTCTGGTTCATTTCTACGCCTTTGAGTACTATCTTGGCTGATTGAGGCAAAATACTGAAGAACAAGTTAAATGAAGACGAAAAAAGTGCTCGGTTCACTACTCTGCAAACGCAAGTTTAATTGGCTAAAAATACCATTTTGAAGCAAAACTAATCAACAGATCTAACCAATTAATTAGGAGTCTATGATTGGTGGAATGAATTGCATTTAGACTAACAGTGTTAGTGTCACTTTAGAGTTAGTAACACTCATAAAATAACTGTAGGAAAGCACTACCCTCTTTTAGTTGATTATTAAATAAAAAATTAAACACCTAAATTGTAAAGTGTGGTTTTTACTGTAGAACAAAAATGTATTTCAAAAAAGTGCGTGGTTGTTTAGTCGTTTATTTGTTGCTTCCGTAATGTTAAGCAGTAGCAGTGGTGGGCACTGGCAGCTAGTACAACTGGTATATCCCCTTTAGTGACCTAATCCAGGGTGAGCTAAGGACATTGTACTCGGTAGTTGCTGTTGATGCTGTTGCTGGTCGTCATACGCCGACATACACTACGTTTCCCGCAACTGCGCCCACATGATGCGGCAATTAATTTGCAACCTTAAAGTTAATGACATTTACAACTTGAGACAAAAGGCAGCAAAATGAAAACACAACTTTTTTATTGTTGGCATCATTAAACAACAGTATTATTTAAGTCGACATCAAAAGAACTAGTGCAAAAGCACTGGCGTTTGAGCGTAGCACTATTTTGCATATTTTTTGCGTATTTATAAACAAAGCATTTATGAGCAAAAAACATGAAAAAGCAGACAACGCAACTGAAAGCACTGTTTGTTGCGGTTAAACAAAAAGCGATTGTCAAATCTTAAACAAAGTTTGTACAGTCTGCCAAAGCAGTGGCAAACTAGTGTGGGCGTCAGTTTACCTTCGGTGAGTGCATCACCCTCCGAGTCAGTCAGGCACTGTCACTTGCCAGCGAATAAGATGCTGCAACATCCCCTGATGCGCTACAATTGCACGTGACAACTTGGCAACTGTTGAATGACAGTACTCACACTTAACCGTGATCTTGATGCTTGCTTGGTGGTTACTCTCATTGTCAAGGAGCCGGGTATACACAAGATTTTATTTTGCACTGCTTTTAAACAGTTTAATTTGTCATCAACAATTGCTTGTTTTAAGTTGTTTTAGATAAGTAAACATTAAAAGTTATATTTTTACTTAAATTAAGTATTAAAGTTTTATATTTGAATGTTTTTAGTTCATGTCAGTCTGATTTGTCAAGCAAACGTACATTTGTTTTGTCTACTGCGTTGTGCGTTTGTTTTTTTTGTGTTGCAGTTCATCTTTTTTGTTTTGCATTATGTTGTTAACGTTAGTTTTTGTTATTGTGTTTTTCTGTACAATGCCTTTTTCCGCTACATACGACGTTTTTTGTCATCATCTTTATGCTTAATGTTAAATGTGCTTAACGACGAACGTTGAACATGCAACACTGCAATTGGTAAAACCGGCTAATTTGGCACCGGTTATGACTTGTAAAGAGGCTGCTGCTGAACATGCAACAACAGTGGTAACTTAAAAATATGACAGTTTGAAATCAATGATAAATTTTGCATGCCAAAAATAAATTGCATTGTTTTCAGTGAAAAGTTTTTTTATTTGCAAAATTAGGTAATCTTTAAACACAACAAAATACATTTTGATTTTTACTATAAACAAATTATTTGAGTTTTTAAAATAAGTTGCATTTCAATGTACCAAACTAGATTTCATTAATGTTAATGCCATTGCTGCAACTCTCCTGGTATTCTCCCTCATTTTCATCGCTGCTCTTTCACTCAATTTTTTCTGGACATCACATGTACATTTTTCATTCTACCGTAATACTTCAGCCTTGTGGTTAGTAGTCAGCAAGATTTAGCGACTCCTCTGTCAGATAATAAATCCAATGCTGAGGCTGTTTCTGATGTTGATGATGCTGTTGCCGTTGTTGGTGTTGTGGTGTTTTTGCTGACGCTTTCTTAATTCTCCTACTCTTGGTTGACTTGGCAAAAAGAAAATCTTTTCAATGGCACTGTTTCAGTAGTGTGTGTGTGTGTGCAGCTAAGGACAGCACTGTCAGTCAAGTTCGAACGTTAGCAATGAATAAAGCTAAGACTATGACAGAGATGGAAAGAGCAAGAGAGAGAGAGAGAGAGAGAGAGAGAGAGAGAGAGAAAGAGAGTGTCTCCTGTGCCGCCAGCGGCAACTGGCTTCTCGTGCCGGCGCACTTGTTAGCGTGCACAGTGCTTAGGCTAATGCGCTCACTTGCGCAGTGATCGCCTCGGCGTGCAGACTCAGTTTTATTTTAGCATCGCCACAGTGCACACAGCACAGCACACAGTCTGTTTTGTGCACAGACACTGCATGCTTTCT
This sequence comes from Tyrophagus putrescentiae, assembly GCA_024499935.1. Classification (NCBI taxonomy): domain Eukaryota; kingdom Metazoa; phylum Arthropoda; class Arachnida; order Sarcoptiformes; family Acaridae; genus Tyrophagus; species Tyrophagus putrescentiae. Next base: position 6,051,911 of record JAMZRA010000005.1, read on the forward strand.
TCACTTTAAAGCGCCTCGCTAACCCAACCAGATGCTTTCATTTTGAATGATTTAGCGCGCGTCTTAGTATTAGTTTGTTGTTGTCTCTCTGCTGCATCGACAGCAGCAACAGCAGCAGTCGCATCACCTTCTTAATCACCTGACCAGTAGTTAAAGCACGTGTGATGTGTGCACTGCTTTAGCACTGTTGCAATTGTTTTTTGTGCGACACCATCGCCACTACCAGCAACAACGTCCATTTTTCACCTTAGTCCTTTTCCGTGCAAGTGTATTGAGCTTTTTTAAACACTGAAGTAAGTGTTTTTGTTTTTAGTAATTTTGTCAATTTGTTGTCATCTGCCGCACGGTTCTAACACAGTAAATTTTTATTTTTTAAATGTTTTTAACTTTCCACCATTACTTGACTATTTTTATTTGTTTCTTGACTTCAATATAACAAAATAACTTTTAGAAATTTTTAGTTTTGTTTTAAAAAAAGCTAAGTTAGTTATCATTTTTACTCTCAAAAAAGAATTTATTTAAAAACGTAAAAAGTTTCTGCTTGACTAACTGCAGTAAACTAAAAAACTTTGTACCCTTAACCGCAATATCCGCCAAACATCTGTCTACGCGGCAAAGTAAACCATGCGGAAAAGACAGTCAAACAAATTAACAAAGCAAAAAATCTATTTCAATCAAAAGGGTTACAAGTAGTAATTGTTAAAAACATTACTGAAATTCTAAAAGCTGCTGTTTTATCATTTTTCTCATTTTATAATTAAAACTGCAAAACAACTTAATAAAATCATTTGTTTTGAATGTTTAAAACTATATTTTTGTTAATAATAAAACACTTTATTTTTTAACAGAATTTTTAAATTGTATTCAATTTAAATTGAAGTTGCTTTTACATTGGTGTAAAAACTAAAAATTTCAACAACCATGACATCCATACTGCGTTCCATTGGTTTTAAAAAGTCAAAACACACCAGTAAGTAAACTGCTACCCAAACAGTAGCACGCCATTTCAGTACTGTTAAATACCGTACATTTCTCATCTGAAATCATGTTTGTTTTATTATTTCTTTTAGAGTTGTCAGAAGAATGGACCGACTGTCAGGAGCCAGTGAAGGAAGGCTTCACCTTTTACTGTCGCTACCTGGGCAGCACACCAATCGAGCAGTCTTCAAACGCCACAATGACAAGCCATGCCGTCAAACACATTCTCTCAATGGTAAGTGTGACATTGTGTCTCTGTTGAACAGTGGTGGTCACCGCCACCGCCACCACTTGTCACTCCTCACTTCACAGCACCGTCAATGTCACTCAGCAGTGTTCAGTCTGTGCTCTGCAAGACACAATTCAAATGAGCCTCGCAAACAAACACACCGATCAGGTGCCGGTGGAAGCACTGTTCACTACTGTACAGCTCAGTACAACAACACACTAACTGGCACTGACCTAAATTAATGCGACTAATCTCTTCAAGTCATGCTGATTGCCTGTCGCCTGTCGCCTGTGTTGCACTAATTATTGGCACCTGTGCGGTGTGTGTGTTTGCATTTTTCAGTATTCATGTCAATATTCATTACGGTGTTGTTAATAATTTTTCTTTTCTCCTCGTTTCATTTGTAATGTAGGCCAAAGCCAAAGGAAAGAAGTTGCCAAATATTGCACTTTTCATTTCACCGACATTCATCTCCGGTACGGTTATGGAGGACAGTAGCGCTGATGATGGCAGTGCTACTACGCCAGATTCTAAAAGTTGTGAAGTAAAAGAAATTAAAAAGCAACACGATGGGAAAGGAAAGAAAGAAAAAGACAAATCAAGTATAATGTAGAGCAATTGGTTTTTTTATTAGAGTTCACTGAACCGTCAATGGCGTACAGCATTTAAAAAAAAAACTGCTGCAAGAGAAAAACAGTCTACTTTTCGCTGTTTTATACTGCCAAACAGTAGTTTTTTAGCACAAAAAGCGCGAAAAGGGGAGAATTCACGTTTTTTTTTTGCAACTTTAAAATATCTCCTTCCTTTTTTAAAGGAGGTTTCTGTAATGTGGAATTTTAATTTTTGAGAAGCAAAAGAGTTAAGATGTAGAAAACAAGTTTATCAACCAAAAAAACAAAAAAAACAACTCAAAGTGAGATACATCACAATTTAAAAGAGTGGGAAAAACAAAGTTAAGTTCCAAATAAGAGGTTGGTAAAATGTGGGCGTGCCAAGGGCCCCAAGCCTACTTCGAAGTGTCAAAGACGCGCCATTGGACAAGCACGCCCAACGAACCAACAAACTTCCAGATTCCTCGCTTGTAAAGTTCTGGTCGCCCTCCCGTAGACTCTTTTAGGCGAAAAAGTTGTCAAGTACGTTTCACATATCATTGGCGAACTTGATGCCAGCTGAAGGGTTGGAAGGGGAGGAAGAGGGAAAGCGGAGGGGGCCAGGTCAGGGTGTGGGGGGGTGGGGAAAACTCCCAGCCCCTGCTCAATCTTCTCCTTGGTGAGTTAGCGGGTGGGGGGCGGGCATTGTTTGGAAGGATACTTTGCAGCCACCCTCCAAAGCCAAGACCTCTTCCTTCGGATGGCTTCCTGGACGCGGTCGAGGAGTCGCAGTAACTTGGGCCTGAGGGTTGGCCTTTCGGCAAAGGGAAACCGTGAGGACTCCCCCACGAGTCCCAGAAAACCCCGTAAGCATGGTTCTGCCGTGGAAGCCCTTCTTAGGAAGCCCACCTTGGCTTTGCCACCTTTTTTCGAAAAGAAGTATCTTCTTTCGGGGGTCATGAAAACCCCTTTTCTCGCAGGGTCACCCGGCTGCAAAGAGGTGTATCATGTTATCAATTTGATGTCCTATGAGAAGAAACCTCCGATTTCACAAGCTCCATGGTCACAAGCAAATTACCCAAAAACCCGGGTGGAGGATCGTGAAAGGATTCGAACCTAGGCCCTACTCAAACTAAGTGCTGGTGACTTAAACCACTGACCATCAACGTTTGAGTTGCAGGGTAGATCTTTAAAGGGCTCTTTAACACTTCTTGAGAAAAGACCCGTCGCTGAAACTTTGCAAAAGATCTGGCAGATCCTCCCCTTGCAGCCTTGCCAGGGTCAACAATAGGGCACCCAACGCTCGAGTTTGAGGGTAAGCCCAGGGCTTTCAGACGCCTGATAACTGTTTTTTTTTTTTTTTTTTTTGGGAAATACATCCAGCTTTGGCGATTTCCCTCGATGTCGGCGCAGGTATCACTGTACCTCTTCCAAGTAGTCGGTGTCTGGAACCGCTCTAGGCTTTCCCCTTTTGCGGTGTCGCAACTGTAATCGCCTTCTTGAAACCTAACCCCACCAATCTTTCACAAACATTTTGGAGTATGTCAGCTCCAAACTCTTGGAGAGGACTGATCGTTTCTTCAAGAAATGGCGCCTAAAAGGAAATACCGTAAGTTCAACATAATTACAACCAAAAAATTTTAGCAGAAAATGTGGAGGATAATGAGCGCTTCAGTTTAGGTGTAACCCGGAAACATCTGTGCCGGGGAACAGCTTACGTTGCAGTGGACGGCGCCCCATCTTTTTTGGCGTTAAGTCCTCACGAGGTCACTCTCTTCAGTTTCTCCATGGTGGTATCTCTTCAATGTCCAGTAAATGGACAATAGTGTAGTCAACGGGGGCAAAGTTTTTTGTTAACAGACTTTTTAGCAAGAGAAACATCAATTTGGTAAGTTTCTTCAGGAAAGCGGTCGTCGGTTTCCATTAGGGGAAAAAAATGGCCGTGGTCTTCTTTGAAAGTTCACCATTTTTTAAAAAAAGGCACAAACCACTTTCTCAATTTGGAAGAGTGGCCAAACCTTTGCCCTAAATTTCAATTTGGTTGTAGATAAGTGTCATGAGTTGTTGCTGTCCCAGCGGCGCGGATGTATTGGACTAGCAAGTAGTCGGACATTTTTGGCGAAGGGAAGTTGAAGGATTCAACTTGCAAACCAACAAAAAGAAGCAAACGCTGCAACCCATAAAACCCTTTTATCGCACTCGGGGTAACAGCGTTTTTTACCTATCACATTTCGCTTAGCACTTCAGCTACACCATTGTTACAAGAAGAAATTATTCTTATCACAAGAGAGATTGCTTGGCGCCTTTTTGTGCAATCACTTTCACTTCCATTGCCTCCGGCAAGCATGAGTAACGGGCAGCGGCACCATTTCGCGAAATAGCATTTTAGCGTAAAAGTGGTTTCAGAAAATCAAGCACTAAAAAAACAAAACTTTTGGCGTTTTAGAAGTTATTTCAGAAATTACAATTAGTCTGGTCATTATTTAGGTCGCAAGATCCATTTGGTTCTTGCGGTATTGATTTTAAAAAGATTTATTTTTCAATAATCAACAGCAAAAACGGAAATATCCTTTTTTTGTCGTTTTGTGCTAAAAAAGGTACTGTTTGGCAGTTAAAAGCCCAAGGAAAGTAGGGACTTTTTTCCCCCTCACTGCAGATTTTTTTTAGAGTTGTCTGTAGCGCCATCCCGGCGATTCAGAAACTGTGAATAAAAAACCAATTGCTTGAGTTTAAAAAAAAAAAGGAACAAAATCTGTAGAATTAGGAATGAAAACAACAAAGGAAAATGAAGACCAGTTGCAGCCGTCATTGCCATTAACACCAACAGTCGTTCAATCAAAAGAAGCGCCCTCTAAGCAACTTTTCAAAATTTCCATATTCCGGTATGATAAGTTTGTCGATTAGCATAACACGTCAATTTAATTACTAAAACTATAAATCTTTTTTAGCATTCCATACTGTTTTGCCGAAGCCACCTATGATCGCATAGTCGCTTTTGTGTCGACGAATCCCAACGGCTCCCACGAGTGCCACGCCATCATTGCCAACAAGCGCAAATTTGCTCAGGCTATTGCGCTCACCATATCACAGGCATTTGATATTGCCTTTAATCGGCTGAGTAAGAACAAATCCCCTGGACAGCTGCAGTCAATGGAACAGAAGTCAGCATTGGGCGGCCTGAACTCTGCTCCGAAGCAAATGATGGTGGCCACCAATCGAGTGTCTTCATTCTCAAATGACGAAGAAGACGACGACGACGACAACGACAACGGCTCAGACGACAGTGGCAACAGTTCAGAGGGCTCAGAGGAAAAGTTGCCAACGGTGGAGACATTTCCCAAATTAACGCTGGACAGTTTTTCTTCCAACTCTCGCCGTCGAACGTGGAAACCGAATAAAGAAACTGAAAGTTTCGAGGATGAAAAAAAAGAAAACAATGAAAATGATTACAAAAGTGATGTTAAACTTCTCATTAATTTTGATGATGAAACAAGCAAAAAGGATTATTCAAACAAAAAACCAATTGAAAAGCCGCTATATTATATTGATGATTTACGGGAATTGTTTTAAAAACAGCAACTAACAAAAGTATTTTGACATTTTAATTGATTAAGCAAGTGATATTTGCATTATGTTTACCTCTCTTTTTATTAGTCAACTTTATTTAAGTGATGTTTTCCATTTTCTAAAATGGAAACCCAAACAAAGTTCATTTTCAGTAAAATTTTTTATTGAAATAAACAAAACATGAGTTTAAATATTTGACAACATTCAACTAATGCATAAAGTCATATTTAGTTAAGTTTTAGCACTGAAGTCACTCTTAATTACAGTTGGTATCATTCTATGCAAGACACTGACGGTAATTGCCATTATAAAATGGACATAAATTCACATATTTTAACTGATAGAGTGTGTATATAGTGTATACGTTGTGAACTAAACTGACAAACGGTGGTTTTAAGTAATTTCTAAAAGTGCAAACTAGTGCAAATACATAAGTTTAATATTTATGATTTAATTTGCTGCACACTGGTTAGGCAACAATTCTTCTTTTACTGGTTCAACGTTTCAGGTAAAATTTGATTCATCTCACTAGAAGCCATTGCTAGCGGATTCAAACTCAAAGTAGTGTTGAACATATCGTCAATGTCCAAATCGGAGCTAGTGTAGTGTTCCTCCTTCAGCTCAGCATAGGAGCGCACAAAGTCAATGATAAGCAGGAAGTTTTGTCCTAAAGCAGCAATGATCTAATAGAACACAAGAAAATGTAAACATTTTAAGCAAAAGTAAATGACATTAAAAAACAAACCGAGGCATAAGTAGGATAGGTAATCTCAAACAAGTCCAAGCAGTAAAATCCAATGGTCGGTCCAGACAGTCGTTGAATGAACATGCGCAGCTTAAAAAGACAGTTCATTACAATGTTAAAACAATGCATATTAAACAAAATATTTGAGCTTAAAAACACACCTGAATCTGCAGTTCAACCGGATACTTGTCAAAGGTGACTCGAATTAGACGACCATAGCTGCTGTGAGCCTAAAAACGGGAAGCAAACAGTTTGTTTTAAAAAAACTCGGCATTGCATTGGTATTGCAGTAGCGTACCTCATTTGCCAGCCGAGCCGCGGCAATGGACACCTTAGTGAGAATGTAAGCCGCCTCCAAAGTGACCATGAACATGACCGTCTTCACAGTGGCGGTGTTATAAGTGAAGAACGCCTGAAAGGTAGTGTAGCAGATGGTGGCAATAAAGAGAAAGTACGAGTACATGATGTACTTGGCCCAGAATGCATTGTAGTCTACAAGTGGTGTTAGGCAAGTTAACGTTTTTGTTTCCTATAACCAAAAAAAATAAATCTTACCTGAAATCTTAATGCAAATCTCATTGTGCTCCACCAGTATGTGGTAGAGCAGGGCACAGCGCTCATTGGGCTTCATGCGATTGTCCGGGGCGATGATCGACTCAATGTCGTCGTTGACCTTGCGGAAGCGCATTCGCAGGTAGCCCGCCAGCGAGTAGAAGTAGGCGAAGGTCAGGTAGATGAGGGCCGAGCCGTAGTACAGCCACACCGCCAGAATGACGCCCCAGAAGACGAGGCTGATGTGGGAGACGGAGCCGGAGTTCCAGCGGCGGTAGCCCACCATGCCGAACATCATCAGGCCGATGAGGGCGCGCACGTGGATGATCACCATGGTCTTCGCCATCATGCGCTTTGTCTTGGCGAACCACACGTCGGTCATGGCCATGTCCAGGCCCATGGCCGTCGGCGAGATGACGCCCTTGAAGACGGCGAAGGGCGTCAGCCAGTTCATGTAGTGCACCTTCTCGCCCTTGTAGTACAGCTTCGACATGAGGGCGAGGTAGATGGACCAGATGGTTAGCGTCATGTTGATCTGGTCGGCGGGGCGGGCGGAGTTGGCCTCGCCCAGGTAGTTGCGCACCGTTGGGTCCTCGATGAAGGCCAGCGTCAAGTTGCGCAGGCAGACCATCCACATGAGGCCGTTGAGGATGAAGCCGTACATGCGCCGGGTGGGCGATTTCAGCTTGCCCCGGACATTGCCCTGCAGGTAGTCCTCGATGGACTGCGAGAGGAAGCCATAGGCGCGCAGGTACTTGTCAATCTTCGTGATCTTGTCCGTGGGCAGGTAGCCCTCCGCGAGGATGATCTGATCCTTGGCGGTGTTCGAATTGAAGGTCGACGAGCGAAACTTACTCATCTTGATGCTGTTGCAGGTGGTGGTAGTGGTATTGGTGGACTAGTGCTCAATGTGGTCAACAACTATATGGGGTGCTAATAGTATTGTTCTAAACTGTTTGATTGTTTGGAAAATAAACAAGGTTTATTTACCATTAAAGTGTGTATAGATGCTCTTGTTAAGTTAAACTACTTACTTGAAATTGAGCAGTTGTGAAAGACAAACTATTGTTGCTGAAAGTTCAATTTTTAGCAAAACTTATTTAGTTTGTTTATTTGTTATTAATTAGTTTGAAAACGTTGTTATTAATTGTTGGAGTTTATTAAAAGTAAATTGAAAACATTAATTTACAGTTTTCAGTAAACTAAAATTTTGTCAAAGTTAAATTGTATGGCCTTTATTGATGAGCGAATTGGACTAAAGTTTCTGGCACACTGACTCTACTGTTGTTTGAGCTGGTGGTGACAAGTGCTAACTGCTCTCAACAAAAAAAATCGAAAGAGTACAGGTATAGAGCTTGAATGCGAAAGAAGATTCTTTCAAACGTAAAAAACAAATTTTAAAATTTTGCTGCTTCTGCTTGAAAAGTTGATCGATATCGACTAGTTTGCTTCAACAAACAATGCCACACGTTGTGAAAGCGCCGGTAAATTGACTAGCTTGATAGTCATAGGAAGTACGAGGCATTGAAAAATAAACTTGAAAAAACAGCAGCAGCTAAAACAGCAAAAGCAACAGTACAGGTGTAATGTCATATGAACTTTAGGTAATTGTGTCTAGGTAAACTTGAGTATGACTGCCTTTTATAACATTCTTCACAACGCCATTTGATTTCACTCGATCGAAGTCACATTTTTAATTGTTTTTCACTAGTTTCATTATCACCAAAAAGTAATAAAAACTGTTAATGATCTATTTTAAGTAATAAAAATTTCAAAAAACTGGCTAATATTTTTAAAAAATTAAAAAATGCATTTTAAATATTTTAAAATAAATTTTTTTAAATAATTAAAAAAAGTAAAAAAGTTAATAAAATTTTCATTTAAAAAATGAAATTGGTAAATAAAACATAAACTTTATGTATAAAAATGTTGTAAAAATTGTTAACAACTTTTAAATAGTAAAACATTTTAAAAAAACTTTTTGTTAATAGAATATCAATTTTGTGAATAACAAATAAAAACTGTTTTTAAAGTTTCAGCCTATCCCTAAAAAAATGATTTTTCTCTCTCTCTATTTCTCCTCACGAACATTTTTTGCTCTACAAATTACACCGTTAGAGATATCAAAATGCGGTTTTTACCAGTATAACGAGATAAATGGCATCTTTCTAATGATACCAAACTCAAGTTGATCAGATAACCGGAAGTATTTAATATGGCGGATTATCTGTTTTTAGTCATAAGCATTTTTGGCTGTATAAAAAAAGTTACTGGGTCTAGAAGCTTGGGGTTTTGACTAAAGTAATCAGATAAATAATCGGCACAAAATGGTTATCTCAGAACTTTGATAAAGTAACCGGAAGTGCCTTATCTAAATTTTTCACTTTTTAGATAAGCTTTTTTAAATACTAAATGAACTCCGATAAGATTTTTGATTACACCATTGGATTCCTCGCCCCTTAATTGGTCTGTGCCTAAATAGGTTTTTCTCAAAACCCTATGGTTTACTAGAAAACCCAAAAAGTTTGGAACGTTGTCCTTTGTTTTGGACGATGTTTCGCTGGCTTTGGCAGCTGTGCGCAGGCGCGGGACGCTATCGCAGCAGCTGCAGCGCTAGATAAAACTGTGCGCTCTCGCTGCCGTTCTCGCAACGCTCGCTGCTGCCGCTGCTCTGAGTTGGCGGGAAAGCACTGCTGGTGCGGGGGCAGCACAGCCCAGAACGGCGAGGTCTGAGACAGCCGAGATAAACCTGCGCTTTCGCTCCAAACTAGGGTTCTCGCTGCTGAGGCAGTTTTTCTTTCTCACTCTTTCTCGCAAGCAGAATCATTCTGCTTTTAAAACAAAGTCCTGGGACTTTGGCTGTGCGTTATCGCTGCCGTTCTTGCCCTGGGCTGCCGGGGGAGCACCGCTGTTGCAGGGGAAACAGTGCCTTGCCCAGGGCGGCGAAATCTGACGTGACTTGGCCGTTGTCAACGACCGACGACGAGGGTCTCGCGAGCGTAGTGAGCGAGGCCCGAGGAGGAGGGCGTTTTTGGTGAGCCAAGTGACGCCAGGGTGAGCCGTTGCTTAACTGATTCAATTTAACCAAAATTTTAGATTTAAAAAAATAAGTGAGAGCACAACTGTGTAAAAAAGTAGCAGTGCACAGCCCAAAGCGGCGAGGTCTGACGACACTTGGGCACTGTGAACGTCCACCGACTCGGGTCTCGCGAGCGGAGCGAGCGGGGCCCGAGTCGGTGGGCGTTCACAGTGCCCAAGTGTCGTCAGGGTGAGCCGCTGGCCAAACTTTTAAGAAATGTTAGCGGTGCACAGTTAAGTGTGGCGTGAGCGAAGCGAGTGCGACTGAGCCCTTGTATTTTCTAAAAAGATGTTAATTTTTTCATTAGTGTAAATAATAGTTTTGATAAATTTTTTCATTTAAAATAAAAAGTAACAAATGTTAAGTAACAAAAAACTTTTAATTTTAACTCAACTAAACTTTTTTTAAGTTATAAAATTAATATTTAACAAAAGTTTAAATACTTTAACATTTGAAACATTTTTAAAATAACTTTTAAATTTTAAATAAAAATTGAGTTTGTTATCCGATTTAAAAAAACAGTTCAATTTTTTTGAATTTTTTTAATGTTGACATTGAATTTACTAAATGGTAAAACTAACGCAAGTTTACAGTAAAACTGTCAGTTAATTGAACAAACATTAATACAAAATTTATCAAAAAACTGACAATCGATTAATTATTTCAAGTGACACAGCTTCAACGGTGTAATGATCTTCAAAATAAAACTGCTAAAAACTAATTGTCAGTCAGCAAAATTGTAAACGCAAAAAGAAAACATTGAATGTTAGAATAACTTTTTAATGACAATCAAACACGCAATCTTTCACCACTGTCAATAAGCAAAACTTTGTGTTTCAAAATGTACCGACGCAATAGAAGGTTAGACAAATAACGATAATGTATTGATTTGCTAACTTAGTGTACTGTACACCTCAGATAATATTTCATGTGACTGGTTCTTAAAAACTGAACTTAATAGTACGGCAATAAAAATGAAAAGAAGTTGCTAGAAAATATTATTTAAACTTACATGTGTAACTGGCTGCGCTATCTTGTGATAATGTTTCAAAGTTTAATTTTCACAATTTTTAATTGAATCATTTGTTGTTTATTTTATTTTAACTTTCCTTAAAAATTACACACAAAAGTTTTAAGGAATTGGCGTGACAGATACGGCTAGACTCTCAATGGCACATTCATCAACTCCTCGTTCAATCCAAAAGTATCCGTTCATACCCCATTCTGAAAAAGGTACAATATTTCGTTATAAAATCATTTTAAGATAACTACTTCATAAGTTTACCTGGACCCCATGAGTTTTTGACAATCCAATACGGTTTTTGTGAAAGTTGATCAAAACCGTAGCCAACTGCGAGCACTGCATGATTGGTGAGCTCAAAAGGGTTAAAACGGAGTGACTCGGTGTTTAGGAAAGAAGGTTGGTGCACATAAACACCGTTGGCGTAGTTCATAAAATCAGGATACACTTCAAAGCTCACAGAAATGGGACCATTTTTGACCAGCTCCAGACGCATCAGGTCTTCATTGCAGGCGCCATAGTAGCCTCCAATGTAGTGGTACTGTATGGCATTAAAAGTGATTAGTTAATCTGATAGCTGTTGAGACAACAACAACAACAACACTCCTTACCTGATAAGTGTAGGTGCGCTGTTGGCAGGTGACCGAGTTGTTGACCGGGCCCTTGCACGACCCATCAGTGCCCACGTAGGGGTAGCACTGATCGGCCATTACGCCAAAGTCCTGCGCGTACTTGCCGGCCACCAGATAGGGAAAACCGCCCTCGCAGCCCTGCGAGTACTCACTGCAGTCGACCACCTGTTGCGTGGAGAAGACCGGCGTTTCGCTGTTGTTGGTGGCAATGCGAACTCGCGCCTCCAGTGTGCCCATCGAGGAGTAGGCATAGCAGCTGCCGCATCCGCCTGTATTTGTAGTTAACACAAAAAGTTGAAAGTTATTTTTAAGATAAATCTTAATAGCTTCTTACCTTGGTCTCGAACCGGACTGACGTAGTTGACCCCGTTCACATCTCGCCAGTCAAAGCTTGCCGGCAGTTGGGCCACCTGACGACGCACCTCTTCACTCAGCTGCTGTTTAGTTGCGGCCCTAGGTCGGTCGACAATTTGTGACGCCCGTCCACCGGCCATGCGAATCAGCTCCTCAGTAGTGCGACGCTGCAGCTGCGGATAGACTTTCGCCCTCCACTGCGACTGACGGGAGTTGAGTTGCTGAACGTATGACTCGCTCAGGTACGTCGACATGTCCACCGCTTCAAAGAGGTGACCTTCAGGCCGCTGGTGGGTTTTTCCCTCGCCGATGAAGGTCTGATGAAGGTCGACTGGGAGGACTGAGAAGCTGTCCACCTTGCGACCCTTGATGCAGGCCCAGTTGTGGCCGAGGAGGTCGTGCGACCAGCCGGGCAGCGTGGCATTGCAGTAGCTGGTCACCTCCTTGCCCTTCTGCTTGTACAGCGAGAAGGCAAAGTACCGACGCAGGTTGATGACCACCTCAAAGCCCTGGTTGTAAATCAGCGTCCACGTGCCCACGTTGCCTACGTTGTCGGTGGCGATGTTGGGAAAGTCCAGTTTAATGTACACTGGGCTGGTTTGGCTGGGAAAGTTATCGCAGTTTTCCGTCCGGTTCGCCACTCGAGCCGACTCGGAAAAAAGCCAAATGCCCTGAATGTCTTGGTAGGTGCAGTTGGCGGGAGTGTCAGCCGACGCCAGCACTATTGTGGCAAGAAAAACTGAAAGTATTTTAAACAGCTGCATTTTGTTTTAAGCAAACTTTTTTTCAAACACTAAGGTTGATTTTATATAAAAAGTTTCTTTTTATACAAAAAATACTACACAAAACAGATGTCAGTGTTCACAACCACTTGAAAATGATTTTAACACTACTTCAAGTATTGCAATAGTTTAGTTGTGATAAAAACAAGCATTTACAACAAATAAAACGCATACTTTTAACATTATTAAAACACTGTCTGGGTAACCTAGCTGTAAATTAACCCAACCATTTTTATTCGATGCAAAATATGTGCATTACTAAATGAGCTTTGAAAGATATCTCTAGTTTGTGGGGATTAACTAAAATAGCAAATAATTTATTGCTATTACGCAAAACTGCTAGCCGTTTCTCCATGTAAATTTTCATAGAAACAAGTTAAAAAAGTCAAACATTCCTGTTAATATCTACAACAGAAAACCGTCCTTTTGCAATAAAATAAAAGTTCTGGTTCATTTAAAGTTTATCCCTTTTGCTAATGAAGTGTTTTAAACAATAGATAGATTGTGTAATGCATTATCAGGTTTTTTAAGTGGCACAACAAATAAAAACCTCTGATACTAACGCAAAATGTTAAAACTTATTAAAAAAAATTTTGCAATGTTTTAGTTAAATGTTTATGCCGTTTATTATAAAAAACACAATGAAACTACAATATTTTGTTAAAAATTTGGCCATGCAATGTTGGCGTTGACGCCGCACATATTTGATCCTCGAGCCAGTTTGAAGTAGCCCTGGTTTCCCCAATCTATCAAATAAAAAACAATTTTAAAAAATATACACTTTAAAATAATCTCCAGATCACTTACACGGTCCCCAGCTGTTCTTGATGATCCAGCTGTTGTCCGAGTTGTCGTAGCTAGTTTGATGGGTTAAAGTTAGTACTTTTCTTTTCAAGCAGCAAACTTTGGACAGGTGCCTTTCTTACCCAACGAGCAGAACGGCGTGGTTGTTCCTCTTCGGACAGTTCGGATCGTTGACGACGCCGCCCTTGTAGTTGCGGCTGGTGAGCGGACTGGCGTTGAAGGAAATGTACAGTGGTCCCTTCTGCACGAGCGCTCGCATGATCGTCTCATCGTCGAGCTCCTCAGGTTTCGCGTCGTAGCTGTAGCGGTACTTGCTGCGCAGACAGTAGCTGGAAATGGGCTGGCCCATGGTCGTCTGGCACTCGTTCTCCTCCGCCACGTAGGGTCGATTCTCCTCGCGAATGACGCCGACGTCTTTCAGGTACTTGTAGGCGATGTGGGCGTTGCCGCCGTGACATCCGCCACCTCCTCGCCCCTCCACTCCGACGTGCTTCTTCGCGCAGTTCACCAGGCTCTGCTCGCTCCAGTCAATGTCAGGATTCTCCGAGGCTTTTTTCCCAGAGTGAACTAGCCAGCGGGACTCAAGGGCGCCGATTGCCGCAAAGGTCCTAGGAAATGGTAAATTATAAATTGCAAAAAAGTTTTTGTAGCTGTTTCAACTGTATAACCGTACCAGCATGATCCGCATTGTCCTGGAAAAACAAAACAAAAGCAGTGTTAGGCAGACAGTAAAACACTTGAATATCAGCAGCTAATATTACTTTGGTTTTTAACGCTGGTAACTTTGTCTTGGTCACGCCAATCGAAACGGTCTGCAGGCAGTCGTTCACTGCTGTCCACCTGGCACTCCTGGTCGCTGCCGCTCTTGCGGGCGTGGCGGTTGCTGTCCTCCACCTCCTCGTCAAAGTGGCCCATCATGGCGTTGAAGTCATCGTCGTCCAGGTCGGACATCGACGTCAGTCCCATCTGGGTGCCATTGGTGCGGTTGTTGTTCCGTTCCGGTTGCAGACAGTGGCTGAAGATCTGTCGGACGGAGTCGAGCAGCGTTCCTACGCTGTGACTGGTGGCGTTCTTGTACACAAATTGGGCCTGTCAAAAAAGGTGCATTTTTAAGTGAGTTTTTGTTGTTGTAAACAAAATCATCAAAACAACTTACGTAGAACTCCTGAACGAGATTTTTGGTTTTCAGTTCGCTGTCAAACAGGTTGATAATCTTCCTGCCGACCTCCGGGTTGTAGCAGTGGGCGACGTCCTTCAGCTCTCGGTTGATGTCACCAAACTCTTTGGCCACTTCGCCCATACTGTCCTCAAAGTTTTTTACCACATCATCAATCTGTTGGCTCAGGCGATTGCTAATGTCGCCGAAAAAATCGGACATTGGACCGCACTGGGCTAGACAGGCAAAACTGGCCAGTGCCAGGCAAAAACAAGCAAAATAAATTTTCATTTTTTTTGGTTAACTTTTTTACAGTCAAATGAAAATTTGTTTTGTTTGTAAAAGGTGAATTTATTTAAACCAAAATGGATGTTTATATACCAAAATAACAAATCAAATTTTCACAGTTTCATTTTGTTTTTTATTCACAAATGGCAAATATTCCGGTGCATTACATATGTTTTTACTATCAATTTCAAAAACCTTTCATATTCTGTTTATAAAGTTTACCAAAACTAGTTATAATGTTTTTGAAACAAATGAAACCAAATTGACTTGTTTGTGATAAAAGTTCACAAAGTGAAATGATTGACATTTTTTATAAACAGATGCTGAGTGCAAGCATCGTTTTGTTTAGTAATTAGAATGTTTTAAATTAATAATTTTTATTTGTTTTGTTTATACATTTTATTACAAGTTAATAATTTTGTTTGTTAAAAATTAAAAGGAAAAATATGACAGTGTAAATAGTAATCTGTGTGAAAAAAGTTTATTTAAATTATATTATTTTTTATAGTTAATAGCTATTTTGCTTACTATTTCGAATGTGCTTGAGTTTATTAGCCAATCATTAAGCAGTCTAAACCCAGTTTTTGATAATTCATCAGATATCAGGATATTATGTGACTAGACAAAATGTAAAAATTGAAATTTAAAATACATTTCTTTACAAATTATCTATTTAAAATTACTTTAAGTTTATTTAAAAAGTTATTTTTGCTGTAAAATTGAAAGTGCGCAGAAGAATTTAAAACAAGTTTTTCAATAAAAATATTGTTTTTTAAAACTAGAACTGCTTGATAAATGACAACAAAAATTATAATAAAATCTTGTGTAAAATAAAGAATAAAAAAAGCTTTTTTTAACAATGATGATTTTATAAAAAAGAAACTAAAAAATAAGTTAGTATTAGTAACTAAATTTTATGTTTACAAACCTGTATGCCATGTAGCAAATGATTAAAGTGTAGCCAATAAAAAAAATAGAGATAAATTTTGACCAAAAACGATTGTAACCGTCAATTTCTTTGCACATTTGAACAACTTTTAAATTATATGACAAGTAAGTATACCAGTTAATAGTATAACTAAACTTTAGTTCATTGCGCTGTTTAATAGTTGAATCAAATGCTTTTAATTGAGTAATTAAACTTTTTTGTTTTATGCATAAGTAATTGCAAGAAATAACAAAAAAGTATATTAGCACAACATCAGCTACAAAATATTATATTTTGTGTTTTACAAAAAAGATTTTATTTGTATTTTTACAATATTTTAAACTTACCAATAACTGCGTATGTAACCATAAGTGGAAGAGAAACAAAAAAGAAAAACAAGCTAGAAATACTATACAATGATTTTTGAATTACTTGTTGCACAAAATAAAGTTCAAGACATCCATTGACAAAAAACATAAGTAGTCTTGCATATTTCCGAGCCAGTTTGCGAAAAGAAATAAGTTTTTTAGCACAAACTATGTTTACGTTTTCCCATGAAATGTTTACCAGAAAAACGTTTTGGTCATTTGTATCTTGTTCAAGTAAAAACATGCAAAATTTGTTTTTTAACAAATCGTTTATTAATAAGCACATGTAATTTAAATAGCCATTGACATACTAAGAAAAGTAACAATATCGCCTTGAAACCAAAATTGTTTTGGAAAAATTTTATGAGTAAACAATCTGTCTGATTGCATAATAATTTTGGAATTCTTAAAAACGTTTCCATTGATTAACACAAACATTGAATCAACTGAAAAAACAAGAATTGCAAACAAAGCAATTAAGTAATGTATTTTAAAACGCAATTTATTTTTTTGTGATATTGTTGTAATGTTTGTCAACTTTGCAACTGAAATATTTTTAACTGAATCAAAATCGTTGAAAAATATTTTAATGTGATTTAAATAATATCGAAATATATTTATTGAAATTTTCATTGTTTTGTGTGTTTTAAAAATGTTGTTAATATTTAAAAAAATTAAACAGCATGCAATGCTAAACTGTTTTTAATAATATGTATGTTTTAGTTTTATTTTACTTTAAAATGATTGACAGTTTGTCATTTTTTAAATTTAAAATAAAAAATGTCAGTTTTTATACAATTTATATAAAAATTTTATTAATTGTATTATTTGTTTTTAAAACTGCTTAAATAAAAATTTGCGACCACGACCGCTACAATTCATTAATAAAAAACACATCAATGAACAAAACAAGTTTTTTAGTGCAAACGTTCATATTTTGTTAGTTAAAAACTTTTTGTGCTCAATAACTTGTTTTCAAAATTTTCAGTTTAAAACCATTAACAATCAATTTATTTAAATTAAAAATTTATAATCAGATTTTATTACTGCTAACAAGTTTAAATGCACTTTTTGTTAAGTTAACAATCGATTTTAAAGATTTTTAATAAATTTTGTAAGCAATAAATCCCAAATTCAAACTTTTTTTGTGGATTTATAAATTGAAAACAAAAAAATTACTGAAAATTTTGTTCTTTTGATTTTATGTTGCAACATTTAGTTATTTGAAAATGTTTCCAAAAACTAAACTAGACATTTTTTATTGTTAAAAACTTTAAAGTTTTATTGGTATTAAATTCGTATTTAATAATTGTACATTAATTTGTAAAAATACATCATCATTTCAAAATACAGTAAAACAGATTTGAAAAACGCTGCTAGCGTAACTAAACCAATTGAACCATACTGAATACCATATTTTTTATTAACACTTAATCTCATTACTGTCAAGGATAGTCGTAATCGTATTCGAAATTGTCCAACTCGGTGTTGATTAAAACAGTTATATTTTTTAGCAATCTTGCAGAACTGTGCAACTTTTTAGAAAAAATTGCAAAAATTATGTGCATTACCAAAATGCAAGAAAATTGTGAACCTGCAAATGATGACACGTAAAGTAAAGTGACGCCATGAACTTGTTTTTGAATGATCATCAGTAGTATAAGAGCGCTAGTAGGCAAGTTTGTACTTATAAAAGCCAAAAATAAATTTGAAAAACTGGGATTAATTTTTAAAAAAATATTAAATGTTTGAATGTCGCTAATAATAAATTGGTGTATTTTTCCCCAATGAAAATCAAACAATGTTGTGTGCAAAAATTTTAAATTTTGCGTAACTCGAATATTACCGTAAAGAATGGCCATCATGCCTAGTGTAGAAAGAAGAATGAGAACATGCGAAAATGAAAGCAAAATGATGTTGTAGAAAAAACAATTGACAAAATGAAAAAGCAGTAAACAAGTGATTTGAAAATAACTGTAAGAAAACAATGTTGACGAATAAATGCACAATTTCCTAAGCATCATTGAATGAAAATGCAGTAAAATAATTTCTGAAAAATAAATATTTAAAAAATAATAATAACAAAAAATATTAATGTTACCCATTGTTAGATGAAATACTTGCATAACGTTTGCCATTATCATAGCACAAATTCTAATAAAATACACAATTTCAATGTTACGATAATTTGTTTTTAAAGGCCCAAACTTTTGCATCAAAGTTTGGGGAACATTTCTGTATAAAAAGCTTCGCCGTTTACCGCCTAAAATGACAAATCTATACATGTCTATGACAGGCATTTCAGCGTTTAGGTAAAATTTGTACAAAGGATAAAACATTACTGAACCAGCAATAGTAAAAACAAGATAAAAATTAGGATGAACAAAAATGTAAAAAATTAAATCACCATGAATTACGTGTTTAAAATCAGTTTGATAACTTTGAAACAAATAAAGATAAAAATTATGCAACAAAAAATACATCCAAACAAAAATAACAAACTTAACAAAAAGTTTTTTGTTTGAATTTTTGAGTGTGCTTATATCTTCAACAATTATAAAATAATCATAAAAATATGAAATTGTTTTAAAAGGATTTAAAACTTTAAAAATGAAACTGTTTTTTATTTGAAAATGTTTTGAAAAATGCATTTTTATTGTAAATTTGTTTTATTATTCACAACTGTGTAAACTAACAAAAATAAAATTGTTTATTATTTTCAATTGTTTTAGTTTAAATAACAAAACAAATTTAAAAAAAACATTTATTATAAACACACAATTTAGCGTACAAAACTTTTTAGCAAGGTTCAAACTTAAGTTGTAGTTTAATTGTTAATGTAAATAAATATTTTAAATATAAAAACTTTAAAAGCATTTAACATATAACAACATTTTTGCATACAATTTTTATTGAAAATACTAACACAAAACTTTAACTGTCGAATAATTAAGCAAATAATTGTGCAACAAAAATGTTTTTGTTTTATTGCAACAAAATTTTTAATGTTTGCAAACGTTTAATTAAAACAAAACACTTAAACTTTTAATTTTATTTTATATATTTTTAAATACAAAAGCAAAAACTTCACTTGCAATTTCGTTTAAATGATTTGCATCAACATTTTTAAAAAGTTGTTCTGATTTTTTAAGTAAAATATTAAATTCAATTTGCAGTTTTTGTAATTTTAGCAATTTTTGCTCAGCTTTTCTTTGTTTTTTATATTTTAAACGTAAATATTTCAACAAAATTCGTTGATAAATGCTGTAGTTGTATCTAAAAATAAAAAATTTTTTAAAATTTTTTAATAAACAACAATTAATTACTTGACAAATTCAATGCAAGATATATTAGGAATAGGTTTGAAAAGTTCTTGCGCAATAAGCTGTAAACGGAAGTTTGTTAGTTTTTACAATAAAAACTTTAATAAATTATTTACCAAGTTTAATTATTATTGTATCATTTTCAAGTTGCGTATGTAGTTCTTTTGTGTGTTTTAAATTATAGTTAACTATTTCTTGGCATTTAAAACTTGCTGCAAAGAGTAATGCATAAAAACAGCATTTTTTCCAGATTCATTCTAAATTAATTAAAAAATTGGTTTAAAAGTTTAATTTAAATTATAAATTTACTTCAAGAACTGGGTAGCCATTTTTTTCATATTCCACATAAATGAAGTTCTCAACATTAAAAACTTTAAATAAAAACTTTTCAAAATTGCAAATTGGTCAGGTTCGCCTAAAATTTTAAATGCTGAAATGTTTTTGCAAAACTTAATTATTCTTTTTGCATAAATGCTTGGAACATTAAAAGCTTCAATAACACAAGAAACAGTTCTTGTAATTGGTAATTTAGATTCGTCTTCAAAAACATTTAATGCATTTTGTAGTTCAGATATAACTTGTTGCTCATTTGTTGTAAAATAAATATTTGGTTTTTGTTTTTTATATTTAAAGTTTTTTATTGAAGATGAAGAAAACGTTGGCAAAAGTAATGTTTTTAAAGATAATGATGAATTAGACTTGTTGAGTTGCTGACAGTCAGTTTCAGGAGTGTTATCTGGTTTTGACATGCCATTTTCATAACATTTTAAAAGTCGACAAAATGAGCAATTTTTTCTATTTGTTAATGTAATTTGGCAATTGTTACTGTTAACGCATTTTAAATTCTGCAATTATAGAAATTAATTTTAAGTCAATTATAACAAAAACTTACATTTTGTTTATCATAATTTCTATGAAAAAAAATTTTGCACGAGTCACAAGATAAACAGTTGTAGTTAAAACCTAAATAAATGCAAATTTTATTTTTTAAATTTTATAAAACAATACATACCAGAGGCACTTCCTTTGCAGATTTTACATTTTTTCACTTTCATCATTTTTAACACTTAAAAAGTATACAAAATATTCTAATGTTTTGTCAAAATGTACCCACGCAAGTATGAGCAGTGTGTTTTGGGCAGTCACATGGCAAATGCACGCAACTCAACAATTGAGAGAAACACTGCACAGTTTTTGTGTTAGCAACAAAATTAGTTTTGATAATGAAAACTCTGACCTTGGCAAAACAGCAGTAAATACAGCATCAGCAGCACCGACTATTTAATTGTCAATGCATGTTTAAATTTTTTTAGTTATAAATTGCGACAACTAAACGTATTTTTAATTTTTATTATTGTTTTTTATATTCTTATAGTAAAAAGTGTAGTTTTAACAAAAGAAAATGACGTTACTAAACGCATTGTGTTTAAACAATTCAGGTTAAAAAAAACTAGCCACCGAACACTAGATGAGCTATTGATTAAATTTTAAGTGTGATTTAGCAAACCTCGACGCGGCGAGGAGTGACTGTGGTCAATTTTTTTAATAAACAAACGTTACATAAATTTAAGTTAAATGTACACACAAAAAGCAAACTTTCACACCCGTTTGCTCACTTTAAGCGGAATATCCTTGCAGCTGAGAAGACCAAACTTGTTGTACTCCAGCGGCACCTTTGTCTTGGGCGTCGTTGCAAAAGCGAAATCGCGGACAATCTTCGCCAGACAGAGGCGAATTTCCTGGTAAGCGAATCGCATGCCAATACTGTAAGAAAAATTCAGTAAGTTTCAGTGACTTTTAAAAACTTTTTTCATTTTTAAATTCAAGTTTAACTTACCAGTTTCGAGGACCTTAAGAAAGAAAAGAACAAGTTTATAGCAACTGAAACTACTGATAATCATGTAAAAAAACGTACCAGCGCCAAATGGAAGGTAGGTGTAGGGGACCAGCTTGTGTTTGTTCTCCGGCAGAAAGCGCTCCGGCTGGAAGGTGTCTGGATCCTCGTAGTACTCTGCGGAGTGGTGCACCGCGTAGACGGCCAGGTCGACGTGGGTGTCCTTCTCTAGCGGCTGTCCGCCCAGTTTGTAGCCGTCGACGCCCACCCGGCGCTGCAGTCGCGTCACCGGCGGACACATTCGCAGCGTCTCCTTGATGGTCGCCTCCAGGTAGGGAATGTGGTTGTTCACCTTGTCGAAGTACTCGGCGGAGTCCACCTCGACGCCGTCCAGCGCCTGCCGCAGCTCCTCAGCCAGAATTGACTGCTTCTCAGGGTGAATCGCCAGCTGGTACAGAGCGTTGGAGAGTGTCTACGGAGGATTGATTAGGCAGGTCAATAGTTGGATTTTAAATGATTCAAAACTAAAAATCACATACCGTGGCGGTAGTTTCAAAGCCTGTAACAAATGTAAGCAACGGTTAAAATGTGTTGTGATCAGAGCTGCCAGTCGTTCACACTTACCAGCAACAAAAAAGAGAATACACTGGGCTACAATTTCATTTTCGGAAAGCTGCCTGCGAATTGAGCCTTCAGCGGTATTGGACTTTTTGTCAACTTCAAGATGTTCGTCTACGAAGAAGAAGTTAAATATTTGAGTGAACTATTTTTGCAAACACAAATACCATTGTCGGCCGTTGCTGTCAGTTTGTCGTAGTTCTTCTCCTGGAGTTCATCTTCGTAGATAAATGCGTCTAACATGAGTTGCACTAGATCAGTTCGCTTGATCTTGTTATCCTTTTCTGTCTGTCGTTGCCTTATAATTGCTTTTGAAAGGTCAACAAAGAACTGGAAAGGTTTCATGTTAAAGCCAAGTTCAGCGCCAACTAGGCGGTTAAAGCGTTTTGGCATGGCAAAAAAAGAGAGCAAAATCCACGCTTTAAAGTCTAGCAACCCAATGCTGTTTTCCAGAAAAACATTACTGCCACTTCGGTCGCCGTTGGTGTTTGTGTCGGTGGCAAATGAAGTGGACGCAATGACGTCCACAGTAAATCCAGTGATCACTTCTTTGATGTTCATTTCTCCGTTTGACTTTGCAATCTGGTTGTCAAAGTAGGTGCCCAATTTTTCAACCGCTCGATTCATCAGTCCATGCATGCCTTTTAGTTTGCCTGTGGTAAATGAGGGACTGAGATGGTAAACAGTTAGTTTCTGATTTGAACTTTAACCATTCAATAACAGCGTACCTGGTAATGGCGCGAATGCGTCGCCACTGCTCAGATTCAGCATTAAAAAGGTTTGCCGTCCAGATTTCATGGTCAAATCGGTTGACGTCTCGGTTTACAAACACCGCAAAATCCTTTTTGAGAGAAACACCGCACAGTTTTTTTGTTAGCAATAGAGTAAGTTTTGATAAAGCAAACACTGACCTTCACGAGAACAGTTTTTATCAGCTCTGCGTCAGCAACGGTATACCTTGGGACAAAGCCCTGGTACATGCCGTACGTTTTTCCGTACTTTTTCACCCATTCCAACTCCTTCTTGACCTGTCCGTGCCTCAACAGGTCCCAGAGATTGCCGAAAGCAAGTGTCGGTGGTGGGCCGGTAATGCCGCGGTCCTTCCAGTAAGTGTACTTGCGGCTTAGGTAACTGGAACATTCGATTAAAAAGATTGTTTGTTATTTTAATACGTCCACTTTTAATACTACCACTTACTAGTAACCAAGAGCCAAAACAGTAGCAATTTGCAAGGCAATAGTCCAGTAATCCATTGTTCGGGTTGTGTCAAAAAAAGTAGTCAGTAGAAGTGTAGAAGTGTAGTGTAATAATTTTAAAACAAGATGAATAGTACTGCTAAAAAACCGCCATAACAAACATCAGTTTATATGGCCCTCTAGTGAAGTGCACGGACAAAAGCAGTACATCTAATCATTTGTAAAAAGTATGAAACAGTGTGTCAAAACAGCCGTCGTGATTACAGATACTAGTCAAGTAGAGATGTAATGAAGTTGTCCGGCTCTACTGACAGTGCTACCCCGAGCTACCTGTTCATGAAGAACTGTTCATTTTTGACTATCTCGTCGTCGGCAATTAACAAACAGACGCACAAGCAACGCTAAAGAGTAAAAAACCATCACTTGTCTACTGATCATATGTTAGCTGATTTTTAGGCAAATTATTTTTAATCTTTTGTGCTCATTAAACGTTTTTTGCAACATAAAAACTTATCAAATGAAAAAATTCAAAACTGTTACAAATGTAATTTATTAATATTTTGTTAATAACAACTACAAAGTTGTTTGTTTGTTTTATTTTTTAAATGATAAGTATTAGTTTTGCTTACAAAATAATTATCCTGTTAAAATAAAATAGTTTTTTCATGTTTGAATCAATAGTTTGTTATTGAAATTTTTTAGCAATATTAATTTTTAAATGAAAAAAACATATAAACTTTGACTACAAGCAAAACTATTTTTAACTGTTTAACATTTACAACTGTGTGTTAAATTTACAATTTATTAAACTAAAACAAATTTTTTATTAGTGAGTAGTTTAAAGTAATGCAGCAAACTATAACGTTACAATTAACATAAAAAAGCCTCGTTTTAAGTCAGTTGCAGTCCTCCGAGAGGAAGGGTCCTGACTACCCTTGTGGGCCACATGATCCATACTTTTTGAGATTTAAGTCAGTGGCTTGACAGACAGCCTATCCTGACAGACGCCAGAGGCGCCTTTCTTCAAAGCTAGAGTCTCCACACTGAGCGGCCAGTGGGCAGAGCTCTCCCCATTAACCCTGGGTGAGGGCCGCGCAGCCGAACACGAGGATTCGAACTCGCGCTCTCAGGCATCAACGTCGATTGCCTAAACCGCTCGGCCACCGACTGCATAACGTTACATTTAACATGTTTTTGAAATATCAATTAAAAAAACTAAATTTTGCAAAACAATCAAGATGAAATAAAAAAAATAATCATGTGGGCAACGTTGAAGCATTTAACATTTAGTAGTATATTTAATAACAAAAAAACTGTTAAATCTTAGCATTGACTTTTGCGTTTATCAATATGCACTTTTTTTGTAACTTTAAGAATGCTCAAAAAACAATTAATAAAACCTGTGCTAATATTGTACAGATAACCGCTTACTGGTCTCACACATAATGACTGCTGCTTGCAGACAAATGCTCATTTTTTAAAGTGTGCAGATCAATTCCAGAAGTTTACATTTGCTATGAAAAGTGCAAACTGACATTATATCGTAATAGTTGATAAAATATCAATAATGTTTAGATTTACATTGACGTTCGCTAGCTTAGATAGTTCCTGTTGGCGTCAGTCGGTCATTCCCAAGTTGCAGCATTAGTTTTGCTAGTTGTTTGGATTGCTACTAAATATGCGACAAATGAGGTCAATGAGTAAAACGGGATGACTAAATAATAACTGTCTGATTGTTAAAGGTATCTTGACAAGGAAGTAATAAGAAAAATTTCCTTATAATTTGTTTTTTGGTAATTTTTTTCAAAAAGTTTAACTGTACTTTTAGTTGCCCTTGTTAGATAAAATTGAAATTTAATACAACAATAAAACATATTATTAAAATTACGTCTACAAATTCGAATGACATTTTTACTGTCAGATCAATCAGTAAGATTGTTGCGTTTATATCAGAAAACCTTGTCAAGATTTGTCGCTAAATGTGAAGAAAACTTCATCGGCATTGCTTCATATTAAATTGGCAGATTAAAAGATAAGAAAACCCATGTGTATTGCCGATTTGTATTTTTAGTTTATATATAAGCTTTTTTGCTACCCAATTCTAAAAGTACCGTTTGCACCAGAAACTAAACAAGGTCTCTTTTGACGTATTATAACAAAAACTGAAGATCAGATCAGGCCATTTAGTAAAGTAAGCTAAATCAGTAGTAGTTGAAGTACGTTGTTTAGTTTACATTTTTTACTACAAACTTGTGAGAAAATTGGATCCTTGACAAGTTGGGTAGTGTCGATTAATATTAATGGCATTTCACAGCAATTTTAGGCAAATAATAAGTGAACAAAACAAAATTGACAACATTCTAAACGCAGCATTTGCAACCAATTGATTTACTTGCAAATGATAAAACGCGTTATACTTTCGATAAATCACAAGAAATCGACCATCAGCTGAACCCTCACAATTGGCTGGCCTCCGTAAGCAATTGTTTGTTTGTTTGTTTGTTTGCAGTCGAGCACGTTTTCCCTCCTAGTACCGTTCTGTTGTTGCTGATCCTAACCGGTCTAAACTGACAACTTTATCAGCTACTTTATCTATCGGTGAAAAATATCCTCGATTTGTTTCAGTTTTGCACTTTCACAGAGGCACAGCACTCGATCACAACGCTCTGCTACCAGCAACAGCAATTGCATCTTTGCCCCCGTGACTACCGTAGATACCGATTTCCTGTGGAGATGTATCAGGTTTCCATTTCATTCAGCACATTTCACTTCGGTTCACTTATCTTCACTTCAGGGTAGTGTTTAGAAGAACGTGCTTGCATGCACATCAAGTCTCGTGTTTAGCATCAGATTACGGTCATATTTTTGTTTTGCACAGCTAATCTTTAACTTTAAGTTGAGAGATTTTAAAACAAAAGAATTTTTAACAACAAAATCACCCTCACCTGCATTTACTAATGGAAAAGTACAAATCGCACGTTGTACATGTTGTGCTCTTGTTTTCCCCAATTTTTTTCTGTGGGTTGCACATTTTTGTCTTCCTCTTATCACTCTCGACGTACTTTTTGTGGTCGTTTGCGACACTCGGTTTCTACAAATGTGCGCGATTGCACGGCACAGTAGTAGTGCTTCGTCATTGAAGTAGGCACACTGTCAGGCAAAAACACGTGACACAGGCGGCGTAGTCAGAGCAAAGGTCAGAGAGGATGAGTGTGTGTCAGTTGCTAACGGCAAAAACAACATTTTTTGTAAATCTCTCTTTTTCTGAATCAGACGACAAGCAGGTACAACCCTCGCCTTACTTCCGGTCGGTATCAATCACCAATCAGCTAAAATCAACTTTGCTTTGGGGATGTTTTCCTTGATACGACACTTCTTCATTTGGTCCTATCTCTTTACACCATCTTTCATCGTATCATCTTTCCCAAACCCACCAATCGTCAGATAGGGCCAACTGCAAGGGCAGCTGATGATGAGGGTGATGAAGATGATTGGTGGTGGTGGTGGTGGTGGTGGTGGTGGTGATGGTGGCACCGTGCGTGACCTGCCCTTTTCACATCATCGCAAATGACAATCACCTCGAATGCACGTGTTTTTTCCAGTACATTCTTGTACTTTCTTAAATGTACTGTACTGCGAAGATAAACACACTGGTTACCACTAATTCTGAATGTTTACTTAGAGAGTTTCACCACTTGAAACAATACTTGTACTTTCTGCATCCAGTACATTCAGTAGCATTGTTTACTTTGAAATAAACGACTTAACTTAAACGACTGAAACTTTCCTCCTGAAAGATTTACTAATCTAATCTTGATCTCTCTTTTTACTAGCACCTTTTCTGCTTCCTTTGCTTTTCCTTCACCAGTTAACTGCCAGAAAGAGCTCCCCACCCTACTTGCCTACTTTATCTCAAACCTCTTTCTTCCTCCTTTTTTTCTTCTTTTCAATTGATCAGCAATCGATCAGTGGAGCCACTATGCCCACACCCATTCAGCTACTATCAGCACTCAAATTGTTGTTATTGCCGCAGTTTGTGGTTCTTTCCCCAGAGACCAACACACTTCGTTTCTATAAAAGTGGCCCATTGTTGCAGTGCTAGGCCAGCCAGCTTTCCGCTTTTGAGCGAGCAAGTCACAGCAATTCATCCCAGTTTCACTGTGCACCTCTCTTTTTCACTCTAAAATCCTTCAAACACTTTTAAACTTTTTCTTCAGCCTTTTTCAAATCCCTTTTATGGCCCAACTTCTTCACTTCTTCTCTTCAATGTTCACCTCTATAGACCGCCATTCTCGCTCATTCTTGTGATTTTCCGAACTCACACGAACCTACCGCTTTGCACGCGTCACTCGCTTTGTCGTTGTGACCTTCCTCCTTTTTCCGCCCTCTTCTCTTCTATCATTTCCGCCCCTTTCATGTTGAGCCCACCGGAAGCCTCTTCAGTGACCGCCTCACTGAACACCACCTCCCAGAGCATCAACAGCAAGCACAGCAGTCCGCCGAGCCCACTGGACTGGCCGAATCGAAAACGCAACCACACACTGCTCATCTGCTGCCACTGTCTTGACCTGGACGCACTGAGGGCACTCACCGCCGCCATCACCAACGCCCAACACCGCAGCCACCACCGACGAAGGATCAGGCGTTTTACCATTCTTGAAGTCTAAACACACTTTTTAGGTATTTTTTTTAGTTCAAAACACTACTTTTTATAAACAAAAAACTAACTTTTTTTATCTTTTTTCAAAACAGACACCAACATTTACCAGCTATACTTTACACATTTACTTACGAACTTCAATTTTATTCACTTTCAATCAATCAATCAACCCCTTATTCACCTACTCACAATGATTCACCAGCACCTCAAAACCGAAAGCATGATGCAGAAGAATCTGCTCACCAGCTCTGCGCTGCACCAGCACTACCAACAACTTGGAGTGCACTCAAAAAGCAACTTCCTCAAGAAGAACGGCAAGTCCTCAAAGAGCAGCTCCAAAGACCTCTCAAAGACCACCTTTGCCTTGTACCTGTTGCGTTTCAATGTGGCTCTGCAGATTGCCGCCGCAGCGAACGTCATCAACCTGGCACTGGCCGTTGCCACCTTCTGGTACGGCTTTAACTCGCTCTACTGCGCCTTTGGCATGGACTGCGTCATTGGTAAGTTGATGGTAACTCGCTTCTAAACCTAAAACCTTGTTTTAACCCTTTTTGTTTTCTCTACTCCAGGCACCATCACCTCCTGTATTCTCATCTGGCGCTTTGCCTCGGCCAAACACGAGCACCTCATTAAACATCAACAACAGCAGCAACAGCAACAACAGCAGTCGTCCAGTGGCCTGTACTACCTGAACAGCTTCACCGAAAGCAGCAGCCTGCTGTACAACAGCAAACAGCAAACTCGGCTAGGACGACTAGTGCCGACAGCTAATGGCAGCGGCAGTGGCCTAGCAAAGTTTGACCTGCTCGAGTCGTGCCGGAGCATCGCCGAAGAGGACACGACCATCAGCGGCCACGACGCTGAGGACCACATTCGCGAGCTGTGGAGCACCTTCTGGCTGGGCCAGGTGATGATCGTCAGCGGCATCGGCGTGGTGGTGCGCACCCTCGTCGAGGTCCTCTCGCACGTTCTGCTCGTCGAGGCAGTCGAAGTGGCCGGTGGAGCAGACGAGGCTGCCACCGAACTGGTCATCAGCTACAGCGTCCAGTCCTTTGATTCCTCCTCTTCCTCCTCTTCACCGGCCATCACCTCAGCAATGGAGCCGCTGTACATTCTGGCGCTGATCTCCTTTGCCCTTAACCTGCTGTTGATGGTGGCAAAGCTGGTGGTGTACCTCTTTCTGCGCTCCAACTCGATGCTCATCGAGGGCGTCAACAGCTTTATCTCGGCGCTTTTCGCCGCAGTGGCCGCCGTCAGCATCTGCTACTCCGACTCGGTGGCCTACCTCGACCAGATTGTCAGCCTGCTCTTTGGCATCTTTCTCATCATCTACGGCGGCTACAACATGCTCGTCACCATTGGCCAGACGGTGTACCAGGTGGTGAAGAAGAGCTCGAGGCCGCAAGGTTATGAAAGTATTGTTTAGAGGAGACCATTTTTAAGAAATAAACATTTTATCTTTTTAATCATTTCAGAGTTTTAATAGTTTTTGATTTAATGAGTTTGAAAAAGCTAACAGTTGATAACCAGGGGTAAAAAGTGCAAATTTGAAAGCAAAAAAAAGTTTAAAATCAATGACCAACAAATTTTAATGAACTCAATAGCGAAAAGGTTTGGTTTGCGTTTTGACTTGAAACATATGACAAGGAGACGAAGAGTACATGCAGACAATAACATGAACTGACTAGATGGATCAACTGACCTGGCAGCGCAAAACAGTCATAAAGTAGCAGCAATTGCTACACATGTTAATGATTTTGTGCTAAATTTTAGTAGAAGATTCTAGAAAAAAGTGCTACCCCGCAAAAAAATTAAACTACTACACTTATCAAAAACATACTGTTGATGTGTTAGGGTATTTTTAACTGTACAACCGTTTAAAAGGGGCAATTGTTTTTACTATTCATTGCTTTTAACATGACCATAAAAATTCATTTTGTTTTGTCATTATTTTTACAAAACTGTTTTCAAGAATTGGATAGGTGTACATGACCACGTATTTAGTATTTCAGGCGTTGTGTTTTTTCACAATGCACTTTTGCTTTTCTGGTATTTTTCTAAACATTTTGTCGGTCCAACTTCTGTGACCATCTGAGTTGCCGCTAACATTGTTATTTTAACATGCAAATTTTATGTTGTTTTCATATGAATCTTTCATTAGTTTTACTTTTTAATTGTTGCAATCAGCTTTACAGAATGACGTATGGCTGATTTTAAAAAATGTCTATGCGATATTTTTTGATGGAAAGATTGAATTAATTTAACAAAAAAATTAGTTTGTAAAAAAAATATTTAATGTGAAGTTTGATTTTAAAAACTAGTTTTTTTGTTGTTGCACAGAAAATTTTGTATGACTACTTATCGTAGTGACGTTGTGATTACCTAAAATATTTTATTTTTAATTCAGTTTCAAATTTATATTTTTTAAAAGAAAATACATGTACACTGCATAAAAAATTTACGAAGCGTTATAATTTAACAATAAAAGTTATTTATAAATCATGTCATTATTCAAAAATTTTGCACTTAAAAATGCACTAACATTTTTTAAACAAGCTAATTCATTAGTTTTGCCTTACAACTTATTGCATCATTACTAAAACAGCAATGCACTACAGTATTTCAAAACATAAACAAACAGAAGGTTTAATCAGGAAGCAATGCGCTTTGACTAATTACTTGCAAATTTAAACTGACATCTTTTTTACGCTAAGGTAAAGAGAAAGAGAAAGTGAAAAAAGGCGCCGTTTTTTGCATGTGAAAGTGTTAGTCAGCTAGCTGTCACTGCATTTGCACTTCCAGTGCATGAGTTGCCCATTTTGGTTGCTGTTGCTCCTCTTCACTACTCCTCTTCGAACGGCTGTCAACACGCTAGCACTGAGTCGATAGTGGTGGTGATGGTCATTATCTAACTTTAAAAGCAAACACAGAGTGCCAATGGTTGTGGTGGTGGTAGTAAAATAAAGAGAAACAAGTGAACGAAAAAGCAGAGGCAGACCGATTTGTCCTTGAGTGGCGATCACCAGGCACTTGGCACACTTACCGATGCATATCACTCACTCGTTGCTGCCACTGCCGCCCGGCTGCTGCTGCTGTTGCTGTTGCTGCCTCTCAGCTTTAGAATTCCAATTGTGTAGAGCGCATAATTAGGATGTGGGGTTGCTGCAGCTGCCTCTCTCTCACTCTCTCACAGTCAGCAGTACTTTTAGTGCAGTGCACAGCACTTGCGGCGGACTTTTCGTGCTCAGGTATATAACCAACTGCCAGTTCCACTAGTCAGCTTCACAACCGACAGCACTGGACTGCATCAAACAAACGAGCAAAGTTATCGCCCAAAAAACTGTAAAAGATGTCTCCAAGCAAGAAGTACGATTTCAGCGGCAAAGTCGCCCTGGTCACTGGCTCCTCAAGTGGCATCGGCGCCGCCATTGCCGTTCAGTTGAGCTCCTACGGCTGCAAAGTGGCCATCACCGGCCGTTCTGCCGCCGGACTAGAGAAGGTCGCCCAAGAGGTGCTCAAAGCTTCCGGGGGCGTGGCACCGCTCCAGATCATCGGCGACCTGCTCGATGACGCCTTTCCGCAGCGACTGATCACCGAGACGATTGCCAAGTTTGGCCAGTTAAACTTTCTGGTGAACAACGCCGGCGGTGGAACTCCCAAGGGCAATCTAAGCAGTGACAATCTGCTGGAAGAGTTTGACAATGTCATGAAGTTGAATCTGCGAAGTGTGGTGGAGCTCACTCAACGAGCAGTGCCCTATCTGGAGAAAACTGAGGGCAGCATTGTCAACATCTCTTCAGTTGCTGGTGAGTTTACACAAGTTTGCATTTATAACAAATTTTTAACCGGGTTTTTATTTATTAGGAATTAAACCCTATGCCCTTGTATACAGTGCTTCAAAAGCAGCCCTGGATATGGTTACAAAGTGCAGGTAAGTTTTTGTAAAGAACTTTTTGTAAACTTAAATAACCTTTTTAATTGATTATACAGTGCGCTTGAGTTGGGACCAAAACAGATTCGAGTGAATTCAGTCAACCCAGGTCCGGTGGTCACTGCTTTTGCACGGCAAGTATTACTCAATTTATAGTCGAATTTTCGCTAATTGTTTTAAAATTTTTAACTTTTTGATCTAGATCAATGGGTTTTGACCAGGCTGCTAGTGAAGCCGTTTTTCACGGAATTGCTCCCCAAATGTTGATGAAGCGTGTTGGCCAGTCTGAGGACATTGCCAACCTTACAAGTTTCCTTCTAAGTGACGATGCTCGAAATATAACTGGTAAGAAAATTGTATTTGTTATTCATATTTTAAAATTAACGTGTTTTTAACCACGCGCAGGTTCAATCATGGTCAGCGACAGGTAATTTATTAAAAAGTTTTTCCTGTTACACAAAACTAACTAAAAATTAATTTAATTTGTTTAGTGGCACTTTGCTGAAGGCACCAGAGTTTGCTCCGGATGAATTAGAAAAAAAATATGTTAAAAAATAACTCATTTAAAGAACCATAACACTTTTTTGCTGGCTATTGTTGAAATATTAAAAACAAAATGCTGTTTTATAAAAATGTTCTGTAGTTAAACATGCAAATCTATCTTTATTTGTTACAAAAAATAAACTTAAAATGTTTTGATTGTTTAAATTAAATAAAACTGTGTAAAAATTATAATCAAATTGTTAAAAATTGTTTTTTATTTGAGATTTTGACTAAACATGTAAAAACAAATTTTTCATTTAAAAAGTTTTAATTTACAAGCTGTTATTTGATAAAAATCTAATTTAAATTTATCTATTTTTATCAGTCAAAAGTCACAAATAAACAAGTATGAAAGTGCATTTAAAGTGCATGAATTGCCATTTTGGCTGTTTCTTACCATGTTTCTTCCTAACAACATTTTAATTGTTTTTGTCAATTTGTCAAAATTATCTAAAAACAGGCTTAGCACTATAGTACCTAAAACTGATTTGTCCTTGACTGATGATTACAAACACTTATCACGCATATCACCCGTCAACGTTGTTTGCTTTTGAATTCCCATTGTTTGGCACAAAGCTTTTATAACGTGGCTTCCTTTTCACTGCCACCTAAACCGTTGTCGGACATCTCTTATTAATGTATATAAAAGCATACAACGACTACGCAATTTTAGTGTTAAGTGCACAACACTTTTCTTTTAAAACTTTTACTTTCCGTTTGGAAACATGTCTTCCTCCAAAAAGTACGACTTTACCGGAAAGGTGAGTTACTAGTTTAACAAATTAGTTGTTTTAATCTAATAACAAATTTATTTTTTTTCTGCACAGGTTGCCCTTGTGACAGGTACGTGCAACGTAGCAATCAAAACAATCAGTTATTTTAATAAAATGTCACCAAAAAACGACAGGCTCATCAAGTGGCATTGGCGCCGCCATAGCAATCCAGCTTAGCTCTTATGGCTGCAATGTGGCCATCACCGGCCGATCTGCCGCCGGACTGGAGAATGTTGCCCAGCAAGTGCTGAAGGCGTCAGGCGGCGTGACCCCACTGCAGATCATTGGCGATCTGCTTGACGACTCTTTTCCGCAAAAGTTGATCACTGAAACCGTGGCCAAGTACGGAAAAATCGACTACCTGGTGAACAACGCCGGCGGTGGGTCGCCCAAAGGCGATCTAAGCAGCGACAATCTGATGGAGGAGT
Source organism: Tyrophagus putrescentiae (assembly GCA_024499935.1). Lineage (NCBI taxonomy): Eukaryota > Metazoa > Arthropoda > Arachnida > Sarcoptiformes > Acaridae > Tyrophagus > Tyrophagus putrescentiae. The sequence continues at coordinate 6,085,290 of JAMZRA010000005.1, forward strand.
TTGACAATGTGCTGAAGCTGAATTTGCGAAGTGTCGTTGAGCTCACTCAGCGAGCGGTGCCCTACCTGGAGAAAACAACCGGGGCCATTGTCAACATTTCTTCGGTTGCTGGTGAGTTGAGATATCAGTTCATCGATTTAATCAAAACTAATTAATTTTCTTTGTTATTTTTCAGCAATTCACCCGTACGGTTTAGTATACAGTACATCCAAGGCCGCTTTGGACATGGTGACAAAAAGCTGGTAAATATTTGTAAAAAAACATTTTTTTTGTAAATTTTTCAAATTAATCTTATATTTTTGTTTAAAGCGCTCTTGAACTTGGACCCAAGTTGATTAGAGTTAACTCCGTTAACCCTGGTCCAGTTGTGACTGCAATTGCCAGGTAAATACTGTAACTAGCTAATGCCAACCACTGTTATTGTTCAATCAATATTTTGATTTAGATCATTGGGATCAGATGCTGCTTCAAGTGAGGCTTTTTTTCAGAGTCTGGCGCCGTCAATGTTGATGAAACGCGTTGCCCAACCGGAGGATATTGCCAATCTTACAAGTTTTCTTCTAAGTGATGATGCACGAAATATAACTGGTAAGAAAAAAACATTTATTAAAACGTGGTTGCTAATGTAATTTTTGTGATTGTACCAACTTAGGTTCTATTATGGTTAGTGACAGGTAAGTCATTTCAATTACTAAATTTCTTGTTGTCATATAAAATTAATCAAAAATTATTTTATTAATTAAGTGGAACTTTGTTGAAGCAACCCGATTTCAACCCGGATGAAATGAGAAACAAACTGAAAAAGAAATAAAGTTATTAGTCACACAACATTAATAATTTTTTATTTTTGTTTAAAAACATACAATTAACTGAGTAAAACTAAATGTTTATTACAAATTTCAACCATAATTTAAATTTTGAAAAGCAAAAAACATCTTATAAAATAGTAATACTGTAAATGTAAACACTGTTTTACTAAATACACATCTCCTACGCAACAACTGTTTGCACCTTATTGGTTTTCTTTTGGCTCAGTGTGAAAGCACACTCATCGTGCTTTTAACATAAACATATCAACAAATAAACTTATTTGATTAATAAAAATTTGAAATGCGTTATTGTAATTTATTAAACATTTTTTAAACATACTAATCAGTAAAATTTACATGGTTTGTTTTTAAGTGCAATTTCTAGTCACTGACATCATGTTTATTGTTTATGAAATTAATTTAACCAGCACTGCAATAAACTTTTTTCTTTTATAAACTTATTGTAACCATGGCAAGTTATATCAAACAAAGTTTGGAGTGGATAAACTCACTTTTTAAACATCTTATTGGTCAGAAACCTAAAAGTTTGACTGAAGAAAACAATTTAACAAATGAAAAAATTATTCAAATACAGAAGCTCTGTTGTCCAACAATGAGCACTTCAGAAATTTTTCAAACTATTTTAAAGTTTGCTGAAAATGATAGTTTTTTAGAAAAAGAAGTATTGAAAGAAGTTTTGAAAATAGTTTCCGTTGATTCTCAAGTCAGCAAAAGTGATTATCATTCCGAACAAAATGCGACCACGGAACCAATCAGCACAATTTTAATAAATGAGAATGTTGATCTGAATGAAACTGATGGTCTAAATGAAGATGATGGTGTGAATGAAGAAGAAAGTGTGAATGAAGATAAAGGTGTGAATGAAACCGATCATCAACTGATTGAGCAACACCCAAAAAACTTCAAAGACGCTGAGACACAAGCTATTGATGATTCAGATTTTAAGTAAGTTGACTGTTTTGAGAATTAAAAACATAATATTAATGTTTTGCTAACTTTGACAGATCATCTAACAAAAAATGTGAAAATGACAATTGCGAACTTATTGTAAAAGAGAGTCAAAAGTTTGTAAGCGAAACTTTCTATTGTCGTAAGCGACCTTTAGAAAACTGCAACGCAAACAAAGAGAAAGCTAAACGGTTAAAGAAAACTCAAGAGTTTTTTATAAACACAACATGTAAAGCGTTTGCAGATGATGTTTTAAATACGGTAATTGTCTACCAATATTACAAATATTTTCTCATAAGCAATTGCATTTTGTAGGATTGGAACATTTCTATGTTAGGAGCAAAAAGCAAAGAGGACGGTTTTCCAATTCAAGCAGTGGCCTGGCAAGAAAACATATTTAGTACTGCGGAAGTTTTGGCTATTTTGTTTGATAAACAGTTTGAAAAAACTGCTTTGCAAATGAACAGCATCCGCTACATTGGCAGCAATAAATGGAAAGTATGGTGGATTTCAACTACTGAATGGGTTGATAACGATTTAAAAAAGTTGATTAAAAAGTATCATCTCAAAATGAAACAAGAGAAATCTAAAACCAGTCAACCGTATAGTGACAAATCAACAAACCAAAAACGCAAAATTAAAAACAGAAACTAGTCTTTTTACCTGTGCAACTATTCTGAAATAACTTTTTATTTGTAATATTGTGCATTTTATTTTTTATTTAATTTTGTAAATTTTATTACTTGATTCATTTTAATTTCTGCATGTGTTCATTTTCATTTATATTTTTAATCATTTTGCTAATCGTTTTTTGTTGCCAAAAAAAGTTATCAAGTATACTAGTAAAAAACATTTTCACAAAAATAGTACATGTACGATTTTTGAACAAAAAGCTATAGTTTTGAATGAGAAACAACAATAAATCGTACATGTACGAAATTTACACTATTGCAATCTAACAAATGTAAAAATTATTTCACTTGTAACAGTTTTTCACTTAATCTCATATCGAATTTTTGTTTTTGCAATTGTATATAAAACAAGTTAGAGTTAATGTACATTGAATAGTCATTTACAATTTATTCAATTGCTGTAAATTAAAATGTGGTTTTTTGTTTTAAATTTAATAACACTTGGTGCGATTGTGTATTTGTAAGTAAAAAAATTTATTTTTTTATTTAATTTTTTATAAATAATTTATTTTGATTGTCAGGTACGTTAAGAAAAAATACAGCTACTGGTCAAACTTGTCAGTGTCTGGCCCCAAACCTAGCGTATTTGCATTTGGCAACGCCTTTCAAATTTCCGGCTCAACTGATGTGCCAAAAACAGAGGTGTCGCTGGTGCAAAAATACGGTCTAATCTATGGAACGTACGCTATTTTTACGCCTACGCTGACTGTGGCCGATCCTGAGGCGATTAAGCAAATACTAGTTAAGGTAAAAAATCAATTTTTTATTTGCAAATGTATTTTCTATAAAAATTTTAATTTTTATGCATAGGATTTCCACCTGTTTGTAAACCGACGAAAGTCAGACGTTCTTGAAGAGCTCATGAACATATCGCTCTTTTCCACTGAAAACGACAATTGGAAGCGCATTCGCGGCATCACCAGTCCTGCCTTCACCAGCGGAAAGTTGCGCTCAGTGCAGCCCATCGTCCAGAAGAGTGTCGACCACCTGGTGGCCTACCTTAACCGTCTGGTGAACAACGCTCCGGAAAAGGCCCGATGTGGTCTTCTGGAGAACACCAAAAAAGTGATGGCCGGTTTCACCATTGACACCATCGTCTCAGTAAGTGCCCATTCTTAAATAGGCTATTTGAAAACTAATTCTGATGATTGTTGACCATTTTAGGCCGCTTTTGCAACTGAGACAAACGCCAACGACGATCGCAGCACCGAGAACACACTGGTCCGGTATGCGACCTCTCTTACTGAAGCCGGAAAGTTTACCGTCATGTGTGCCCTGTTGATGCCTCGATGGGTCAACTCCATCCTCGGAGTGAAGAACTTCCTGAACGAGACCTCCTTTGAGTACATGAGGAGCGTCGTCGAGCAGATGATCAAAAGTCGAAAGGGAGGTCAGCAGCAGAGGTCTGATCTTCTCCAGCTGCTCATCGACTCGGAGGTGGGCGAGGCAGAACTGAAACGGGCAAGCTATTATCAGCTGACCGCCGACATGGATAGTAATGGTTAGTGATGTTTGGATGCAGTTTAAATGTAAAAGTACTCACATTTTTTATTTAATTTTTTCAGCTACATTGGCCGACGAGGCAGGCAGCAAATCAGTGGGTCGCAAAAACAAGCTTTCCGACAAAGAGATCGTATCTCAGTGTATGCTCTTTTTTGCTGCCGGTTTTGGCACCACTTCTGACGCGCTGACGGTATTATTACACTGTTTCAAATAACATAAACTAAACTTAAATCCTCTTTCATTCCTAAACAGCATTTGATTTTTGAGCTTTCTCATGACCAGGCAGCTCAAAGCAGACTGATTGAAGAGTTGCACCAGAACCTCGACGGCCTGGACGCCAACTCGGAGGAGTACTTTGACCAGGTAATGGGCTCCAAGCTGCCGTACATGAATGCCTGCATTTCGGAGACACTTCGCAAATACCCTCCGCTGAGTCGACTTGAACGACGGTGCAGCCAACAGGGCTACAAAGTGGCCGGCATTGAACTGCAAAAGAATCAACTGGTGGAGATACCTACGTACGCCATCCACTACGATCCCAAGGTTTGCTTTTCTTTAATAAAGTAAAATGTAACTAACAAATTGCTCGTTTTCACAGTACTACCCTGATCCATCATCTTTTAAGCCGGATCGGTTTATGCCCGAAAACAAACATCTCCTTGTGCCCTACACGTATCTTCCATTTGGAGCTGGTACGTTTTTTTCACATGATTATCAATAGTTTAAGTTGTTATAAACTTGTTTTTTTCTTTCAGGTCCTCGAAATTGGTAAGTTGATCAAGGATCCTAATTAATTGAAAAAAGTTTTTAAAAGTTATTGAGACTTACTGAATTTTACTTACAGTATTGGCATGAGATTTGCCTATCAAGAAATGAAGATGTGCATTGCTACAGTGTTGAGACGCTATCGCTTTCTTCCTACAGATAAAACGCCATTTAAACTGAGTTTTGTGCCGTTTAAGTTTGGTGTTGAAACGGTGCCATTTGAGGTACTTGTTCAAAAGCAATGAAATCAATGTTGAAAAACTGTAAACTGAATCGTGCCAACAAAACTAAAAAAATTTAATCATTTATTTTCACTAAATTGTACGTTTTCATCAGCAACTTTCCATAAAGCATCATGTACTAAAATAAAAAAACTTAATGATAATTTTGTTTGTAAAAAATAGCCTTAAATGAACAAACTTTTGTAAACGCTATCATTGAAATAAGTCCAAAATTGCCATACGTAAATCCGTACTGTCGATTAGCATCAAGTACATTAAAAGTGATTAAATCAACTAGCAGCTTCATCTTGACACGAAACATTTCAGTTCGGCAATGAATTTTTATCATTAACCTGTATAGCCGTCGTCCAGGACGGTGAATGCGACGAATACACTTTGCCAAATGCCAGTGAATAACAAAAATTATAATGATTGTGTACACTACCATACTGACCAGAAAAAACCACTGTTCAATTTTCATTTGATGAGACCAAATGACCATGAAAAGCGTAAACATAATGCTTAACAAACCGACAACTAGGAAGCAAGCAAGGAACAATGGTCCATAAACTTGATTGACAGAAAAAAAGTAGGACAGTGTCTTTACAAAAGACGTCCGGTAATTCATGTATTTTTTAAAAGTAAATTGACCATTGGTCAATTTTTGCAGACTGATAACCAATTTTCTCATTTTCAGGTTAAATATGTACACTAAAGTAAGCGATTCGCTAATAAAAATTGACAATGAATGAGTTACGTTAAAGTAATAAAACCAAAAAATGACAAATGCAATGAAATGATAAACACAAAGGAAAATCAATGTTGCAATTGAATATTTTTGTAGTTGATGTAAATTATTTGTTAATTCAAAATAAATTTGATATTGTACGTAAGGAATAAGTAAAACTACAAAAAATTAAATAAGTTTTTCAATTTACATAAAAATCAATAATTTTACCTATAAAAACTGTTGAATTCATAAAAAGATTTAAAAGTATTAAATAATATTTTTTAATTTTTGTTCGGTATTGTTTTAAAAATGATTGATAAAACTTTGAATTTGCGGCTTTTTTAAAATGATCATTTACTTGAAATATATTAACTAAAAGAAGGTGATGCTGATAATTTGGCAAACAAAAAACAGTTTTGTTTAAAAATATTAAAAGTTGAATAAAAGTAACTCCCATTGCATTAAAAGAAGGTTGACGGATGATAAAAAACAGCGCATCAAAATGAAGTGCCCGTTGAAAATCACTTAATGGCATAATAGTAAGATACAAAAAATGAAAAAATTTTATAATATATATATAATTTAAAATTTTTAAAATTTTTGTTTCAATATGATGTTTTTGAAACAACATTTTTTCAATGAAACGATGATATAAAGCAAAATATTTTAGCCCTTTCAGCGGGCCAGCCAAAAGATATAAGTATTGTAAAAACATTTTCAAACAATATTTTATATAACTGTTAAATGCAAACAAATATTAACACAAATAAAATTAAAAACGTTTTATATTAATTTTAATCACAAATGTACTTTAAAATATTACTCTAATTTTCTGTATTTTTTGATAAATTTTAAACAAGTTTTATTGATTTTACAAACTAATGATTATTTAGAAAACAAGTTTCACAAAACGAAACAGTGTTATTTTTAATATGAAGTGACAGAGATAATATTAATGATAATTTAAACAAATAATATAAGACACTTTTTTATTTTGACACAAAAATCAATTAATAATTTGTCAAAAATTTAAAAACAAATCAAAAGCGTTAAATGTTAGAAAATAAAATAAAAAAGTATACTGTAACTAGAAAAGTTGAAATAATCTTTTAAATAAATAAAAAAGTTTTCCCTTTTTAATCAACTTAGCAGTAAGACGATAAAATCATTTTGAAGGTCAAGCATAAATTAATCACTTAGATGAGCATTAACTTTAATGTTAAAAATTTCAATTTGCATTTCGCTGTAAAATAAAAAAGTACTTGTGTTTGTGCATTAAAATTATAATTTTTAATGCACAAAACACTTTACGCAATGTTAGTCATTTTGCAGCAAACTAAATTTTACGTTTTGTTTTGTTTAACACTATTTGTTTACTTGACTGTTCCAAATGAGGTGCTTGCAAATGTCTGTCGTACTGATGCCTGCTATGAAACAGGAAAATGGTTAGCAAGTTCAGTTAACGCCAGCGTTCATCCTTGTACCGACTTTTATCAGTATGCTTGTGGACAATGGTCGGCTGATCATAAAGCAAACGACAGCATGCAAATCGTCAGTCATGCCACGCTAATGAAGGCACAAATTGATGAGTCAATTGGCAACTTACTACTTACATCAAAATTACAACCACCTGCTAAAATTATCAGATCAATTGAACTTGCAAAAGATCTTTACCGAGAATGTCTAAATGAAGGTAAACTTTTTAAACTTAATTATTTAATTTTAAGCATTTTTTAATATGTTTAGAAAACAGGAACCGGTTGGGTGTGCTGCCAATAAAAAAGCAACTTTCTGTTTTGTTAGGAAGCTCGTGGCCCATTTGGCCAACAAATTTATTACATATATTTCAAGAAATGAACTCCGTTTTGAGTTTCATTCAAACGATGCCTGGACTGAAAGCAGTGAACATCAGTCCTCTAATAAATCTTTACATAGTTGCTGATACTAAAAAACCAAACGTTAATCACGTTAGTGTAAGTGTGACTTTTTTATTTAAAACTTTGGTTAATCGTTAACAAAAATATTAATTTTTTAGTTTCTTGTACCATCGGCATTCAAAGAAGACATCGAAGCAGGCCGAACGGGCAAAACAAAACTGCTTGCATTTCAACAGTTTGTTTATGACTTGTTTGAACTTTTTTCCAACTCACAGTCATCTTACTCACAAAACATTGCTTACGCCAGCGAGGTCAACGACTTTTCAACCTCCCTTTTCCTTGCTCAGTCGTCAGCCACTGATCAAAACTCAGTGAGCACTAATTTGACAAATTTTAAAACGCTGACCTTAAACAAAGTTAACTGGAAAGACGTGCTTAAAGGGTACAGTGATCACTTTGGCATCACTGAAGTTGGCAAATTTCCCAGGACTACACTACAGTGTTTGTAGCCGATCTAGTGTACTATCGAAAACTGGCCGACTTGCTTTTTGCCACACCACGCCACGTGCTGCTCAACTTTTTAGGCGCCTATTTTGCATTAACGTACAGTGACTTTGGTGATGCTCGTATGCAGGAGATTGCCAAAAAGTACGTCAGAGCTGTAGAAGAGGTGAACGAGGTGAAGCCACTGTGGAGTCGGTGCCTGAGAAAGGTGCGCTTTCACTTTGACTATGCCATTTCCAAACTGTTCATTGACGAGCACCAGCTGGCAAATTTGAAAGCACCGGTAGAGCAGTTAGTTGAAAAAATACGAAACTCTTTTTTGAACATAATAGAAAACCATTCAGCTGCCTCTTGGCTGGACGCCATCTCCAGAAAACGAGTTTGGGAGAAAGTTCAAACACTGAAGGTTAAAGTTCTCACTCCAGACTGGCTGCTCAATGACCACCAGGTGGATGCCTTCTACGGTTTCACCTCACCAGAAGGTCCTCCACCTTCCGTCAAAAGGGGTCATTTTCTAGAGTCATTCATAGCCATCGAGCAGTACTATCAAAGCGCCAAAGTGAAAAACAGCTTATACAAAAATGCTACATCTGAAACACTGGAAAAGTGGCCCTCTTCGTTGACCTCTGTCAATGCGTACGCCGAATGGACTAGTAGTACCGTTTGTATGATTGTTTGCACTAGGAAACTGCAAAAATTTAAACTGTTTTTTTTGTTTATAGACTTTTTTGCTGGCTTTCTCTTGCCTCCTTACTACAATTACTACCGGCCGGACTACATGAACTACGCAATTTTAGGCACTTTTATCGGCCACGAGATGATGCACCACTTTGATGAAAGAGGAAGTAGAGGCGGCAGTAGTAGGAATCAACTACTTTACAACTATGGTTCAGTGTGGAGTTTTAAAACGCAAAAAAATGTTGACCAAAAACTGAATTGTTTCATTGAGCAGTATGGGAGAATTATTGATAAAGTCACTGGAAATAGGGTAAAAAACAATATTTTAATTGTTTGTTTTATAATTTTCCCATTACAATATTATCCAAACAGCTCAATGGTCGCCTTACACTAAACGAAAACATTGCTGACAGCAGCGGCTTAGAAATTGCTTTTGCCGCTTATCAAAATTTGAAAAAAAATCAAATGAAAAAGCCAAGTGGATTGCCACAAATGGGCGAGTACACAACTGAACAGTTATTCTTTCTATCATTTGCTCAGGTAAGCCACTTTTATAAAAATATAAAAACAATCAGTATTGCATTTCGTCGCAGAGTTTGTGCAGCAGTTACACAATGGAAGCAAGACAGAAACATATTTCCCGTCGTTTGCACACTCTTCAGCAGTATCGCGTTAATGTTGCTTTAAGCAATTTTTTACCTTTTTCACAAGCCTTTAACTGTCAACTAGGAACTGTCATGAACCCAAAACAAAAATGTAGTTTTTGGTAAAAAGTTTTTTAATTTTAAAACACAATTTATTTGTCTTTAGCAACCTAGTAAATATAAACATTGTTTTATTTTGTTTAAAAATTTTATTATTTTAAAAACAATACAGTTTTAGTAAAAACTTGTGTGTGAATGATTGTGAATAAATTTGTAAATGATAATAAAGTTCCAATTAAAAAATGAATTAGTTAATTTTTAAATACATGATACTTGTTGATTGTTCTAAATGATGTTTAAATAAATTGGTTTAAACTGGGCTGCATTGAGGGTTAATGCAGGCAAATTGAGATACATTAACCGGTCTAAAGTTGGTGAGTGCTGTTTGAGACAACTTTAAAAGCGCTTCATTGCTCAGAATAACTTTCTCTAAAGCGTCCATCAGTCGAAATGAAAGACGCCCTAAAAAGGTGACTTCTCGATCATGAAAAGCAGGAGCGACGGTTGAATTGAAATTGTCCTTTTTAACAGCGTTGTCATCCAATATTTCTATGGGTGAATGATTTGACTGATTTTTGGGCGAGTCAGTTTTGAGTTGACTGGTAGTAGTTTCAAAAGAAGTTGCTGTTGATGGTGATAATGTTGTAGTGACAATGCTGGACTCAGTTTCTAGAAAAAAGGAAGTAGTGAAAACAGAAGTTGTTTTAACAGAAGTAATGTGTGGAGAAATAGTAGAACTGCCAACTCCAAATCTTTGTTGTAGTGAACTTGGCGTTGATGGTTTTGGTCTCGGTCTGCGAACACGTGTTTTGTTTCTATTTTTGTACTTTCTTCTGGCTGGAGACTCTGGAACATCAAAACTTCCCACTTTGTCTTGCTCACTAGAAATCGATGATTTAGTTTCAGTGTTTGCAATAGGATGTGGCAGGAAATGGGTGACTGAAACGGGAGATGAAAAAACGTAGTCAAGAAAGGGTCATCAAATGAAGAACGAGGGGAGAGAGAAGAGTTAATACGGGCAAAAATTGGGGGAAAAGATGTTGGAACATTTTTAACCGGCAAATCACTGGTTGAATTAGTGACAACAAACTCGACATTAATTGGGGCAAGTTTGTTGTTTCGGTGGTTGCTGTTGTTGATATTTTTGACTGCAACAGAACTGACTGTGTTTGGGACTGACAAAGTGAGCAATCCCAAAGAATGACAGGTATAGAGACCAAAAATCAATACTTGAAAAGTAGATGTTCGGGCCATTGCAAAACTTTTCTCACTTGAGAATTTACTTTGAATGATATTGCTAGTGTTGAGCTGAAAGGTTGTTTTTATACTACAACAAGCACAAAAACATAAAACCGATTAACAATGGTTCACAAACAAAATGGGTAATAAACTAACATTCATTTTAAGCAAAGTGGTCATCAACTTTAACTGAAAATCACTACCGGTTGGTTGCAATCAATTAACTTTTGGTCAGTAGCTGTTTTGTTATGTGCAATTTTACATACGATCCACAAAATGGCAGCGAAGGTCAGCGAGGGTCACCCGGAACTGCTGCGTTACTAAACTACTGATGCTGAACCAATGTTTTTAGTTTATAATTTTATCAAAATCAAGCATTTCAACTACCGCATTCTAAAAATAGACAACAATAAAAGTTTGAATTTAGTAAATCGTTAATTATTTGACTCACCAAACTAATTTTGTTTTCCAATCTTTATTTTGGTGGGCTACACACAAACACAAACAGCGTAACGCAGTAAAGGGTAAAAGCGAGAACAAGAATGTTTAGTCCTTATGGAGACCTCTGGTGGTTAGGCCATGTGCGTGTGTGCGGCCCACACTGTGGACAACTCAAACAGGTGGACAGTTGTGTTGTTGTTCTCAGCTGGCTCACTCACCCCTGCTTTTCCATTTTACTAATTCATTTTCATCTTCTCTTTTAGGCCACAAACACCCGATTCAAAATGTCCCTATCAAAGAAAAGACAAGCGAACATGCCGGAACTTTGCCTGCTCGCAATCTTTAGCCAAATGAATGCCACCGACAAGATAATGGCCGTTAATGTCTGCCCAAAGTGGCACTGGCGGATCAAGGAGCTACACCGAGACACTCAATCGCTGACTGTGGCCATCATTGACATCATACCGGGTCAGCAACAACATCGTCAGCAGCACTTTCTAGACAAACTCCTCAACTGGTACTCACTGTGCACTGGTCCCCACGTGGGTCCACTGATGACCAAGGAGGGCAACCGCTGTTGCCTGCGTCACCCTACCGTCACGTGGAACTGTCTGCAATTCGCCCCCAGTCAGCTGACCTCAGCTCTCGTACAGCAGATTATCTCTGCCTTTCCCGCCATCAGCCAGCTCACCTTTGCCTGCCACGGCCACTGGAGCACCGCTGAGTTTTGCCATCTGCGGCAAATGTTGACATCCCCGCCAAAAACCACCACCAGCAAGAATGGCCGCCAACGCTACTGGCGACCTCAGCTAATCAGCCTGAGCGTAGTTTGCCGAGGGGGGGTTCCGGTTGGGAGCTCCTCAGCTGAAGCAGACAGTGCCGGTAGCCCTCAAGGTCATCTTCGTGCGCTGTACGCGGCCATCAACGAACTGCCGGCAATAAAAAGCCTCACCCTCGACAACCTCAAACTGGAAAGGCTGCCCATTCTCCGGCGGCTCAGCCACCTCAATCTGCGCTCCTACTTTGCCGAGAACATGAAACCGCTGTTGCAATCGCTCAAGCAGTACGCAAGGGCAAAAAAAATATTAAAACAGCAATTGATCAGACCGGAGTCACTTAGCGTAGAACTGTATGAGTGCGATGACAGGTTGCTGCACCGGCTGAATTGCCTCGGTGGCCCACTTCGAGGCGTCTTCCGCCGGCTGAACCACTATCCACTGCCCGTGCACCACAGTGATCACCTTTTCTCGCTGAAGATTGCCAACTTCTCCAACCTTACTTCGCTGGCGCTGGAGGTTTCAGTTTTCTTCTACAATCGACTGCTTTTCGTTTTGTCGAGAAAGCTTTGCAAACTGGTTTACCTGAAGTTGCGCGTCAACTTTATAGTTGATCCGGACGACAGAGACCTTGTCATTGATCTTCCTACGGCAAAACTGGTCTCAGTTCAGGCGTTGGATTTGATGTTGGTTAGAATATTTGACCATTCTCTGCTTCAGCTCTTAAACGTTCAGTTACACTGCCCAATCTGCGGGCACTTCATCTGGATGAAATTCAATGCACAAACTGCTGTTTCATTAACTTTCAAAAGTACCCAACTGCTTCGTTTTCTACTGCTCGTAATTGTTTGCAAAGTGTCTTAAAGTTTCTTCACAATCAGTCTTCTGGCGTTCCACTTTGCAAACTTACTTATAACAAAGAAGAGATTTATGGTTCAGCTAAAATTCTTTTGCAAAATGCATATTAAATAGTTTTAAAAACAAAAAAAACTTGACAAAAACATTTTTGCTCAAATTATGAACTTTTAATAAAACATTACAAATCACAGTAATCATTTTTCATTTTTTAAAAATATTGAAATTTACAAAAAAAACATTTTAGTAGTAAAAAATAATATTTTAAGGTTTATAAAGTTTTGTTAAAATATTTTTAAACTAACAAAAGCAACAATTTATTTTGTTTCTAATTTCTTCTGTTCAATAAAATCAGCCAGTTCGTTGAGATCACACGTTTCATTTATGAACGAGGTGGTAAGAAGTAAATCAGCTGAAGGTCTTTTGGATGGATTCATTTTAATCATTCTATTAGTTTTAAAAAACAGTGTTAGTTTTGCAAAACTTTAAAACGGCTGTATAAAATAAAGCAATACTTACGATGAAAACAATTGCACGACAGCATTTGAATGGTTTTCACTGTTTGTTAAAGCAAGTCGCTGGGTGGGTATGACGTCATGGAGAATAGAATTATTGTAGACATGAAAGGGATAGTTGCCCTCTAGTAGCTCGTACAGTGTTGCGCCCAGTGACCAAATCTGCAAAAAAATATGTGTAAGTATTAAGTAGGTAAACATTGAAAACCATTTATTTTGAATATGTAACAAAAGTGCATGTCAACGTGTGCTTCACACAATCAAACTCACATCGGCTGCAGTGGTAAAACTGTTGCTTGTTTTATCGCCTTTCAAGTAGGCACTGATCAGTTCAGGCGCTGCCCAGCGTAGAGTGCCACGGATATTTGGCTCAAACTCTGCCAGGCGCATTGCTTTGCCAAAATCGGCCAGTTTCACAGTGCCAGTGCTCAGTAAAATGTTGTCCGATTTGACGTCATTGTGAACTATTCCCTTAAATTAAAAAAATTAACTTTTTTAAACTTGACCTGTAAAAACACTTACTTTTGAGTGGAGGTAGCTTAGAGCAAGCAAGACTTGACGCAACACACAGGCAATGTAACGATCCGGCCAGTGGAACTCGACGTACTTATCGAGACTGCCGTCGAACATCGGCTCAAAGGCAAGCGCCATGAAGTAGTCCTTTTTGACGGCAAACACCGAACAGTACAGTGAACTGAGAATGTTGGGGTGCTGCAGGCTGCTGGACGCCTCTCTGCAGACGAACATCACCTCGCGGGTGACGCTCCGGTAGGAGTTCCGGGTGATGCAGTTGACCTTCAGAGCGATGAGACGAGACGTCTTTTCACCGGCGCCCTCGGTACCGTCGTCCAGTTCTTTGGCACGGTACACCGTGCCCTGGCCGCCGCAGCCAAATTCGCCCTCCAAAGTGTAACTTTTAAGCGGCGTCAGGTGTGAGCCAACCAGGTCGAGCAGGTAGCTCACGTAGTGGGGATTCATTTGGAAGGTCAGATTGAACATCAGCGCGTTCATGGAGGCAACTGCCGATTTGGCCACTGCTGTTTCTGCTGATTCCAATGATGATGATGATGAAGATGATGGGCTGCTTTCTGCTGTTTTGGCCTCGTCGAGAGCTGTTTCAGTGAGTTGTTCTCCACTTTGAGCTGCCGTTTTGAGCACCGTTTCACTGTAAATTGCTTGTGGCACAAAAGTTAGATCAAGGGAAAGAGCATCCTTGGAGCGTTTGCTTGTTTCCAGTCCTTCAAACTGTGTTGACAAGTGGTCGATCAGTTTGCAAAAAAGCTCAATTTCATTGTTAAGGTTGGTGATTGCCTCTTTGACATTCATCAAACGTTCTGGCGTGGGATACTTTATTGAAAAACTGGAGCGGTCGCACATTTTGACGACAACATCACGGAGCTGGTTTTCGCCTGCGGCTCGAGCTATTTCAATGTCTTCCAATTTGGTGCGGACACTTGTTGACAAACACAGCTCGTTTGTGTTGGATGATAGCGGCATACTAGGGTGGTCGGCTTGGGCGTATCGAATTGCATTGCCTAGACGGCGACAAATGTCCAATGCTTTGCAGCCTTTGATTGAGTGTCGGATGTGGAATTTGAGTGTGTCATCCATAATGACAGTGTTCGGAATGGAAAAGTTCTCTCAAATGAAAATTTGATTATCTGTTTTTCAATAACGCAAATAAGGTATTGGTGAATACAAGCGCTCAAATAACAACAACAAATAACAATTTACAATAGTACATACGGCGAAAAAGGATGCTTACTCAGAACAAACACATTTCAAAATAGAATGCACGAAAATCGAGTAAACTGAATACTGAAACAAAAATTAATGCTTTCAAAAGTTAAATGGACACTTTAAAGTAACTGTTTACCTAGTCGTAACTTTATAAGCTGTTGCCGGGTGGATTAGCAAAGTAGAGCGCTCGTGCGTGTGTGTGTGCTCGCTTGTTTATGTTGTGCAGTATAAAAACCTTGCGCTTCACAGAGTCGGCTCTGTAGACAACAGAGGGCGGCAGTGCACAATGATTTTAAATGTTACTGCCACAGCTGTTGAATACAACTAAAAGCAAAAACTAAATTGATAAACTCAGTTTTAGAACTATTACACTTGGTTACAATTATATTATGTAATTTTTTCAGTTTTTTTGTTAAATCATTAGCAACATTTTATTAAATTTAAAAGATGTCTGAAAAGACTAAGACCAGCGACCAGTGTAAAAGAGTCAAGGCACACTTCGCGGAGCTAAGGCTTCGTGTGCAAAAGCTCAAGGCTAAACTTGAGCGCGTGAATATCGGCAATGGGGGCCGCGCCCTAACGGTTGATCAACTCACGATGCCACACGATGCGTATGGTTTCTGTCGAAGCTTGTATGCCCACACCCTTTCGCTTGAGAAAAAGTGGCCGATGCGAGTGCTGGACGGCACACCCTTCCTAGATGCTGAGTTCCTTTGGAACCAGATGGAAACAGCCCGTGAGAGCATCGGGCTGTTCCCACAGCCAGTGAAGGAAGGCGAGATTCCGGCATTGGAGATTGCAGGGGAGAACGAGGAGGACCCTTTCCTGAAGAAGTTGGAGGAAGAAAGAGGAGGACCATCGGGCATCACCGGAATTTCAACATTCCCCACCGGAGTCGCGCAGATCACCACCGCCAGCAGCCATGTCGACGCCTTGCCGAGCACATCGTTGCGACCTTTTGCCTCCACTTTGGCTCCTCCAATCGCCAGCACTGGGTACCAGCCTGGCCCGTCTTTAAACATCGAGGTTCCACCAGTCAACTGGTACGAAAACAGCTGGCCCGCCAACTGGCCGGCTCTTCATCAGCAAGCTTCAGAGGCAACACCCAGACGACCGCCATTCTGGATGCCGGAGCCTATCTTGGACCTCGCCAGTTCATGATTTCTACTTGGGCCGCCCATCGTCACCGTGAAAAGAGAGAATGCTACAGGGGGGGGGGAAATGCCACAAAGGAGAATGTCACAGGGGAGAGTCACATGAAGAAGGGCCCGAACGGCGTAAAAAGCCTGATGGTTTTGGACACGGGCAGCAAAGAAGGAGCTAACCCAACGTAGGGTGGACAGACAGCGACGTTAAGCTTACTGGAAAGAAGCACACGGCAGCGATGATGGAGTTGACGAAGAGATGACACAGGCAGCTGCGAGTAAGCTGGCTGGAAGGTTGCAAGGGCAGCGATGACAAAGCCGGCCCTGAGAGAAGTTGCAGAGACAGTCGTGTGTCTTCAACAACCTTAAAGTTGTTTGCATACTGATTTGTAGGTAGCGTCCTAGTAGTCTTCCTCGCTCTCTCCGGCATTCTCCGCAGCCAGAATCTTGCCCTTCTTCACTAGTTTTGGGGGCAGCCCCACGCTCTCTTGGACTGCTTCCAATTGATTTCAAAGAAACTCGGAATCACGGAAGGGGGCGGGAAGGGAGTACCGTCAAGCACTTGCGTAGGCCACTCTTTCTCAAGAGACAGAGTGTGGGCATACAGACTCCAAGAGAAGCCGTATGCGTCATGAAGCATGGTAACCTGATCGACCGTGAGAACACGACCCCCATTGTCGATGTTGACACGTTCAAGCTTGGCCTTGAACTTTTGGACACGAAGTCTTAGATCAGCAAAGTGCGCTTCAACTCTCTTAAGCTGGTCGCTGGTTTTATTCTTTTCAGACATTTTTTTCCGGGGTACCGTCGTGCACTCGCGTAGGCCACTTTTTCTCCAGAGACAGAGTGTGAGGATACAGACTCCGGCAGAATTCGTATGCGTCATGAAGCATGATGAGTTGTAGATAGTCAAAGGTCACCCAGAAGAGAACAAAGGGCAACCATTGCTACACTAAAAAAGTGAGAGCGATGGAGTGCTTAAGCAATCAAAGGCAAAAGGATGTTTGTTAAAAAGCTTTATTTAAGAAACGGTAAAGGGAATAAAAGCTAACTAGTGATGAGGCAACGAAAAAATGGTGAATAGGATGGCCGCTCGAAGCCAAACGAGCGTGATCAGGGCTGGTGTTTTTGGCGGGTTTAGTCTACTTAAATAGCCGAAAACTGCTGATGTGAACGTACTTTTGGAAAGAAAATTTCCGTCCAGATTGGTTCATTTTGATAAAACAGCAATCAGCTCAGCAAGACGATGGCGTGATTTTCAACCAGTAAAGACAGCGTGGACAAACCAGTGAGAGGGAGAAGGTCCGACTCGGTCGCCTCTGGCCAAAACTTGCCTACGTGATGGAGATAAAGTTTGCCTTTTGGTTCGTTTTGGTCAACATCAAGAAGACACTCAAATCATCACGAGGTAAAGAAATGCAATTGGTGTGGAAAAACTAGGAATGCGTGTTAGTGGATGGTGTTGGCCAAATCACAGTGTTGCTTTGACGATGATACAGTGCGGCATTAATTTGTGTGAGGGAGAATTGTTTATGTAGATGAGACAGCGATTGCTTGATTAGAAAAAGCACAGTGAGCAGTTCGCAGTTGCAATGTAGTAAAAGCGGTTGGCAAAACTTGGCAGCAATATCAAATTACCAGACCCTGTTTCTGCAGTGGTGAAACTGTGCGTCTTTTCGCCCGCTTTCTTTCGGTTGATATCACTTCTCGATGTTAAAAACCAATCAGAGAGAGGAAAGAAAAGTCTGTTCCTAAAAGCAATACAGGGCCTCTTTCACCGTTCCCTGCCTGAACTCCAGATCAGGGATAACACCAGGACACTACGGAAAGAGATCGATCGAACTCTCACCATTAACAGCTCACTGTATGATAACATGTTTAATAGTATTTTTAACAGCAAAAATAGAATCATACTTCAATTTGTTTTAAACTAACATTATGTGGCACTAGACGGTAGCACAGTTTCAATTTTTATGAATTATGTTCCAATGCTTAAACAGGATTTTAGTGGTATTAAACATATTTCAGATCACAAAAATGCAATTTTGAGTAATGGTATTTACAAATGTTTTAACAAAAATGCAACAAAATGATTAATTATAAGCTAACAAAACACAAACTATTAAAAAATGATAAATTATTAAGATTGTAATTTTTTCAACTTAGAGTTAATAAGTGCAAGTGTGATTACATTTAGAACAGTATTTCAAGTGCAAATGTTCTCAACGCACAAATGAACAAACAAACTAAGACAGCAAAACAGGTTTAAACGAGATATGTACAACAGTATAAAAGCAAGACTACCCTCCGATACGTGATACAGGTAGTGTTTTTTTTACAAAATAATTATATTGAGAAAAAGCTATTGCTACTACTACTATTGCAAAATGTTAATGATCAATTAATGTCCATTTTGTGGTACTTTGCTAACCTGTTCTTTTGATGTAGAGGTTATTTTCCTGTACTGAAACATTTTAACCTGAACATATAAAAGCAAAGAGTAAACAGTAAATTGACAAAAAAATAATGCCAAACAAAAGCAACAATGGCCAGCGGTAAAATTAGTAGTACCGCCTCTTCTGTCGTCGCCAAAATCAGTTTGTGTTTTCACTTGGTGATCTTTCTCTGCGGCCGATGTATCGTTGAGTGTCTGCAGAATTTGATTTACTTTCTCAGCTGCAGGTGCGCTCCCATTCGAAGACGTGCTCAGTTGCCTGAATCACTGCATGGAAAGACCATCCTGATCACCGGCGCCAATGGCGGCATAGGCGCCGAGCTAACGCGTGTTTGCGCCCGACTGGGCGCCACGGTGATTCTCGCCTGCAGAGACGCCGTCCTGGCAAACGAAACCATCGAAAGGGTTCTGCAAAGTGAGCCCACTGTGTCAGCAGGTCAGCTGACCTACGTCACCTCGACCTGGCCAGTCTGGCGTCGGTGCGCCGCGCCGTTGAAGAGCTCAGCCGTTTTCCGGCAATCCACGTACTGTTCAACAACGCCGGCGTGATGATGTGCCCTAGGTGGAGGACGGAAGACGGGCTAGAGTACCAGTTCGGTGTCAACTACCTGGGTCACTGGCTGCTCACTGTCCTGCTGATGGAGAAGCTCAATGCGGGCACTGCTCGCGTCGTAAATTTCTCCTCCATTGCCCTGTGGGTGGGCAGCCGGCACTACTTTGAGAATGTGAACCTGGACGGCCCCTGGACGTACAACTCACTGGTCGCCTGGACGCAGTAAGCAGTTTGTGATGATGGCCACAGCTGAGCTGAGCAGACGGCTGGCAGCCAGGGGCTCCAAGGTCACCGTCTACGGCCTTCATCCGGGCATTGTCGACACCAAGCTGACGAGGCATCTTTCCGTAGTGCTGAGGGCGCTCATCTGGCCCTTGCGGCCGCTGTTCACTATCAGTCCGCTGATGGGTGCACAAACTGCCCTCTTCTGCGCCTACGGCGACCAGGCACGGCCTGGTCTGTACCATGCGTAAGTAGTCTTTACTTAAGTGTTTACTTTGGGAAATAGGCAACTAACAAGTTTTGGTTTATTTGTTTGCGCTTTTTATTGCATCGGGGGCAGCAATTGCAAAACGGCCCCAGCTCCACCAAAAGCAATGGACGAAGATGCTGCACAACAATTGTGGAAACTGAGTTGTCAGTTGTGTAATATTCCTGAAGATGTTATTTGATGTACATAATAGTGTTTTTTGGTTACAACACTAAATTAATTTATTAATACAATTTGTACAATTTATGTTAACAAAAAGTCATGTTATTAATTGCTATATTTTGCTGGTTTGCAAAATTAGCACTGCGTAGTTTAACAAGAAAAAAAGTAGTTTTATTGTAAAGCTAAAATCAACTGAACATAAATTAAAAATGCGCACTGTTAGATAATTTTTGTAGACAGTAATTTCACAAAATTTTACTTGATTTTTAAAGTGAAGTTTACTTTGTTGCCAATGAAGTAGGGATTTATTGTTAACTAATTGGTAGCTATTTGCTATCATTTCTAAACTATTTTGAATCCTAAAGTTTAGATAAGCTAGATACATAAGATAAAAGTAGTTAAAACCGACATAAAATAAAATGCTAACATCAAAATGTAGATGCAACATACAAATGCAAATGACCATGTCAAGAGTGATGGCCACAAGAAAAATAGTAAGCGGTGTTGAGAGTAACACGTGCAACTGCTTATTGACGCACACCACACTTGTCACTTGTTGGATTAAAGCAGCTGATGAAAACCGGTCAGACTGTTCAAATATTTCCTGCATTTTTGCGCAAATTCTAAAGTAAAAGTAGTGCATTGCTGCCACTGGAAGAAGAAAATAGCTGAAAACTAAATAAAAGTAAAGCATATTGAGCAGTGTTGTCACACTTATTTGACTGGGATGCTCAATATTCCACGCAAAAAGCGAGTAATAAGAACAGACAAAAATGACGTTGTAGAAGAAGAGTGTAATTGTAAAGGTTGCTGAAGAGTTTGAATCATAAAAATGACGTTTTTGGCAGCACTCAATTTGAAGGGCAAACACATCAAGGCACCTCACAATGGCTCTTCCAGCAATGGTAAAATAAAATAAAATGAGAAAACTTGAAAATGGATAGTTGACGATTATGTTGTAGCTGTTGAGTAGTGATAACAATGGTTTGTTAAACTCCAGCTGTTTAGTTAGAGAAACAATGAAAGGGTCTGGAAAGAAACTTCGAGTAAAGAAAACACTGTAAAGAAAGCATTTCCAAATAATGTAAATGAGTTTAAGTAAACCCACAGTTTCAGTTTCGTAAACATTGATGCCAAGAAAACTGTGAAAATAAAAAAGTGTTTAAATATTACTCGGTTTTTAAGTTGCAAAAATACCAATAAAAGCTTGCAAAGTGTCGAAGTAAAGGTGTTTTTATAATTTGAGTATTCATACTTTACAACATTTATTTTTTTAATTGTATTAATTTTTTAAAAGTTTTATATAAATTGGTATTGATCTAATAAAAGTTGCTAAAAAATTTGTTTGTTTTAATTACAAAAAGTGTTTTTTGTTTGTTTTTAGACCAATCATTAGTGCATATAAAACAAAACAAATAACAATTTCATCAAATTGAACAAAGATATAAACAACTTTACTGCAACGTCTTAAAAATTTTATTGCAATGTTTAAATTGCACAAACATTTAAACTCATGACAACTTTATTTTAAAACAATTTTTTTCATTTAAAATAAATGAATCTTTATTTAACACTTGAAACAATTATGTTAAATCTAAAATTATTTGAATTTATTATTAGTTAAAAATACAGTTAATTTTACTGTTAGTTATTGTATATAAAAAATAGGTTATCATGCAAATAGTTGTTTTGATGTTTAGTATCATTTTAAGAAAAAACGCGCACTCACACTTCAGTTTGTTTTGAGTGGCACCTTTTGTCCGTTGACTTCAGTGAGAACGTAGCTCTGAGCCCACTTGTAGTTTTTCTTTGCCGAAATAGTGCTCAGCTTGGGACACTGCTTGAAGGTGCGAAAGAGGCACTCCTCCATTATTTTGGCGATCTTCCTTTGGGCGCGCAGGCAGAGCGTTCCGTGGTTTCGCGTCGGGCAGATCTTGCAGGTGATGCAGTTGTGCTCCAGCTCGAGACGCTCCATGGCGGGAAAGACGGCTCCCCAGAGAGAGCTCTGCAGGTCACCGTGCGAGTGGACATTGGCCACCAGTTTGAGCGACTTGAGGAGGGAGAAGCGGGGCAGAGCGGTGGCGTCAAAGCCGAACTGGTAGAGCGGACAGTGGCCGGTGGCGGGGGAGGCGGTGTCCAGGGTGATGGACATCGACTGCAGGTGCGTCAGCTGAGAGGCGGCCGCGGAGAGCAGCTCAAAGAAGTGAATCGT
This sequence comes from Tyrophagus putrescentiae, assembly GCA_024499935.1. Taxonomy (NCBI): domain Eukaryota; kingdom Metazoa; phylum Arthropoda; class Arachnida; order Sarcoptiformes; family Acaridae; genus Tyrophagus; species Tyrophagus putrescentiae. The sequence continues at coordinate 6,107,325 of JAMZRA010000005.1, forward strand.
AGAGTGGGCCTTGAGGTTGAGGTGCACCAGTCGGGGCAGCAGGTGGAAGGTTTGCAGGGCGAAGAGGGGCTCGACGAACCAGAGGACGGCGGGCAGCTCGACGATGGTCGGCCCGAAGAGGGGATAGCTGCCGAGGAAGTCCACCAGGCTGTAGGAGGGGTCGGTCTGGCCGAGGGCGAGCACGTGCAGGGAGAAGAAGAAGAATCGCTGCTGACTGCTGACTGACTTGGCGAGCCAGTGCAGCACCGGCGTGGCCGTCAACGCCTCTGTCGTGCAGAAGTAGAACTCGCTGAGGCGGGCGAGGAAGGACATGTCCAGGTGGCAGGCGTTCTTCGCGAAGACAGTGCTGAAGACGGGGTGCTCCACCACCAGCGTCAGGTGCTGCAGGCCGGACAGCGAGTTGAAGCTCTCCAGCAGGTAGAAGAGGGACAGACAGTGGACGGCACACAGCTGAAAGTCGGGGCAGTTGCTGAAGCGGATGAAGAGTTGGACGGAGGTGAGGCTGTGGGCGAGCACCTTGCTCACCAGCTGGCGGACCACCTTCAGCAGGAGGCAGTCGTCGTAGTCGGCGATGGCCACCGTCAGCTGCGAGGTGGCCGGGTGCACCATGGCCAGCAGATTTGCCTCTTCTTCAGGAGGAAAGTCGTAGTAGGAGAGGGTGGTCACTTGGGCCTCCTTGTCCGCATTGCAACCTAACCTGTTGCGATTGCTGCAAAAAGGTTGGGCGCTGATGCGCTCTTCAGCATCCGCTCCGAACAGTAGCGTCAGGTGGTTCAGTTTGGGTTTCGCCTGCTGGTCACCAGTGATGAGCTTTGCAGACTTTTCAATTTGTTCCTCACTGTTGTCATTTTCCACAGGAGATGATGAGGTTTTGCTGCTCCACTCCAGATCAAGGTCGTCGAAGGTGCAGCTGTTTGTGGTAGAGTCACTGGTGGGGTGGCTGCTGGTTTGGAGATCCATAGTAGAGTTGAAAACAAAGTGAAAAACGTGTTAACTTTGTAAAATTTTTGAGTTCAAATGATTGTTTGTGTCTATTGCAAGCGGCTTTATATTCTTGGGGTTGAGGTGGGGCTTTTCAGCTATTTTGTCTTTTGGGAATTTGGTTTGTCTCAGTAGAGCAATAGGCAAAATATGGACAGCAGTTTTTGGATAGATAAAGTGAAAAATGCAAATGAAAGCACTCGAAAAATTCTCAGAAAAAACTTTTTTTACACATTGTTAGCACACAATGTTGTATTCAAAACAACTTTTAATTTTAAATATTTAATTTTTTAAACGCAAAAAATGTACATATTTTTTAAAAAATAATTTGTTAAAAAAATATTTTTATTTTAGTTGTTTTTTTATTACAAGCTTGACTTAATATCACCAGCCGTCATTCTAGTGAAAAGCTCAAAATACACGCAAAATTTTTTGGCACAAATACGCAGGGATATAGTTGAATTTTTGTAAAAAATACTAAATTTTAAGTTTGGGGGAAACTATTGGTAACTAATGGTAATACATTTCGTCGAATAGGACATTTCACCAAAACCAGCAAAAAGTGAAAGCTGACACAAAAACAATTTTTTTGTCTACTTGCTTTTTTGAAAAAATGTTTTAGTTAATACAAAAATTGCTTGTAAAACAATTAAATGTAAAAAACTCCGTTTTAAGTCAGTTGTAGTCCTCCGAAAGGAAGGGTCCTGACTACCCTCGTGAGCCACATGATCCATACTTTTTGAGATTTAAGTCAGTGGCTTGACAGACAGCCTATCCTGACAGACGCCAGAGGTGCCCTTTCTACGAAGCTAGAGTCTCCACACTGAGCGGCCAGTGGGCAGAGCTTTCCCCATTAACCCTGGGTGAGGGCCGTGCAGCCAAACACGAGGATTCGAACTCGCGCTCTTCAGGCATCAACGTCGATCGCCTAAACCGCTCGGCCACCGACTGCTTGAGTGTATATGTAAAACAATTTTAGTAAAAATTGTTTTAATAAAGTTCCTCTCAAACCTAGAAGTTGGTATTTTTAACAAAAATCCAACTATATCCCTTGCGTATTTTTGTCAAAAAATCTCGCGTGTATCATAAACTTTTCACCAACCTAAAAGCTGGTGTATTTAATCAAAACTAAAATTTTTTTTAAAAAGTGTTTTTTTGAAATGCGTAAAAAAATGCCAGTTTGTAGTTTTTTACTATTGGCTTAAAGTAGCCAATAAAACAAAATTTTAATTCAAAGTTACTCTATATTAAATACTGTTAAAATTTATTCAACTATATTTAAAATTTTAAAAAGTTTAAGTAAGCAAAAACTCAATTTCACGCTGCAATAAAAAACAAATTTAACGATTTTGATTTTAACATGGTAAAAAATAATGGGCATTTTAATGGACATTGGCGGTTTTTAGTAAACTAAACTGTACAAACTATAGTTCAAAGCAGGCCAATACTGAATATAAATAGAAAACGGAGCAAATTTAATTAGCGTTAGTCAAAGTAAAAAAAGTGTGAACATTGAAAAGTTTATACAGGAGAGTAAAAAGCGAACTGAAAAAAGTAAAACAGTGAAAATGGCTTTTTTTTGGTGGCCATTGATGTTCTCGGTCGTTGTCGCTGTCGCTGCTGATGCGACTGCCTAGGCATGCAAAACAGGATGAGTGAATGTGAGTGTGTGTGTAAATTGCAGTAAAAGGGGAAAAGTGAGGGGGTATTGCTAATGGATGCAACGATCGATTGAGATCAATCGCTGGCTTCGGCGTTGCGGCCGCGGCAGAGGCAACTCAAAGCACAAGCACTGCACGTCAACGCTGTCATCAACGATTCGGCCTTATTGATTATTGATTGCCCTACACGATGCTGATGCTGATGCTGATTCTGCACTCTTCGCCATTTTTGTCACTGATGATGCACACAGTCTCTTTTTGCACTGGGGGTCGCTTTCTGTTATAAACTTTGTGACATTTTTTTCCTTTGCTTAAATTCATCTTTTTTAGTAAACATTTACTGCTACTGCTCACCCTAGCACACAATGTTTGCACTACTTGCTTTAAATGAATATTAAATTTTTTCTTTTCGCTCGGTGTGTTTAAAAATGCTTAAGTTTGCAGTTTTTGGTTGTTTTGGTAATGTCAAATTAGTGGTCTGTCGCTTTTTATACTTTTTTCCTTATTTTTCAATTTACAAAGCTTTTTTATTTGACGCTGGATGAGTTTTTGCTCAAACATGTCGTCAAGCTGTGCACTGATTGGCTCAAACCGTTTAGCAGCTCAATTGAACGGCTTTTTTGTCTGACTACGTTTTCCCTTTCTCTTTCTTTTTTCTCACTGTCTCTTAATCCGCATTGAGCGCAAACGCAAAACAGTATAGAAAAACTTTTTTTGTCCAAGAATACGGGAAAATAAAAATAATAAAAACACAAATTTTGTTCAACACGATTCGTGATTTGTCGCGCTTTTCAAAAAGAGAGAAAGAAAGAAGAAATACAAATTTGAAAAGATGAAATAAAATATTTTAAATTCAAGCGCCCAATCGATTTTGCTGTCGACCGTTGCATAATCATCGCCATTGCCACTGTCACTACCGCCACCAGTGATTGGCAATTTTGTGAGCTTTGTTAGAATGTGAGTGAGTGTGAGTTGGCCACAACGGCGACTACGACAATGAAAGGGGGAAAAGAGAGAAAGACGACGATTACCAGCAGTGCTACCACCACCAGCAGCACCAGTGACAGTTCATTCAGCCTGACTCAGTCAGTCAGTGAGCCCATTCAGTGAGCCAATTCGATTCATTTGAGGTTTGCGCATAATAGGACTAGCAAGGCAAGGGGATTCATCTCTTTCTCTCTTTCCTCTTGCTTTCTCTCTCCTTTTCTTTCTTCTTCCCTTGCCAGTGTCAATTGTGTTTGGCAATCCATCCTGAAATGATGATGATGATGACGAGAACGAGAACGAAGAGCAAACGAGGACGACGATGATTTGACACTGCTACTGGAAAATTTGATGACACGCTGAAGAGGAGGAAGATCTTTCACATTTTCGCTAAAGAGACAGGAAAAGAAAATGGCAGCTAAGCTTACTTTTTTAGCCTAGTAAAAAACTATTGAACTATTGGTGATGGTGGTAGTGGTGGTCGAACTCGAACCGAAGCGGAATATCAATGCTGCTGTCAAAAAAGGTCCCTCATTTGTGCGCCACTGCCACTTGGACGTATTTTGGTTTTTTCCTTCTTCCAAACTTGAAGGCTTCATTTGCCGGTGTCAGTCAGTCAGTCAATTCGTCTGCTTTTGCTTCTGCTGCTGTTGCTGTGTTTTTTGCGGTGCATCGTGGGCAATTTGCAGGCGGCGCGCGTTCCACGCGATCCTGTCCTCTTCCTCCTCACTTTTCGGTTCCTTGCTCTGAAGTGTGGCGCATGAGTCACACAGACACAGACACAGACACAGAGTGAAGCAGTGAAGCGTCTGTTCTAGCTGTTCCCTAGCTAGCCACCAGCAAGAACAAAGTGTAAAGAGTGCAATGTGCTCCAACTGACTGACTGACTGACTAAGCTTCACCAGACTAGACTAGACTAGGAGCGGACTACAAAATGGTCGACTGCAACCCAAACAACGACACTCACACGTTGACGGCGGCAGCCGATGGTCACCGCCAGTACCAGCAGAGCAGAGCAGAGTTTGCACTGTGTTGTCTGTTTGTCTGTTTGGTCAAAGTTTGAATACCGTTGATCACGGTAAAACACTTCACTACGTACATAACTTTGCCCACTCATTCCCGCCGGCTTTATCTTAATGTTTGCTCAATGGCTTTCACGGCTTTGCATTTTGTCTCTTCTTCTTCTTTTTCTCCGTCTTCTTCCTCTTCGTTTACCTTTTCTCTTGATGAATTGGTTTTCTGTTTTTTTCGTTTTCTTCCTTCATTTTCTGGTCGCTGGAGTGCATAATTTACTGAAATGCCCTTTCTTGTTGTGTAAATATCGATTGTTGGTTGTCGTAAATTTTGGTTGTCGCCTGCGTTGTTTGTTAACGGTCAGCAGTACACCGGTGCATATCAACTCGCCTTGATTTATGAATTTTAAGTTTTATCAACATAATCATAAAATCCCTTATATCAACAGCTTTTGCTAATCTATAAGGTAAGTTATAATTTGAGCTTAAAATAAAAATAAAACATGAAAAAATACTTCAATTTATTTATTTTGGAAAAATAGAAATGTTGGACATTTCAAATAAAACTTGTCAAAGTATTCAATTTTTACTTTTTTAACGGAACATGTTTACCTGTATAAAAGATTGATCCGTTTGCACGAATCTAAATGATTGAGTAATATTGAAAATGCTTGTTAAAAAGAAAAATGATTTTCAAAGTGTGTCTCACTGCAAATGTGATAATAACTCTCTAGAGAACAGAGGCTAATAATAAAATTGAACTTTTTTATTTATTTGTTTTTTTCCAAAGCACACACTCACACTTTGGCCACAGTTCTACGGCACTGTCAGTTACAGTTGCTGTCGGCTGCTGCCGTTTGACGGATCTGCAACGGCGGCATCATCACGGCAGCAGCAACATCTACAGCAGCCAAAAGCAGCTCGTCAGTTGAAGTGCACTTCCCTGGCAGAGTCAATCACCAAGATGATCTCTTTATTGGCTGCAATTGGCTTCTGCTGTTGTTACTGCTGTTGAGTGGCGCAGTCAACTGCTGCTGCTGATGCCGTTGTTTGCCTGCTGCCAATTTAACGCAAACTATCTCTATTGTTTCTTTAAACCTTTTTCCCTTTGTCTACTGCCACGTTTCACTTTTCACTTTTCACTACTGGCAGTTTTTCTTAATCTTTGAAATGCTTGTCTGAACGGGACAAATCGATTAGCGGCAGTGAGGAGGGTTGCGATCACCGTTGTCACTACTGTGTGGCCCTTTCTGTCCGACTGTCTCTTCTTTTCTCTGCTTTTCAGTCTGCCTTTGTCTGACTGACAAGCCGTGTCTGTCTTTTAAAATTAATTTGATTTTAATTGACTCAAATTAAATTACACTCGCTAATATTTGTTGTACTCCCCTTGCACACACTGGCGGGCAGGCGTAACGGGCAAACGAGGTTGTTTGCATTAATTTTTTTGTTTTCACTGTTTTCTTCCTTTCCGACGATTAGCAAACGAGAGAGAAGAGAACAAAAGGAAAGGAAGAAAGTGAAGTGGAGTGAGTGCCTCCTCTAATTACGACAATCGAAAGCCAATTGGATTGTTAAATGAGGCGGAACAGAGGCAAAGCAGAACTGAACAAAACTGAGCTGAGCTCGGCTAGACTGCAATCGACTCCGGGCGCCACGTTACACCGTCTGTCTTCAGTCAGCCTACAGCTGAAAGACTTACCGCATTTTTTGCATTTGGCGCCCGTTTTTTGCCACACTGAATCGTCGTCCTGCGATGCCTGTTTGAGCTTTCACAGTTGGCATTTTTTCATAGTACATTTTTTTATCACGCTCATCCGCTCAGCACTAAACAGCACTAGCCCGGGAACACCAGTGGATTTATTGTGTGTGTGTATGTGTGTTCAGCATGTGCCCAGCATGTTTCAGGCAGTCAGTCAAACAATCAGTCAGTCAGTTGCTTTTTGCAGATTCTTGATGCTGTGTCTGCAGCATCATCACCAGAAAAAGATATCCCCGCTGACAATTGCCTGGTGCGTCTGCAGATGCTCAAACCAAAAGTTCTTTCTCGTTTTTTGCTCCTATTTTCAGTTTTTATTCTCTATTTATTGTCTTTATTCTATTTGGCTTATTCACTACAATTTTCTTCCCCCTCCTCTGTTTTCCCTGATGTCTGAGAAGAGGGAAAGAAAGTAAGAGGAAGAGAAGTCGTTGCCGCAGGAATCAAATGTGTGCCTAGTGCTGCTGTTGTGTGCCGACCATGTCAGAGTTCTAATTAAAATTAATTCCATTAGCGAGCCAAGGCGCTAGCAGCGGCGGCAATGGAAAAAAGAGCATATTTGAAGCGTTGCTGAGTGGGGTCCTAGCGGCTAGTGACTACTACAACAACTACTACTTGGGTACTCACACTTTGAGGATGCAGGGCAGAAACAGAGAAGAAACTAGAGAAAGCAAGTGTCACCGACAAACAAAGACGCTATGCTAACTGACACATTTGGAGTGGCGCGGGGAAAAAAGTTTACTTAAATTGAATTAGTCAACTGCGGCGCGTGTTTAAGCAAACACAGACAGGCTGACTGACTGAGTGTGTGTGTTTGTGTGCATGTATGTGTGCTCCCAGTTGTGTGTTCCTCAAGTTTTTGCATCCCTTACTGAGAATTACTAGTTCCACTTTTGCCTTTGCTTTCCACTGCTGCCAAGTTTAAGTCTCGCAGCTGTCTAGCTGGCGGTGGTGATGGTGGTCTCAGGTGGTCTCAGGCACTGAAAGAAGGAAAACATGCATGCCAAACATGCACGACGAGAATCGGACTCGGAGCACTGCAACACTACAACTTTAGTTTGGCAGTCACACACTTTTTCTTTTTTCCCCCTTCATTTTCTTTACTCCTTCTTTGCTGGCCAAGCAGCAGCAGCAGCAGCAATCACTTGAAGCACTTTGGTGCCTGCACTTGGAAACAAACAGACAGCACCAACTTGTGTATGTGTGTTTGAGTGTGCAGAAAGAAAAGTAGTAGTGGTAGTGGTGGTGGTGGGCGATCGAGAACTTTCATATGCAAATTGAATTTCGGTTCATCGATTGTCGCTGTTGGTTGGTTGGCTAGTTGGCTGCCAAAACTAGTTTCTTCCTCTTTCCTAATTGTTCTGATTGAAGTCATTTAGTTTACCGCCAATCGATGTTACCGCTCCATCGATCCAAATGTTGGCTGCTGCTGTTGCTGCTTCTAACTAAAAAGAAAAAAGGGGCGGGAAAAGAGAGAGAAAGGCAATTTATCTTACTCTTTTTCAACTTTTCATGAGATGGCTAAAAATCAATTAGTTAATTATATAATTATAGATGGGCAGAGATAAAACAGTGCGCTACTACTGTAGTAACTCGGAAGCGCTCTTTTTCTGCAACAGTGACTTGCTGGTTGCCAGTTCTAGTAAACAATTTTAGTCAGTTGTTGTCAGTTCACTGGAGTTGATAGACCGTCAGAGCAGTCAGTCAGTCAGTGACTGCCATTCAGCTCGTCTCAAAAAGTCAATAATTTTTGTGCAGTTTCACACACAAACACACACACACAAACACCAGCAGATAGAGCAGGGTTGAAGTGCTTTTCTCACTCACTCACTCACTTCTCATTCATAATGAATTTTAGAGCAGAGTAGATAAATCGATCAGCATACAAACATGAAAAACTCTCGTGTTTTTTATCATCAAGTGAAGGCGTTGGTGGCAAACTGCCTGACTGACTGACTGACTAACTCTGTTCAGTAGCATTTGGCAAACACACACACTCACACACTCACACACTTATTCCCTTTCACTTTCTCACTGACACTGACACTGGCAGCAGCAACACTAAGCACTTTTCTTTCTGACCATCAAATAGGATTAGCAGCAATGGTGGTGGTGATGGTGATGATGGTGCTGGCAGACAGCACACCACCTAAAAGCACCAGCCACTTCTACTACTGCCAACTAGATAGTCAGTCGGGATTAGGTAAATAATAATAATAATATCCGATTGCCCATCATTTGACCGTTCTTCACTTTTCTCCACTTCCATTACCAATAGAGAAGTGAAAGAGAGAAGGGAGAAAAGAAGCCATTGAAAGTGTTGCTTATTAGCTTGTCAGCAGGAAATGTGAAAGTGAGACTTCTGCCATTCACTGAAAAGGCAGACAAGAAGACAGAAATGCCATGATAGCTATTTGAAACATTTGCATGGCACAGGGAAAAAGGCACATAAAGTCAAATTGTTATGAAAGAGAGAGAGAGAGAGAGAGAGAGAGAGAGAGAGAGAGAAGAGAGAGAGAGAGAGAGTGGGATTCAATGCGGCCAAAAGTGCTGGTGGCAGTACTTTTTGGCTATCCTAATAAATGCCTTTGCCTTACTGCTAGAAGAGCATACTTTGAGCATTTTTATCGTCAACGACGACGACAACGACAAAAAGGAGGAGGAGGAAGATAGCAACTTTACAAGTCAGCAAATATGCCTGTCTGGCGCCATCATCATCCAGAGAAAATCAGAAAAATGTTGGTGACACTGCACAACCAGAGACAGAGGAAGAGAGTGACAGAGACAAAGAGCAAAGGGAGAATGACGAGACTGACTGACTGGCTGGATGGCTGGATGGCTGGACGGCTGGCTACTGCTGAGTTGACGTAAGCGATCGGTCCACTTGGCACGGCGACACGCCATTCACAGCCATTCGCAGCCATTCACTGACACACACTGACACACACAGTGGCACTTTAACTATGGCACTAGTAGAAGTGTCTCATCATCGAGAAGAAGAAAAAGCAAAAGGCAAAAGGCGACAGATGAGCATCCGCCACCACTGCCATACTACTACTTTCTCAATCCACGATAATCGCACTCGCCTAGAAAGGACAGGATTGCTGCCAGAGATTGAAGGAGAGGGAAATGAGAAAATGAATAAGCGTTGAGCAGGCGACAGCCGCATGGCACCACGGCGCCCACGGATGTGTTTCGCCAGATGTCGAACTAGAAAGGAGACATTGCCACTGCCATCACCATCACCACCAAACTACTACTACTACCACTACTGATGCCCAAATTCAATGGGCAAACAATTACAAGGCAACTACGGGCAAGGATGGCTTGCTTCGCTGCCTTCTGCCATCATTACTGCCGTTTCGCTTCCTTTTTCTCTTCCTCCTTTTCTTTAAATTTTAATTAAACATATTAAAAATAATCTAACTCAGATTTTTTTCATTAAATCACCCAAAAATGATAAAAGAGGGGAAATCACACCAACACTGAACACACATAGGCTGCATACATAGGCTGCCGGGAAACTAAAAATTGGCTTGGCGTATGCAGTTTCTCATGTCTTTTTTCTTTTTATTTTTCCTGCTGCAGCAGGTTACCTGAAAAAAGAAAAAAAGAAAAAAATGAGATGCTACTTGCCTGCAGTGCATCATCAGTGTCAGCCACCAACCAGTGCATGCTTCTCCTTTTCTCTTTTCCCTCCTTTTTTCCGCTCATTCTTTGTTCTTTGTTTTGAATTAATGCTTAAATTAATGAATGATTCAATGCAGCACCAGCAGCAGTAAGAAGGGTGAAGGGTGCGTGCGTCCAGGACGGTAATAATTATAGTGGTGAGGTGGCGGTGGTGGTGAGTGATGTTCACCGTTCAGTGGCCACTCGGTGTGCTCTCTGTCCTGTTCATGTTTTGTTGTAATTTTTTACGCAGTAGTGTTTGTGCTTGTCTACCCTTGTGCCTGGAACAATCAAGTCGGTCAAGCCAACTAAAGCAAATCTAACCTAAAGGGCACACTGTGTGCCAGTGTTGCTGTGTAGGCGAAAAACGCAAAAGCCATCTTTGCCCGTGACTTTGTCTCAGCTTTTAGCTGCTGCCGTTGCTTTTTCTGCTTCTGCTGCTGTTTAGTTCTTGATGATGATAGTGATGATGATGAAATTGCACTGGTGTCAGCAACAGTGCTGAGGCGGGCGACAATAGGGCGATTGCGACACTGAGAGAGACACAGACACAGCAAATTGCAACAATCCGCTGTTTTTGCAAACCTCTTTCCTGCTCTGCTCAATTGTGTCCGCGCGCGCTCCTAATGAGCTGCAGGCTCAGGCTAAAGGCCTCTGCTCTATCTCCCTCTCCCTCTCTTTGTATCATTATTATGATCACTATGTTATTAATAAACAAGCCAACCGACCAACCAACCGACCAGTGCACAAATTTTCGCTTCTGAGCCGTCCAAGTCGCTGACTGCGGATTAAGTGGCATTAGCCAACAGAACGGCAGGTTTGCTAAGTGTGCAAGTCAGCAAGCAGCTAGTTCTGCGGAGTTCAGTTTTCTGTTTAGTGCGTCTGAGAAGCAACCGTAATGAAAAAATCGGTATCTGCATCGATAACAATGTCTGCTGGTTACTTGGCCAGTCTTCCCCTTTGCAGGCGCTTCTAGGGCTACTACTACTACGACTTAGTTGGCAAGTGATAATTTGGAAAAGACGGGGCGTGCACTGGCAGTGTGACCAGGCATGAGTCAGCAAGACTAAAACGAGAGAAAGAAAAAACGAGAGATTTGATGCGGCACACTTCTCATGAGTCAGAAGGAGGAGGAGAGTAGAAGAGGAGGCCCAGGAGATGACAATGTGAACGCTAATAAAGACGAGGGAGAACAAAAGGGTGGAAGGGGCAAATGGAACAACAAAAAGCATTGCAGACTGCATTGCTTGCCAAATCATTTGCTTGTGCTCTCCATGTTTTATGCTTTTTTCTCTTCATTTTTCCCAAAATGATAGATTCACTGTGCAGTTAACTGTTATGTGTGTGTGCAGATTAGATCTTTTTGCAGTCACTTTTCCTTCTTTTTCTCCCGCCTTCCTTTCCTGTTTCTCCATTATCTGCTTCGTCACATCTAATCTAGTCTGACGCGTTCTCAATTTTTGTTTTCGTCTAAGCTTTTTCCGTTTAATAGGCACCCAACTAGCCAAGTGGCAGGGAAAGCGATCTCTTCTTCTTCTTTTGGGACGTTCCACTTTGTCGACCACTGTGCACTTTTCTGTTTGTGGTACTGTTTAGCATACCACTTTTTGGGTGTCTGTGGGTGCAGGGGACAGAAGTGAAATATAAATAACCGAAAAAAATTAAAAACGTGATGCGTTACAAATAAAACAATTGCCTTTGCTGCTGCTGCTGTCTTCTTGAGGTCAGATTGGCGTTGAAACCTCTTCTGCCTTTCTTTCTTTCTCATTCTTTTCTGCCACAAATAATTGAGTGCCATTAGACTATTGCGTGTGCACGCTTCAAATAGCCATGTAATCCCTTTAGTTTGGGGATGCTGATGCTGCTGTCGTTGGTGTTTCAGTAGTGGTGGTGGTGGTCAGTCTTGGTCACTACTCTCGGGCCGCATGGCCACTCTGCCGAAAACAAAGCGATTCGCCCAATTATTGACTTTGTCTGAAATGTGCACAAATAAGCAAAATTGTCGCAAAATGAGCGTGAAAGTGAAAGTTAAAGTAAAGGAATAAAATGAAATGGAGGAAGACAAAAAAATAAAAACGCGTATGAAAAAAGAAAATTGAAGAAGAAGAAGAAGAAGAATGCAAGCAAAGAAAAGAAGGTAGGAAGGCAAACAAGCAAATTCTGCTTACAAAGCCGCTTGCAGGCAAAAAGCCTGAGATAGCTGCGACTTAATTGTGCACACCGTCGACTTGTGACCATAATTTATCAAGCAGAGAACAAAATTCTCCCTTTCTCCCTTCCCTTCCCCTCCTTTCCCTTGTTTTGCTTTTGCTTTCTTGGCAAAAACAACGGCAGTTGCGGCGGCGGCGGCGGCCGTGGCAGCTCAACAACGGCCGCACACATTTTTCTCTGGCACTCTAAATTACTCTGACACATACTTTGCTGGAGCCCGGTTACAGGCATAAACCTTCATAAACACTGAAAAACGGTGAATGTGTGTGCTTGGTGATGGTGATGGCGGTGGTGATGGTGGAAGAATTGTTAGCCAATGGGCCGATAAGAAAGCGATTAGAAAGCAGTGCAGCTCAGTGCACACAGATTGAAACAGACAGACAAACTAAAAATGGCTGACTGACTGACTAGCTGAGAAGGGCATTGTGCAAACTAACGTAGACGTTAACGGCGGCGGTCGGTGCGATAAAAGCGCCTAGTCACTTTTTTTGCTCTGCCTTAAAAGGGCCGCCCAAAACAAGAAGAGTAATCTTTTATATAAACTTTAAATAAATCTAATTTGCCTTTACCCCCTTTTTCTTCTTTTCACCCTTTTTTGACAGCGCACGGAAAACGACACTGCAAAGACTACTTTTGAAAAAGGGGCACTCCTTTGACTGCCGTACAGCACAGCATCACCACATCTATTTTCTTTTTTTCTTCCTATTTCAGTTTCAGTTTTCACCATGGGCAAATTTCTCTCCACCCGAGTTCACAGGAAACTGTACTCCTCGGTGCATCTTTTCTTGCTCACCTGTTTTCTCCTGCTCCTCTTTGACGACCACTTTGGCCACCACCAGGTGGGCGTGCAGGCGCTCTGTCCGCAGCGGTGCACCTGCAACGACCTGGCGGTGCTCTGCGACGCCACTCAGGCGGACAATGTGCCCATCTACCTCAACCCCAGCCTGCAGAAGCTCTCTCTGTCGCGGAATCGCATCAAGAACGTCTACTCCTCCTTCAGCCTCTACCAGGACCTGGTGACGCTCAACTTGTCGCACAATCTAATCGGCGAACTGGACCGCAAGAGCTTCGCCACCACCTCGAAGCTGCAGGTGCTGCTGCTGAACAGCAACCAACTAAGAGAGCTGCACGCCCGCGTCTTCATGGGCCTCAACCGGCTGGAGACGCTCGACCTGTCCGCCAACCAGCTGGAGGCCATCTCCGTGGACGCCTTCTTCGGCTGTCTCAACCTGAAGACGTTGAACCTTGCGGCAAACCGCCTCCGCCAGGTGCCCTCCTTCTTCTACCTGCAGAATCTGGCCTCGCTCAACCTGGCCGCCAATCAGCTGAGTCACCTGCCGGAGCTGGCCTTCTCACCCCTAAACACCCTGCAGAAACTCGTTCTGGAGGGCAATCACATCGGCCACATCAGCGTCAGCGCCTTCCTCCACCTGAGCAACCTCACCTCGCTTCACCTGGAGGGAAACCGCCTGCTGCAGGTGCCCACTGAGCCGCTGAGCGTCCTTTCCAAGTTGGAGGCGCTTTCCATTGGCCGGAACATCATCACCTCGCTGAGGGCCCGTGCTTTCAAGGGCCTCAGCAGTCTGCGCAGCCTGACCATCGTCCACAGTGCCCAGCTGGCCACGGTGGAGCGAGAGGCGCTGGCGGAGAATGGCCAACTAGGGCGCATCATGCTGGAGCACAATCACCAGCTGAGCAGTCTGCCGGTGGGCGTTTTCGAGGGCCAGGCCGCCTCGTTGCGTTTCCTCTCACTGCGCGGCAACAGTCTGACTACGCTGGCGCAGGGAACTCTGCCTGCTGCCTTGCTGGTAGGCGGTGTCGGAGCTATGTGGTGGTGGTGGTGGTGGTGGTGTGGTCGTCTGCGGCACCTTGATCTGCGAGAGAACCCACTGCGCTGCAACTGCTCGCTGGACTGGCTGGCCGAGTGGCTGCGCGCCAATAATGGCTCACTGGCCACCGCCTATGAACTGGTCAAGTGCGGCAGGGCGGTGGAAAGTAGTGAACAACAGCCTCCTGCAGGCAGTAGACAGATGGCAATGGAAATGGTGCCTCTGGCATCGCTCACCCCCGAAGACCTCTCATGTCCGCCTGGTCATCGTCGAAGGGGACTGCTGTTGGGGGAGGAGGAGGAGGAGGAGGGCTCACTGATGATGCTCGACATTGACAGCATCTTCACCTCCGCCGAGCTGATGAGTCTCAGCGGCCGACTGCTGCTGGGGCTCTTTCTTACCCTCTTTCTCTGGTCATTCTCGTTGGGCTGCTGCTCTTCTGCAACAGGAGAAGCAAAAGAAGTGAAGGGAGTTGTTCCAGACCTAAGCTGTGCTTTGAGCGAACAATTATCTCCTCCTCGTCACCCTCACCGCCCTCTCACCACCATCACCCCCACCACCACTCAGTGGTCGAGCCGATGATCAGAAGCAGCGGAGAGTGCAATTACAGTGCATCAGTGAGGGCAGCAGTGGCAGCTGAGGCAGCAGCAACAGCAGCTGGCAAATCACGTCTGGTTGACCGTGCCCTTTTATACCACCCGACGACGACGACAATAAATGAGGACTTTGCACGCAAGGCGCAACTTCAACAGCAGCAGCAACAACAACAACAGCACTACTACTACTACCACTCGATGACAGGCACTACCGACGACGACAACTTCTGCACCGAGCAGTAATCATAGCAGTGCGACGACGACGAGATCAGCTGCCTTTGGCGCGGCGGACACTTTGCCACAGTACACTCATCACCCTCATCATCACCAGCAGCAGCAGCATCATCATCATCATCTCCAGCACCAGCAACAACAACAACAACAACGGCTAGGATTGCTATTTCACCAGCAGCAGCAGCAACCGTACGGACCCATTTCTCATATTTAGTCAGTGAGCAGTCTGTTGCAGTCCGTTCTTCTTCTTCTTCTTCTTCTTTCCTCTCTTGTGACTGTTGTTTTCCTGCTTCGCTGACCACAATTAATCTGGCTGGTCATTTTCTTTTTCTTCCTTTTTCCCTTTTTCTCTTTTTTTGTACATATCACCCTCCTGACTCTGTACAAACCATATCTCTGCAACTGTGACTCTGTTGATGTCTGTCTCTTCTCTCTCTCTTTTACTTCTTTTACTTTTACTTATTGAAGGCAATAAAACTATTATTTTCTATATGAACAAGCAGTTTTTCAATTTATTAATCGAACACACGGTTTTGCTTTACTTTAATCGTTTTTAGTTCATTTCACAGGTTATTTAGAGATCATCTTATCATTTAATTAACTTTATTAACCAATTTTTTTCAGTGGTTTGTGAAGTGGCCTGCAATGGTTTATAAAGAGGCTAAAGATTAAATGATTTTTGATGTAATTGAAAAAACTAAATTTCTTTATTTAGAAAAAATAAGTTTAATATGAGTATATTCATTTGTCACTTTTTGTAATTATCTTTTGCAAGCCTATTCTCTTCCTCTCTTTTAATTGCAAAAAAGTGAACTTTGCCAAAAAGGCACAGCAGTGCACACGAACACACACACACACGCCACTTGCAACTATCATCTTCTGGCTCTAATGGATAGAGTAAAAGAATGAAGAAAGAAGAAAAAAGAAGAGAGAAAAAAAGAAAAAGTGAGATCGATGTCACAGTAATGGTGACACATGTGAACACATAAAGCAACGACGGCAACAGCAGAAGCAACATCAGCACGACCATCGGTGGCATCTGCGACCAGGAACTGTACTCTGAAGCAGAAAACTGAAGCAAAAGAACTCAGCGAGAAAGAGCATTGCCATTCAGGGCACACAAATGGTCACCGATCGAGGCAACAAGGAGACAAAGAGTGAATAAAAAATCACAAACACCATCAAACGACAGTTGGACAGTTGGCAGTGGAAAAGGATGAAGTAGAAGAAAAAGAAGAAAAAGAAGTGCTAGCAGTGGATGGTCAGTAGATGCCACCAAATGCCCTGAACTGTTTTGCTCATTTAGTCTTCCTTTCTACTTGTTTTCTGGCTTTCAGTCTTTTCTTTCGGGAGTCTCTAACGCTCATTAGTAGAGGAAGTCCGATTGGCGCCAGCACAAATCAACCATTGACTTTACTGACTGTGCACTCTGTGCACTCTGTGGCCTCATCAAATCGGTCCATTTGTGTGTGTATGTGTGTCTGTCTGTCTTTGTATGTCGCCTAATCGAATTTCTAGACACAATCTAATTTGATGTGATCTGCGTCCTCCGTCTTCACAGACACACATACACATCTGGACATCAGTTAGTAAAAAGAAGCTGGACAAAAAACAGACTGAGTAATTGAGAATCGTCAATTGATTGTCATATTAGATTTAAAAAATGGTGATACTCTACACCAGAGAATGAAAACAAATGAAACAGTAGGCAATTAAATGAAAAATAAAAATATTAGCTATCATAAAAACCTTAACCAATTTTTTAATTAAAGCGTAAATTAAGTTTGACAGCATCGCACATTGTAGTCAAAATCAATTTTAATGTAAAAATTGTTGTTAATCAAATTTGCATTAACTTAAATCTTAAATAACTTTACGGGAAAAAAGTTTAAAACTACACACTAGACAATATGCTTTTAGATGCTTGAAACATTAAAATGAAAAGGAAGAAAACTCTTTAAAAGCGGAAGTATTGTGCTACGTGTGTTGCGTGTGCCTGTGTGTGTGTAAACTAAATGATGATGAACAATGTTGCAGATGATGATGATGATGAGCAGATGTAACAGATATGTGTGCCTAATTGAACGATTAATTACAAGGCCGATTATTAGTGATGACAGGCAGGCAAGCAGGCAAGCAGGCAAGCAGGCAGGCAGGCAGACTAGCCAACATGCATGCACGCATGCAAGCACCACTGATCCACTGGGACATTCGTCTGTCTGGGGAAGAAAAATTAGACTCCAAAGTAGAAAAGGAAAAAGAAGAAGAAGTAGAAGTAGAAGAAGGCAAAGAAAACCTAGGCGGCAAGAAAGACGGGACGAAGAAAGAAAGAGAGAGAGGAAAGATGTGTCGGGTAATTGGGTGCCGATAAATGCAATGTGCAACGCTGTTGGGCGCGTTATTATTGGCAAAAGGCGTAAAGAGCGGGGAAACGATGGAAAAGGGAGCGAAAAGATGGGTGAGAGAAAAACCACCAGAGACAATGCTCGGCTGTAGTTTGCACAGACAGCAACGGTGGCATTAGCCAATGCCAATTTGCATAGTATAGTTTTACCGTGCTGCTGCTGATGGTGGTGAGGGTACAGTGCCGTCCACTGCTACGTACCACTGAGTGGCTTTCCTTAATTATATCGCCTAAAAGGGGTGAACTGCCGCAACGCCGGACTGCTGGCAAATGTGTTCAGTGTGAGGAGGAAACGCCAAAGCCTTGCATTTAGAAATCCAGTATTTGCCAGCAGAAAAATGAACATCAGGTTTGAAACTAAAAGAAGAAAAAAACTGAAAAGAAAAAATCGTTTCTGACATAAAAAGTAAAGAAATGGAGAGGGGGTGGAGTTGATTTGCATCTACCTCTCGATACTGCGGCTGCAACTTTTAGCCAACACACAGAGGTTTTTCACTCCTCATTTCCGTCATTTTAGCTTGTATTTTAAATATCTCCGCCACCATCACTACTGCTGCTGTTCATTTTGCCTGCTGCCTAAAATTGTCCATGTCAGGCTCCTGTCTCATAAATCGACGCGTACACGTCAACCAACAAGAGAGAAAAAAAGAGAAAAAGAAAGGTACGGGAAAGCATTAAAAGTCTATGCTTTTTAAATTAGGGTCTAACCCATGCTTAAAATTTATTTGCGTTTGCTTTGAAAAAAAGGAGAGAAAAGAGGCCTGAAAAGAAAAACGTCGGCGGCTTTTTTCCACCAGCAAACAATGCTCCGGTTTTAGCTCGGCTCCGGCGGCGGCAACGACAGTTTCACGATGAGCTTTTTCACTCTTTTTGTTGCGCTGTGTTTGACGCACTTTTTGATTTGTGTGGCCGCCACTGCCGCCGTCAACTCTATCACCGTTAAGCAGAATTTTATATACGTGCAGACGACGTTCGTGCGACACTGCCACTGTTTCCATTACTACTGCTGCTGTTAAGTTTACTACCAGCGTGATTGCATTGATTTATTGCGGAGATAAAATTGAAACAGAAAAAAACATTAAAAAGAGCGCCAGCTCTCTCTTATTCTTTCTATTGGCTTCTTATTCACTTTATTTGTGTGTGTGAGTATTGATAGTTCTCATTCTTACCACCGCCGTCTTTATCAGAAAGGCAGCCACTAAGTGACTGGTAAATAAATATTATATTCACAAAGAAGGCTAATAATTCAATTTCTAAATTGAGATTCATGCAATTCAGTGCTCGGTGGTTCAGCAGCAGCAGCATTCACCACAGCCAAACGCGCATCAGAGAAAGATTTAAAAGAGTATTAAATAGTAATGGTGCGCGAATTGCCTACTTTGCCTACTTTCCATTCTTTTTCTTTTTTCTCTTTTTCCTTTTTTTCTTGCTTGACCGATCAACGGCAGGAGAAGAAACATTGGGGCCGTACGGTTCAGCTGGCTAAGCTGCCCTGATGGCGTGCTAAGACTAAGGTGAGCGTCAATTTGGGTGGCTTGATTCACCCATTGCTGCTGCCACTGCCACTGCCAATTCTGTTGTGACTCCATTTGCAGCTGAGCTTTTGAGTTGCATCAGCAATAATGCTTTCAAATAGCCCAAACACAATGCTTGATGGTGTCAAAAAAAGCAAGAAGAGAAATGCAAAGTGGGCTCAAAGTGTATGTCTGACACGTCTAATCAAAAGACGTGTGTGTGTGTATGAGGCTGAAGCTGAGGTATTGACTCCTTTGCATTGTAATTTGTCACTGGCACTTTTCTCTTTTTCTCGTTTTCTCCCAATTTAGCCTGTCCGCAAAATTCAATTGACAAAAGCCACGCACACATAGCTAGAGACAAGGGCGCATTACATTTTAGTTTGGCGGTTGTGTGTTGGTAGCTTGATATGATGACAAATATTTGCGCCTATTAGCGTCTGCACAATGTCAGTTGCTGCGGCTGCTGCTGTACAGCAGTTTTTGTGTGAGTGCCCTGTGCTCCTGTCAGAAAGTCATGTCTGACTGCTCGGTGCCGGCCTCTCTTTCTTCTAGTCTGTAGCCGGTGACAGTGGTCTATTGCAAGATACGGGAGATCGTCACCACCATCATAGCTACCCTTCTTTTTCCCTTTTCTCTTTCCTTCTCCAGCAATTTGTCTTGGTGTCACTTACAAGGACCGTACAACAGCGACGGCAACAGCAGAAGCAGCAAAAAATGGTAAAAGTCAGTCCCCTCAGTCATTGGTCTTACTGGCAGTCATCAGTACCGGGTAATGGTTGCCGTTTTTTGTCTTCAAAGTCTGTGCGTGTGTGTGTGGATAAAAACTACAGTTAGCAGAGAGGACACATGTGAGGGCTGTAAGTAAGTGAATGGCGCCCATTGCCGGCAGAGACTGAGAGAAAGAGAGGGACAGACAACAGCAACAGCAACGACAGCAAATGGCGTCCACTGCGTCCTGGCGAAAACATCTATTCGATGCCTTCTAATAGATTGCCCTGCACTAACAACAACAACAACCAAAAATCGGAGAAAGGAAAGCAGTGCTAAGAAGTGGGTAAGAAAAAGAAGAAGAAGGAAGCCACCGGTGCTCTATTATGGATAAAGTGCAGTAAAAACCAAATAGTCCCGACACTGCCACTGCTAATGAAATGGCCATTTTGACTGCCTGCTTGCTTGCCATCATCATCTACTGCAACCACTAAATGGCAGTAAATAGCTGCAAATAAAAAAAATTGAACACAAACGGCAATGGCTTTTAAAAATTTTTTTTCTTAAATGGCACCGCAAAATGACCGAGCGTAGAACTTAGAACTGCGCAGCTAAAAGGCAATAACAGCATCAATAATTAAAGGCAAGGCCCAAGCACACACACAAGCAAGGCAGGCAGACAGGCTCAATCGGCCAACAAAGGCGACAAATAAGGGCAATAAAAGCGATAAAGATGACAGTTTAAAGAATTTTGGTAAAAAGCAAAAAACTTTAACTCAATTAGGAAGCACTGAAAGCAATGGCTTTTGCTGTTTAGAGTTAGGGCTATCGACGCATCGATTCTACTACTTCTACTTAAAACATTTCCTGCCTGCCTGAACTCTCTCGTTTCTCTCTCTCTCTCTCCTTTTTTCAAAAATTGACTGTTTTACAACAGACTCCGTAAATTGTGCACACACATCAATCATTTAATGTCAATCGATAAATAATGCCTATTAGAACAATAAAACGACATTGCACTAGTAAGGACAAAAGAGCGAGGGGTAATAAATGAGGAAAAAATGAGATGATAAAGGAAGATTGAGCATTTCAGGGCAGAGCTTTATCTAGGGATTAGTGCTAAATGGACTACTAAATTAAGCATTTTGATTTTTGTCACGCTGAAAACAGCGCTAATTTTTTACTGCACATAAAAAAACAAATTTTGAGCAATTTAAAATATTTGCACTACACAAACATTACAATTGGTGGGTTAAATCCTACGTTTTATTGTGACCATTACATGTTTTGCATTTTGACAAATGTACTTTAAAAAATTTGTTAGAACAATTATACATGTGTATTTTACAAGCGCTTTTCAAAATAAAAAATAACTTGTTAGTTTTTATATTGCATTTTGTAAATACAGGCAAAACTCACACTGTCGATAAAAACTGTCCTGCGGTGTTTATCGACAGATGCGAACGGGCCGCAAAAACGCTTACTGTTGTGCATGGTGGCTCTGTCCGCGTCGACAGTTGCTGGCGTTTCGACAGTGTGAGTTTTGCCTGTACTATTTGTTTAGATTGTGAATAAACTTTCCACTAAAAACATGATGTACGCCGCGTAGATAAAAAAACTATCAAAAATGGTTGATTAAAGATTAATATAAAAATAATTAACTAAAAAGTCCATTTGACTAACTTTGAGGAACGATCTCCGACTGAAGCTGCCGTACACTGAACCGGCAGAAAAAGCCTACTTTCTGGCTGTGCTCTTGCTGTGCATACACTCAAAGTAGCTTAGTGACTTCCAGCTCTCTCTTAGCTCACCCCTTCTTTTCACCTCCTCTTTACACCGCTGCATGAAAAAGAGAAAGCGCTTTGTCGTCCGGTCAAAAATCAGTCGATTAAGGTAGATGAACGGTAGAGCGGCCACCAGCGGCGTGGCACTGTTGATCAGCAGGTAGTAGTAGAAAAAGAAGCGAAACAAGGCCGTGAATTTGTGCAATGCCACTGAGAAAGAAGAGTAGATTTAAAGCGTATGTGTTGAAAGGAACATTGGCGCTGAGAAAGGAGACAAAGGTGGGCTCACCACCAAACGGACACTGTACCGAAGCAGACGCCTGGTGGGAGTGGTGTGGCTGTGGCAGAAGGTTTTCAACCCAAGATAAACTCGATTGGTGTTGTTTTTGTGATGGTGATGGTGATAAAGGTCAGCTTTTAAAAGGTTCGCATTCATCTGACGGTACAGTTGGCCAAAATCAAAAGAGATAAAAGGCTGATTTTAAGAAAACTGAGGAAGCCTGTTTTTATAATGCGCCCAAAAGAGAAAACGATGTACACATCATTGGAGTGCATCATCTGCCGCAGCCACAGCCACAAAACGGTAGATTGCCAGGCCAAAACTCTCGGCCAGCGTCGTCACATCTTACCCCGAGCTCTTATCTGCCTCAAGTGCTTTCAGCACCCGTACGCGTATGACCAGGCATGCACTGCAGCCAAGCCGTGTCCGAGACGCGGCGATTTGCATCACCCATTGGTGTGCCTGGCCTAGCCGCGCGCGCCGACGCGCCTCGGCCCCTGGGAATGTGGCCAATGTGGCCAAGTCGCCTGAAATAGCTGAACAGACAGAAGAGACTGCCACAGCCGATATGGACGCTGTCCGACGTTTCGAGGAGCACGCTGATCACTGACACAGACAGAGACCTACCAACACCGCCACCGAGCATGGTCATCCCTCTTCCGGGCCATCTTCACCCTCAATACCTAGAGAGACTCTCGCCACTTCTTCCTTACCAATCGTTTATTCCCTTATTCATTCCCTCCTTTACGTAAACCTTTATCCTCAATACCTAAGCACTTCTACCGATTCCCCTTCGCGTTTGCCTAAAGCGGACAACTCACACACTTGGCGGTGGTAAATCAACCCGCCACAGTTATCTTGGAGCAATCGTGAATCAGCCGAATCCTTCTGATCTACGCTCATACGCTGGACCACGGATTGTAATCAGTTTCTCGCGTTCCTCGCTGCTTTCTAAGTTGCCGATCAAACAGGCTATCTCAAACCCGAGTATCAGAAGCTTCGGACCACAAACCTATTAGTCTATTCGCCATTTCCCACCATCACCACTGCACCTCCATTGAATGTGGCAACAATGAGCGCCTGAGCAGAACAGTTTTGCCACACCATCGTAGTGTGCATTTGTACATAAACTCAGGTATTTTGTGGTTGTTTTCATTTCTGTTTATTATTGTCTAAACCTCTAAATTTTGTTTATTATTGTTTTTTAGCTAACACACTTTTTCAATAATGAGCGGACAAAGTACATCACTTAACTTTTCAGCTGGTGCTGCTGCTGCATAAAACACAAACTTTCTGTTTTCTAAAATCTCTCGTCCAACAACCACTGTTAACTTCCGTCAACGAGGGACCTGCGAGCGAAGCGAGCAGGGCTCGAGGAGTTTTACCTGAAAACAATGCAAATGAACACTTATCTAATGGTATTAAGTTGGGGTTAATTTGAATAACGCAAGTAATTATTATAGTCTCTTCAAATTTTTGTGCAATTTTTTTTAAAATTCTACAAGGGCTCAGTCGAGCTCGCTTCGCTCACTCCTACCTTAACTGTGCACCGCTAACATTTCTAAAAAGCTTGGCCAGCGGCTCACCCTGACGACACTTGGGCACTGTGAACGCCCACCGACTCGGGCCCCGCTCGCTCCGCTCGCGAGACCCGAGTCGGTGGACGTTCACAGTGCCCAAGTGTCGTCAGACCTCGCCGCTTTAGGCTGTGCACTGCTACTTCTCACACAGTAGTGCTTGTTAACATAACTTTTCCTAAATCTAAGATCCTGGTTAAATTGAATCAGTTAAGCAACGTCTCACCCTGGCGTCACTTGGCTTACCAAAAACGCCCGCCGACTCGGACCTCGCTCGATCCGCTCGCGAGGCCCTCGTCAGCGGGCGTTTTTGGTAAGCCAAGTGACGCCAGACCTCGCCGTTTTTATCTGTGCACCGCTAACACATTGATGACTGGGCCGGCGCTTTACCCTGACGTGACTTGGCTGTTGTCGACACCCTCCTCCTCGGGCCTCGCTCGCTGCGCTCGCGAGACCCTCGTCGTCAGGCGTTGACAACGGCCAAGTCACGTCAGACCTCGCCGTCCTGGGCTGTGCAGTGCTGCACCTGCATCAACTGTGCTCCCCCCGGCAGCCCAGGGCGAGAGCGGCGGCAGCGATAGCGATAGAAGCGAGAACGGCAGCGAGAGCGCACAGTTTTAGCCAACGTTGTAGCTGCTGCGATAGCGATACGCGCCTGCGCAGAGCAGCCAAAGTGATCAAAACATTGGTTTTAGCAAAAGACAACGTTCCAAACTTTTTGGGTTTTCTAGTAAACCATTGGGTTTTGTGAAAAACCTATTTAGGCACAGACCAATTAAGGGGCGAGGAATCCAATGGTGTAATAAAAAATCTTATCGGAGTTCATTTAGTATTTAATATGGCTGTTTTAAAAAGTGACTATGATCAGATAAGGCACTTCCGGTCATTTGATCAACTCGAGTTTAGTACTATTAGAAAGATGCCATTTATCTCGTTTCACTGGTGAAAACCGTTTTTTAATATCTTTAACAGTGTATTTTCTAGAGCAAAAAGAGTCAGTGCAGAGAAATAGAGAGAGAAAAATCATTTTTTTAGGGATAGGCTGATATGATTTTTTGTGCTTATATTTTTGATTCTATAAATTACATTTTTCATGGAAATAGGACGCGGTTTAGTTTAAAAACAACTCTAATAAACACCTATCTAAAAAAAGCTCCGTTTTAAGTCAGTTGTAGTCCTCCATAATAAACAGTAATAAACACCTATCTATTGATGTTAAATTTGAGTTGACTAAACAACTAAAAGTATTTTTTATGATGGATTTTCTTAATGACACTGAACAGAACTTTTTACAAATATTTCACAAATTAACCAGCCAAAATAAACTCCGAATGTTGAAGGCTGGTGTCATTTGGTTGATCGGCACCGACGGTTCAGGGCACAACGAGCTTGCGAGTTGTGTCCCGAGCCGTCGGTTGATGCCGATTAACCAAATGACATCAGTCAATGCTTAACATCTTGAAAAAATTAGAGGTCTCGTGGCGCAAAGCGTCACTTACACCCTTGTTACTTTTTTAAAAACAAGTGCACCTTGAAATGTTTAATATTTTAATAACTTCGAACAAATGTCACTGACTTTGTACATTCTGTAAAATTGCATAAATAAAACTTATTTTTAATTTTGACAACTCAATAAATAACATTTTTACTAAATATTGCTTAATTTATTTATATTAAGTTTGCTTTTTATTTTTTTGTTTTTATTAAGTTTTAAAACAATTGATTATTTAATTGGGCAACTAGTTTGTAGGCAAAAAACAAAAGTTTAATGTAATAAAAAGTTTGCTGCAAAAACAAAATTAAACATGTTAGAAAAACGTTACGTAAAAATTGCCAAATATTGTTAACCTTTTTAAAAGAATTCACCGTAATATTGCCCCATCCTCCATAGGTCATTGAATAGGGACGACGAGTGTGAAAAGCTTCAACGTAAAAAACCATTTTAAGCTGCTCACGTAACCGAGTGTTGACGACACAACTTGAGTTGATTGTACATGACTGAGAAGAGATAGGCTCGTGAACACAAAAATAACCGATAAAGTTTTTCACCGGTCGGTGAAAACGGGCACTGAGCAGGGCAATTCGGTAGTGGTAGAAAAAGATGACTACCAGTTGCATGAGAGCAAAAATGAGCAAAACAAAGGTAAGCGCCGCTGTCATGGGCACCAGGGCCAACAGCATCAAAATGACTGCATTGCAGGGGAGGATTATGAGGATGCTGTAGAAAAAAAAACGGCCAAAAACGTGGCTAAAGTCAGTCAGCACAATCAACGAGCAAACATTTTGCCGTCGGAAAGCTTCAAACAGAGTGAAAAAGTAATAAGAAAAGAGGTTTCTGCTGATTAGCGATTTCAAATTGCAGCGTTGTCGGTGTCGCCGACTGGTCATGAAACGACACTGCAACCGCCTTGAAAGCTGGAACATTTGCCTGCATTTAATAGTGAGCAGGTGAAATGTGAGCACTCCAATCGAGGTGGCCAAAGTTACTGCGTTGATGGCAATAAAAATTTGTGCCGTTTGAACGGTGGAAAACACCAGAAAAATTAAGTAATAGACAAAATTGGGGAAAACACTAAACAGTGAAATCTGACGAACAATTGTGTAGGTAACTGATTTTTGTGTTTAAAATTTATTTGTAGTTTATTTGTATTAACAGTTTAAAAATGACAATAAATTTTTACTTACCATTACACAGATGCATTCCATTTGACGCAAAGATTAGCACTTTACTAAGTTTTTTTATATAAAGAGTAATGGGCATTGTGACTAACCTTAGTCCAAAAACTTTCCCTGTAAAATAAGAGTGAAGGAAAAATTCGCTACTCTTGTTTTTAATATTGTCATCTATTTTAAAAACACTGTAAAGTAGTTGACCACAAGGACCAAAATTGTTTCGATATGTCGAGTTTTGACAATATAATGAAAGAAGTAACCCACCGACAAGCCAAATGTTAAAATGATCTTCAAAACCTTCTAGGTAGACATGGTTAAAAAGTAGTTGATTAGTTAATGGCCCGAGTTTTGTTTGGGCACATAAAAGAAACAATTTATTGACCAAAAGGCTAACAATAACCAATTCTTGCAACTTTAGATAAATTTTTATTGCATTTTGATCATTACCCAACATGTTTTTATTTTGCAAAATTGACCAATATAAAAAATAATTATCAATTAATTTAAAGTTTAACAAAATGTTTATTTTGAAATGCATTTTTAAATCAATTAAATAATTTTTTATGTGCGACATTCAATAAAAAAAATTTGTTTATTTTATATAATAAAAAATGAAAAAAAATTCAATTAAAAAATTTTAAAACAATTAAAAACACAATGTACTTTTTTATATTTAAAAAATGCACAATTTTTTGTAAAAGTTCAACGTAAACAAACATTGCAGTTACTTTTAAGTTCTCGGTATTTAAAAAAATTCAAGTTCATTTTTAACAGTTGAATTTCATTGCCTTGTGTGCATATGAGCCAATTCTCATTAATCATTTAAAAGCGTGTACTCTTTACTTATTATTATTTACATTGCACTAGTAAAACTAATTATTTTTGTTTTTATTGACTTAAAACTAGACTGAAACTAGTTTTAAGTGCAACTACAAAACAATTTGTAGTAGCTCAAAACTTTTAAATTGAAGTAATTAAAAATTTAATAAGAATTCAATCATTTAATTCATAAAAATTTTTACTATTTTTTAAACTTTATAACACGTAAAAATTAATAACGTTTTGTTTTTATTTAATTTGCAGCAACTGAATAACAAAAGTGTTGTATTTTATACAAAAAATTATTTATTTTTTAGTAGATTTAAACTGGTATTGTAATTGACAAATAATGTTAAAATTTTGTTAACAAAACTTACAATCAAAATCGGTTTATTTAATAAACTTTTAATACAGATATTGTTAGTATTTCTACATAAGTTTTACGTTTGGCAATTATCAAATAACAAAACATTTCACACTGTAAATTTTTTTATTTGATTGCTTTTATGTTAAACAAATTACTTTTGTTTTTAAAATGATTATCAACATAACTGTGTTTTTTCTATACATTTCCAAAAACAAACACAAATAAATTTGTCTATTTTTTACTAGAAAACTTTTTTATGTTCACAATTGTAAATATTTCAGATTTGAAACATATGTTTAAAATATTGACGCTAGAGAGCAGCATTTCTGCTACCGGCCATCTTGTTTTGGCTCGTTTTTGTGTTTAATAAAAAAAGTGCACCGCAGAGCAGTCCTCTCAGCTTTTTTAAAACAGTTGTGTTTTGTTTTGTTTTGAAAAATACATATCATTTGACAAATACATCTTAACACCAACCACAAAAAAGTGTACCAACGCTTGACAACATTTAAATCTGTCATAATAAAACGTTTTTTAAAACGTTTATGTGTTTGCAAGTTTGAGTGGCCGCATTTATTAAAACAAAAATTGTGTAGTGTTTTGTAAAAAGCAACAACAACTAAAATGGGTGCCCAGCTGAGCATTGTCAAGGTAGTATCACTGATTGTTTTGCTAAAATAACTAAAAAATACTGTTGTTTTAAAGGACTATTTGCCAACATTTTTCTCCAATGAGTACACTGGCTCAACACACTTTAACGAGCTGCCTGAAGACTTGCACGTACTGATCTTCTCGTTGCTTGAAATACCAACTCAGATTCGCATTCGAGCCGTTTGCAGACAGTGGCGCAACCAAATTGAAAACGCCTTCTTCAAACCCGTTCGCCACCTAAGTCTGTTCATCATTGACCCCGGTAGCACTCCAAAACAAAAGGAGCCGACAAACTCGGTTTCAGATTCGCTGCCCCCCAAGTACGAGTACTACGCCGGCAATGAACAGTTTGGCAGTCGTGAGAGCAGCTTTCTCTACGTGGACGACATTGCCGCCAGTCTGGCAAAGCCGCCCACCATCGAGGAGATTGTACTGAGGAACCGAAACCACGGCTACAAGGTCCACCAGCTGATTGAAATTGATGAGGGCCGCCTGGGAAGTGTCGCTTCATACAGCAACATCATCAGCAGCAACAACAACAACAAAAACAACAAAGAGGCGCAACCTTCTGCCTTTGTGAAGTCTTTTTGCCGCATGCTGACAGGCATCTTTCAAAACAACAACAACAACAACACACGGCGAAGGTATCCGCCTGGAGGAGCTGTCAGTGTACGCCTCTCGAAAGCACCTTCCCCTGCAGCCGTCTTCTCCTGGGGCCTGGACGAGTGGCAGCACTACAAGTGGAGCTTCACACACAGCCGCGCCATGACGCGCAAGTTCCAGGAGCTAGAGGAGGCCCCTCTTCGACCGGTGGACGTATTCCTAGCGGCGGTCATCCGCGCCCTGGCCGACTTGCGGGTGATCACCCTCAACTACGACTGCTCGTACATCTTCCAGCTGTCCAGCATGAGCGGGCACATTGCCGCCCTTGCCGAGCACCGCCGTCTGAAGGAGCTTAAACTGCACTTTAACCTCGGCGACAGTCGGTGTCTGCTGTATGAGAAAAAGAAGGCTGACGACGACGCTGATGACGACGAAGATGTGCACATGCACTATCACTTCGGCTACTTCTCTCGACATTCACGGCGCCGAAAGGAGGAGGAGGAGGAAGAGGCGGCTGCCAAGGTGCCGCCGCAGCTCTTTCAGCTGCTGATACCCAACCTTGAGAAGCTGTCACTTCGAGGGCAGTTTGACGATAAGCAGCTGCTGTGCACCCTCAACGCGGTCAGTTCTAAGATGAAGGAGCTGAAGATTAGCCGCTCAGTGTACGGACGAGTGGAGAATGAGTGTGAGGATAAGATCAAGAAGCTGCCCATTATCTCTACTGTGAAGGTGGCCTGCTGGTCGGTTTACGCGCAATCGGATATCAGAAAATGCGTTCACCTTTACCCAAATGTGGAAACGTTGCAGTTGGAAATTTGCAAAGTATTGGTTTTTTTTGTTTTCGTTTGATTGTTTTGTTTCAAAATATAATATTATTTTTTATTTTTTTCAGGAAATAGTGCCAATAGTATTGCTCAATGATTTGGCAAAGTTTGAAAACCTGAACGAACTGGCAATTATATCGTTTGAAAAACTCAACATGCTCACGACAAACTTTTCTTTGCCTTTGTTAAAGAAACTCTATTTTCTGCAGCCTTTTAACAACAACGATATTTGCCGGCCAACTAATCCACTTTTTCATCAGTACTACATTAAACGTAAAGTGAATTATCAAAACATTCAGCCAGATGAAGCTAACGAAAATTTACCCGAAGAAAACGAGGAACTAGTAAATATTACTTTGAACTTCTTGCCGTTTATCAAAATGCTGAAGGAAACATTTCCCAATCTTGAAGAACTCGTCCTGGCCGGATATATGCATTTAGCCCAGTACAACACTTCACTTTTATTTGAGCAGCTGCAAACGTTTATTCCCTCAGTCAAAATATACTTTCGAGACATAGTCACTGGGCATATGGTGCCCGCTACTACCGCCTCAAAATAAATCGCTTCACAGTCCTTCGCAGAAAGAGCACAGCTTCCGTTGGACTCGGGTAAAGTAGGGCAGCTCTTCAAGGGGCGCTTTCACGCGAATCGTCTGCCCTCCGGCGTACCGGGCGCCATGCTGGTCAGTCCAGGTGCTCCCATTGATGGGCAGGTACACCGTACGCTCCGTTTGGTTCATTCGAAGCACCGGCGCCACCAAAATATTGCTTCCCAGCATAAACTGATCACCGACGTAATAGGCGGCCGCATCCTCCGGCGCCTCGTACCACAGCGGCCGTACAATGGGTGATCCCTTGCTGACCCGCTCCCCCGCCAGACGGATGAATTCCGGAGAGAAGTGCTCGTGCAGGGCGACGTACCGCCGTGTCAGGTTGAGAACCAGCTCACTGTGCTCTGCACCAGATCCGGCGTAGCTCCAAGGGGCGTGAAAAAAGTGCATTGCCGGCATCAACGCCACCGCCTGCACCCAGCGAATGTACAGTTCCGGCGAGGGCATCACCTCCCGACTGAAGCCGCCCACCTGGTAGGGCACCACAAAGGCGTAGCCGGCCAGCGAGACGGCGAGGACGTTGGGAATCAGGTCGGCCAGCTGCTGCTCATAGCCGCCGGCTCGGTTGTAGCGGTCTCGCGTCAGGCGGACAAAGTTGGGCAGGTGCTGCGTTCGGTAGCCGACATCGCTGACCACCTCCCGCCCTAGCTGTGCGGCACACTCCACGTACCGTTTGGTGATGAGAGCTGGAGAGCGGTGCACCGCCCGGTCCCGAAAGCCCATCAGCCATCGAATGGAGACGCCCTCCAGCTGGAAGGCGGAGAAGCCGTACTCGTACTTGGCCCGGTGCAGCAGGTACTGGTACCACTCGCAGGCGTCGGCGCTGCTGAAGTCAATCACCGAGGTGACGTCCGTCGAGTTGACTCCCGTCGGATTGGAGGCATTGTAGTAGGGGATGAAGAAGGCGGCGGTGGAGTTGTCACCGTGCTTGAAGCCGCTACGGTACTTTGAGGTCGCCGCGACGGCCGTCATGCCCAGCCTGGTGAAGCCCATGCCCTTCAACGTCGCCAGCAGCTCCTTTGGATGGGGATACTGGCTGGCCGTCAGCTCCATGCTGTTGTGCTCCCGCTGGAGGTAGTCGTCGAACATTAGCTGGCTGTGCGATGAAAAGCCGTGCTCGACTATTTGCTTGGCAAACTGAAGTACCGCCGCCTGGTTGATGGCGAACGAGCCAACAGAGGATGCGCCCTCGATGGACCACGTTGGAAAGCGGAACTTGGCCTCATCGGGAATGGCCTCCAGTCGACTAATGGCGCCGGAGGAGCGCACTGTGTAGTCCACTACCTCACGGGTATTTTTCTCAATAAAAATGTGCATTCGAAGGGCTCGATAGTCGGCGTCAGTGTTCAGGTGGTCATACGGCCCGGAATTGTTGGCGCTAAAGCAGAGTAGAGGCTCAAAAGTGTTTGAGGTGTTGCTGTTGTGAGCTTTCACCAAGTTTGGATCGCGTCGAAGGAAAAGCGGCGTACGGTAATCGAAGGTAACGGCAAAACCGTCGCTGTTGACAAAAAGCTGCTCAAGGATTTGATGAAAGTCCTCTGTTTTTGGATCATATGTGAAATTGCGGACGTTGTTGAAGGGCTGCACAGGCAGTACCCTTGAGGTGTCCATTGGCCAACTGGGTGCCAAACTTTGGTAGCCATTGTACCAGGAGGCATTCCGGTAGCCGTAGCTGATGCACAGCTCTCGACTGTTGTTGTTGGTCTTATTAGCGTGGTTTTTTGGCTGAACACCAGGCCAGTAAATGCTGAACTGTTGCACGGCATCAACGTCAACAAGGCTCTGCTCTGCTGAAAGATACATTGTGGTTCCGTCGTTTAAGTGTAATGACCATAAGTTGGGTGTACTGCCAGTCACTTTTAAAATGGCTAAATCAGATGAGCCGGGAAAAATCAACTTCAACAATGCCGGATCACTGGCTCGTTTCTGGTTAGGTAAATATAACTCTCGACCATTATTGCCAATGACGAATTTTCCATGTGTCACATCTTGAAAAGCAGAATCTTCAAAACCCTCAACTTGAAAGTTGATGGCACTGGTTGCAAGTGTGTCACCAGCAACCAATAAAAATGTCACAAAAATAACTATGTTTTTCATCATTTGTTAAAAAACTTTATTTAAAACTATGATTTATGTTATAAATTATAAATGTACAAAACTTGTAACGCATCAACCGTTTGTTTTAAAGTAAAATTGTTATAATACTCAAGTTTTTTATGACAAGCAATCTTAAGTGCTAAAACAAGTTTTAGTTTTTTAAATGTTAGTTTGTAATAATTATTGTTACAGCAATAATAATAACAAGCAAAATGATTTGCAAACATGACTGATTAACAATTGTAACTAGTAAAAATATTTAATTTAAATGTTTTTAACATTTTTAACTGAATTTTATATTTAAACAATACTAAAACAAACAAAGATTTAAAACTAGTTTAATTTAAAGGATTTTATTGTTTTTTTTGTAAATTGTATTTGCGTACATTATTTATTTTACATTTTTGAAAATTTATTTAAAAATATAGTTTAAATGTACTAAATGTGTAAGAAAATTTTAAACTTATTAAGTCATTAATTTGTAATATCAAAACAAAAACAAATTAACTTGAAACATGCTATCATTTGTTTTAAAATGCATTACATCATGATGATATTAATGTTTTAACTTTTTAGTTAATCGATTGTTGCTATAGTGTTTAATTTTAAATTCAAAATACAAACAAATATGACAAAGTTTACATATGTTTTGCATGAATTTATTTTTTATATAAATTTTAATTTACTAACATTTTGACAATATTTATGAAATGCATTAAAAAACAATTTTTAATGGAGCGCAACAGCAAGTTTTGCAGAATTTGCAACGACAGAGCCATTGGTGAGTGTTTTAAAAATAAATTCAATCAAAATTAAAATAATTTTACACAGGTTTTAACTACAAAGGAAAACTGCCAACATGCAAATCTTGTCGTATGTTTTTCTGGCGAAACGCTTCTAAACGAGGAGTATACTGTTATATTATGTTTGTTTACAATTTAATCTTACTAATAATTTATTTTTACCACACAATACACCAGCAATTTGCTTGTTTGGGCTCTGATCACTGTGATTTAAGCGTTGGTAAACGCAAAGAGTGTACTAAATGCCGCCTTGAAAGATGCTTTGAAATTGGGATGGTGCCACCCAAACTGTCGTACAGTACTGACACTTCAAATTCATCTTCTGATTCAAAATCTCCGCAGTTAAAATCATTTTGTTTTTACAAAACAATTGATCATTTGCCAAAATTGAAAATAGTTACTGAAAACCTTTTTGGACATCCTCTAAGTTCTTTTGAGCAAGCCTGTTTGGACAAAATTAATACCAATTTATGCGGTCATTTTGTTGATGAGTTTGATTTAAAAGTCACAAAAGGCAATAAGTCTCTTTCTCTGATTCTCAACACGCCAAGTGTGTATTTGCGAGAAATGGTCATTTTTCTCAATCGAATGGACATGTTTAGAACATTGAACCGAGTAGATCAATTGCGTGTTGTCAAAGCAGCCGGATACTATTTTGCTACCACAAGGCTTGCCTATGCTTATGACTCAACAAGTGAATCATACATTATTGTTACTGTAAACCAAAAAATCTTTTTTTATATATCTAAAAAAGTTTTATTTCACAAAACAGGACAGTGGAGCAAAAGAAGCAGTAAGCTTAAAACTGGAGTATTTTTATGATCTAGTTCCCGAACGAGAAAAAATGGAAGAATGTGGACGCATTTCCCAAACACTGTACAAACAAATGGATCATGACTTAACTGTGAGAAATTTAGTATGTTTTTGCAACATTTTATTTGACATTTTTAACAAATATTTTTCACTTTTAGCTATCAATGATTATTGTTGCGTTTTCGTTTTCAGAATTAATTGGCACCGAGTATATGAAGTAATGTTTTTGTTTATTTATAGTATTAAAAACTCTCTAAAAATTTAATTAAACATTTAAGGTATATGTACGCAGTTTATTGTCATCTTTTAAAACGATATATTGAACAAAAATATGGTAATAGTTGTGTTGACTCAGAATTTGTTACATTAAAATATATCAAAATGTTGCAAACAATTCACAATGATTTAAACATTTCAAAAAAACACTATTATTACTGGATAGCAAAATGCGAAACAGGAGTTGTTGATGAATTGTTGCGAGAACTTCCAGAAACTAACTAATTTGTTTTATATTGTAAGTTATATTTGTGTTATTAGAAAAATTGGTTTAAATAAAATTTAACCAAATAAATTTTGCAAAAAGTTTAGAGTTTTGCTCCAAAAACCTACATTTTTTTCATTATGAGAAAAGTACTTTTCTAATAATTCCTTAACATCTGATAGTTTAACGCCAGTATTTTTACCTCCAACAACGCAATTTTTGTTTTTGTCAATGTTTCCCCCTGAAAGTACAGCAACAGCAAATCCAGAACTTGTAATAAATGGTGAACCACTGTCTCCCTGTTCATAAAAATTAAAAATTAAAAATTTAACTTTGTGATATAAACTACTTACATAACAAGTTGTTTTGTTGTGCATTTGGGTTACAACTTTATTATGACAATAATTTACAACTGCTTTTAAATTTCGCAAGACTCCAGATTTTTTTCTTTCATTTTTACCAAAACCGTAAATTGTCAAAATTTCTCCTTTTGTGCATTTCCAGTTTTTATCAATAACAACTAATTTGACATTTTTAACCGATTTTTTTAGTACAAGCACTGCAACATCATGTTCTGTGTCAGTGTAGCAATTATCAATGTACGCTTTTTGTTTTTGCGATTCAGTCACATTTCCAGTGTTATAAACGACAAACTTTCTAAAATTGATAATTAGAAACTAGTTTAAAAATTAATTTTTTAGCATTTTTTAAACTTACAAATTAGCTTTGCAGCAGTGTTTTGCTGTAATAACCCGGTCATCAGCAACAAAAAATCCTGAACATGTAAATTTTGGGGAGCCAAAAAAAGTAGAAGAAAAAATAGCAGCCATATAAGGTGCAAATGAAATTGGAACAGGGTCAACATTGAAAATAAACGGTGCAGTGTTGTTGGCAGAATATATGCCCATTAAACTTAGTGACAAAAAAAGCGCAAACACAAAAATAGACATTATAATAATTTTAAAATTCTAAATGATTTAAAAGTTTCGCATTAAACACTATTGCTCTCACTATTTGCTGAATTAATTTATATTGATGATTAGTTCAATTTGTTTTTGTTTAAAACAAAATAAATGCTAATTATCAAAACTAAAAAACAAAATAAATTTTTATTGTTTTTCAAACTAATTTAGTGTTTGTTTAACAAAAAAATGTTGTTATTACAAATGAATATTTTATTTAAATAATATATTTAAAACTTAATTTTGTTTTACTTTTGAAAAATTTTTTAAACATTTTATTTAAAACAATTTTTATCTAGACGTTGTTTTTGTAGTAAAAAAGGTACAACCTAAATTGAATAAAAATCATTAAACAAATTAATGTAAAAATATTAGTCAAATACGTTTAAAAATTAAAATCAAAACTTTTTGTATTTGTTTTATATGTAGTGCATATAAAAACTAAAAGATTTAAAAAAATGTACAAAACAATTTTTATCTTTGTTATCAACAAAAATACCACATGATAAGAATAAACAACTAGACGTGTGCGCGAATATGTACAAAAAGTTATCACTTATTACACTTTTATTTGAAACTCAGTCAGTAAACCAATCAATCAGGAAACTTTTTCAACTGATACCATTTTCAAAAATTTTAAAAATTGTATTTTTTATTTTTAATTAGTTTAAAATTGATTCAAACATTTTTTAATAATGTTAATTTCAATTTGTGTTTTTGTTGCTGTAACATCAACAATTTTAAATTTTAAAACAGTGACAGCGATCAATCAAATATCCAAAACACAAAAAAGTGCTACTGCACAAAACTCTTATTATTTAAAATCTAGCAACAAACTTCTTCCGACATTTGTCTCTAGCAAACCCAACATTACTCTTTCTACAATTGAAGACATTGAAATGCTGACTTACTTTCTTCTCTGGAAACACGACTACTTTGACAACGCACCTGATCTAAATAGCATTCAAAGTAAGTGGCAAAACAAAAGAAATGCAATGTTTTTATTTATCCCCTGTCACTTTTTAAATTACAAACATATATTTAAACACTTACCCAATATAAAAATTTAATAGGAGACCTTGAGGAAGACTCCAATCGGCTGAGTGACAGCAAACTTCGCGAATTTATAGAGAAGCTAAAGATCAAACACCTGATCACCAACCGCCCACTGAGTGGCTTCAATCTCAGCCGGGACCTCTGCACCAGCGCCTCCTTTGAGGCACACCTCACGCAGC
Organism: Tyrophagus putrescentiae; assembly: GCA_024499935.1. Lineage (NCBI taxonomy): Eukaryota > Metazoa > Arthropoda > Arachnida > Sarcoptiformes > Acaridae > Tyrophagus > Tyrophagus putrescentiae. Next base: position 6,143,465 of record JAMZRA010000005.1, read on the forward strand.
ACAGTCGATACTGGTCCTCCTCCTCGTCCACTAACTCAAGGTCATCATCATCATCGTCCTCAGCGTCGAAGAAGGACTTCACGAAGGCGAGGGCCATTTGCGAGGCGGCCGCCGACTGTCGCAGTCCAAAGCAGCTAACCCGACTGATCGGCCTCACCGCCACACCGAATGCCACCCTCTCGCAGTCCATCGCCCGCCTCTGTCCGCTGATGCTCTTTCAGCTGCAGGAGCAGGAGTGCGTCGACCGGCGCGAGGTGACCTCCCGCGCCAAGAACGCCCCCTCTGCGGGCGCCGTCTGGGGCTTTGCGCTGCTCTTCGTCACCATCGTCACCTTCTGCGCCCTGGCCGGCGTGGGCGTGCTGCCCTTCCTCACAGACACCTCCTACGAGGTGCTGATCACCGTCCTGCAGGGGCTGGCAGTGGGCAGCACCGTCGGCTCTGCCCTCTTTCACCTCATTCCGCAGGCTTTCAACCTGGCGCCGGCCACCAGCACCAACGACGGCAAACTGCTGGGCAGCGGCGGCAGCGGAAACAATGGCAACGACCAGCACGAGTACCTCTGGCGAGCGCTGATCATCTTCAGCGGCATCTACCTCTTCTTCTGGTTTGAGCGGCTGATGAAGATCATCTCCGAGTGGAGGCGAAAGCGAAAGCTGAAGGTGGAGGTCTCAGTGCCCTCCAGTACTAGCGTCTACGAGATGCCTGAACTGGAGAAAACGGTCTTTTACAAAAGGTAAAACACACAGATTTTTAAGTTGTTTTAAATTTACAAATTTGTACATTGCAGGCACGTTGGTTTTACCAGCTCTCCACCAAACGGTTTTCTGAGTGTGCCACACAAGCAGCAGCAGCTGCAAACGCCGAACCTCACTTCAATGCCAGCAAACACTGTCTTCACTGTCAACAATAATCCCCATCATTTGAGTGATAGCGACAGTGACAGTGACAGTGACAGTGGCGATGATGCTGATGACGGCAGTGAAATTGAAGCCGATGATGATCACTACCCTTATCGCCGTCATCAGCCACCAGCGCCTCCGCCGTCTACGCCGAGAACCAACTCCAATCTTCTGCTCAGCAGCGGTAACAGTGAAAGGCCCGGACCTGGAACTGCTGTGGTCAATCGAGGAAGAGGCGTTTCCTACAGCCAAAGCCAGAACTCCCGTTCCTCGGGAGAGGTGGCCACCATCGCCTGGATGATCATCCTCGGCGATGGCATGCACAACTTCATCAACGGCGTGACCATCGGGGCGGCCTTCACGCAGAGCATCATGGAGGGCATCAGCATCTCGGTGGCGGTCGTCTGTGAGGAGTTTCCCCATGAACTGGGCGACTTTTCGCTGCTCATCAGCAGCGGTATGTCGATGCGCAAGGCGCTGGGCTACAACTTCATCTCAGCCTGCACCTGCTACCTGGGCATGATAGTGGGCATACTGATTGGCGACTTCTCCGACGCCACGCCCTATGTTTTTGCCCTTGCTGGAGGGATGTTCCTGTACATTTCACTGGTGGACATGATGGGTGAGCTGTCCACCAATCTAGAGGCGGCCAATCGAAAGCGCGGACTAAGATTTACCGCGCAAATGCTCATTCTCCAAAATTTGGGCATTCTCATTGGCGTGAGCATCATGTTCAGTTTGGCAAAGTACAGCGATAAAATTAACTTTGAAGGTTTAGTGCCGCCTAAAAACTCTGATATGCCCTTTACAGAATCGTAGTTTATTAAAAGTTAAAATATGTTTTATGTGTAGTGGCTACATAAGTTTATTTTGTTAAAAACAAGTTGTTGTTAAATTTCAGTTAAGTTTTGTTATTTTTTACTACAAAATACATCTCAAAATTACTATTTTTAAGATAAAAAATGTTAAAAATTTTTATAAAAAAATGTTTGTTCAAGTTACGCTTTGACGTAAATAAAATAGTTTTCAAAACATAGCACTTTTATCATTTTTGATGATTCACTGCTGCATATTTTTAATCATGTTAAATTAAGATTGATTTTGTTCACGTGTTTGATGAATCACAGCAATTTTGTTTTGTAATAACAAGTTTCAAAATTGCGCAAATATTTAGTTTTGCTCATGTTAAGTTGAGTTTATTTTTTAGATCAAAGTTAACTATTGATAAAAGATACAGTAACATTAAGCTAAAATGATTGGCAGCCACGTGAAAAAATGATTTGCCATTGTCAACAAAAAGACATTTCATTATCAGTTTCATGCCGTCTCGTTTCTGATAAGAACAGCGATGAATCACTGTTTTTATCCTGACACAATATCGGCAATAATCTGTTGTATATTTATTTGAAACTATCAAAAAAACTTTTTTTAATGACTAAAAATTTTTTTGTTTTTTAAAATGAGTATATATAAATAACACAACAAAACTATTTTTTGTTATATCATTAACATATGTTTACATTTAATGTCAAATTATCACATTAATTTTCAACATGAGCAACTCGAATAAAATCTCAAACGGTTATGCCATTGAAGATGAAGACGACGAAGAGCTGCACACTTCTTGTGGAATCGGATCATGGCGACCTCAGTGGCTGCAGTGGCTGGCTAATCCCTTCTTCTTTATGGTCAACATTTCCATCGTCGGAGTTCTCCTCGGTCAAAGTGGCTCAGTGTACTACAGTCAAAGTTCCACTATTGAAAAACGTTTTGGTTTTGACTCCAAACTGACCGGACTCATCATGATCATGGACAATTTTGCTGAAATTGGGGTAAGTTTTGTTTCTTGTTTGTAATAATCGAGCCAAGTTTTTTAACTAACAAACTCAATCCTTACCATTTCAGCTAAATCCGTTCATCAGTTACCTGGCCGTTCGCTACAACTGAGCCCGCCTAATTGCCATTGGTCAGGTGCTGGCGGCGCTCTCCTGCTTCATCACCGCCTCGCCGTACCTTTTCTACGGCCCGGCAACGCATCTGCTCACCGAAACGGACACCTCCTTTAAGTCCGCACTGAAATCGCTCGATAATAAGACGGCCAACAATTTTGAGCTCTGTTCGGCCGACGGCCGTCTGGAGGACTGTTCTGAGGGGCCCAGTGTGACGGTGTGGCCGGCAGTTGCTCTGTTACTGCTTGGCAGCTTCGTCCGCGGCCTCGGCTACACTAGTCTGGTGGTCATTGGGCTGCCTTACCTTGATGACAACACCTCCAAGAAGAAGTCTCCTCTCTACATTAGGTAAATCATACCAATGATAAGATAACACTGTGCAAAAGTTTTAATCTTTTTTTAATTCTATTGTAGTATTCTCATGTCACTCCGATTAATTGGCCCTGCATCGGGTTTTATGATTACCGCATTTTGTCTGCGAATGTATGAGAATCCGTTCAGTAAGTGTCAAGTTAAATTAAAATTTTTAAATTATCTAACTAAATAATTTTTTTAACAGTGGACCCGGGTATTAAGCACACAGATCCGCGCTTTGTTGGCGCCTGGTGGTTGGCTTTTGTAATTTGTGGATCTCTCCTCTTACTAGCCTCATTGCCAATGTTCCTTTTTCCGGCTCAATTTAAAAACGCGCCTGTAAAGACAAAAGATATTAAAAAAAAGATTCTCGCAAATGGAGGTACCAGCTTATTTTTTAGTATCATTTAAACTTTTTTTAAAACTAATTTAATCTTTTAGGTAGTCTAGGCGCTTTTAAGAGAATTGTCACCAACCCACTGGTTATGTGTTGCCTGGCGTCAAACACTTTTGCCGCTTTTGGTCTCTTTGGATATATGATTTACAAATCAAAGTACATTGAATCACAGTTTAGACAGTCAAGCTCAGCCGCCTCCTTTATCACTGGTGGGGCGACTTTTCTGCCTACGGCAATTGGCATTTTTCTTGGCGGTGCGATCCTGACGTTTTTCAAGCCCCGACCTCGTACAGTCTTCATAATGGTTTTTCTCTGTGAAGCCTTCTACATTGTTTCCTTTGGCTCGGGTTTCTTTTTGGGCTGTGACCCGCTGAAAATTGCCGGTTCTGATGCTAACGCAAATTTGGGAGAGTTCTCACTTAACACGAGCTGCAATGTCGGTTGTGATTGCTCAACCAGCGTTTTTACTCCCATTTGCGGACCTGACCAAACCACAACTTATTTTTCGCCTTGCCATGCTGGTTGCAGCAGCTTTAATTTGTCAAATTCGGTAATGTTACTTTATCAAAAACATAAAGTTTTACATTGTATTAATTTTTTTATTTAGACATTCAGCGACTGTTTGTGTTTCAATGGAACAGCCACTAAAGGCTACTGTCAATCTGACGTGACTGGATGCACAAACTTGATCCCGTTTATAAGTATTCTCACGATGGGAGGCATCATCGCTTCAATTGCTCGTACTCCAGGAGCGCTCATTTCACTGAGAAATGTTGAACCTTACGACAATGCATATGCAATTGGTTTTGCCGCCATTGTGTTGGATGTATTTGGTAAATACTAAACTTTAATAATACCTTTCAAATTGCTTAAATGTTCATTTTACAGGTTACATTCCTACATCAGTCATTTTTGGTTTCATCATTGACAGTGCCTGCTTAATTTGGGAAAGCAAGTGCGGTGATACAGGCAACTGCTGGGTTTACGATCATGATAAGTTCCGCAATTATTTACACGGGACGGCTGTTTTTTGCTTAGTGATGGCTAGCGCTTTTGATTTTGTAGCGATTTTTTTGGCAGACCGTGTCAAGAACTTTTACGATGACAGTGATGATGAAAGCAACATAAAAAACCGTATGCTTGATAAAAGTAAAACTGATCTAGAAGAAAATAATATGATTGCTGAAATGAAAGAAATCGGTCAAACCGAGTTACTAGCATAATAAATTAAAATTGTTATAGAAAATTTATTTAAAAATAAAATAAAAAACAACTTTTATGTTTATTTTGTTGTTAACAAATTAGATCAAATTTTACGCTACAACATTACAATATGAGTTTACATCTATTTCCATGGTAAAGCATTTTTAGCAGAATTAAAAATTATTTTTGAAAACAATTGTGCAAAAACGTTTTTGGAAATTGGTGCAGTATTTACACGTTTTTCTCGTTGTTTGTACTGATCCCGCATTTTTTCATTTGTTTTTAAAACTTTACCAAAGAAAGTGCCATTAAGATTCAAAGTCAACAGTTTTTTCTGCGCTGATAAAATGTCACTAGTTGTGATTGGTCTTTCTTGTCCATTTGAAATTTTAGTTTTTAAATTGTTTACTTTTTCATTGTGTTTCTCTCTCAAAAGAAAAAGACTGTCAATGTTTGCATAGTTTTCTTTTAGTGTTTCTTGGCTAATAAGTTTTGTCACACAGTTCTGAAAATAGTTCTTTTCACTCTAAAAATTTTTTACAAAATAAATTATTATTGGTAAACTGATTTGACAATCAATATTATTAACTTACAAACAAAGAGTTTGCCGCCAAAAAATAATCAAACTGAGCTCCAATGTTCTCAATTGTTTCAAGTTCCCGTTCCATGTTTTGCACTTGATCGTTAAAGTTTTTAAGCAAACGCTTTTTTTGTTCAATCATGTCGTTTGTTTCACTGAGCAGCTTTTTGGCGTTTTCATTCACTACCTTGCGCTTAATTTTCACGTACTCATAGCAAATTGCCTCATGATCAGAAGTTTTGCAAGTGCACCGTAGACAAACAAAAGAAAACTCAAAAAGTTTAAACGCCATGGCAGAGCAAAAAGTTTTCGAAATATCATCTAAAATTGAATAAAGAAAATTGTTACAAAAAGGTTTTTGGTAAAAAAATTGCATAACACTCACCAAGAAATGTGTCCACAAAGTGATAGCAATTGCACGGTTTGCAGCACACCGTACTGTAGCTAGCTTTCTCGTGACCCCGAAAGACATTTTCCGGACAGTTGGAGTTAGTGCACACCATCTTCGGAATGTCGGTGGACTGTTTCTCCAGATCTTCTACCTCCATCTCCACCAGCTCCTTCAAGTCTTCTCTGGTAGTGCTGGCTCGATTCAGTTTTTCTTTGTTCTTCTCGATCTTGGCGATGTTCTTCTCAATGTTCTGCGTCAGGCGGATGATGGGCTCCACCAACTCTGAGATGACCTTCTTTGCGTTGTTCAGCGAGATGGTGTCATCAAGGTCGTGTGGCGTAAACGTCTGAATGGTGGTAAACATGGCGACGCACTGTTTCACCGAGTAGTTCCAGCTCTCCTCACAGAGCATCTTCTGAATCGGCTTCCACTCGTAGCCCTGCTTCTTTGCCACCAACAAGCGGTAGGCGTCATTCTCGATGAAGAAGGCGTTTCGGCCCTTTTCCAGGCGGATGCCCACTTCGGAGATTTCCTTTTCAAAGAAGGCCTTCAGCACGTCAAATCCGTCACCCGGGCCAAAAGTGCCTGGAGTGATTTGACTGTAGGTGAAGCAAAAGACGATGTTCTGCACGACGCTCTTGTGCAGGTAGGTCATCAGCTGGGTGATGCAGTACTGGAAGAAGGTGGTCTTGCGCTTGTCAGTGCCGTTGACAATAAAGATGATGCCGTGCAGCGACTTGAGCATCTGCAGGTAGGTGAGGATGCCCTCAAAGTTGCGGCGGTCCTGCTCGGTGCCGGCGGTGTCGCCGATGCCGGGCGTGTCGATGATGCGCAGGACGTTCCCGCCAAATGGAAAAAGGTACCCGTTGGGGTGGATGGTCGCAGAGGCGCCCACCTCGCTGCACTCATTTGCACTGGCATTTGCATCGACGCAGTTCGACCTGATGGTCACCGACTCGCCCGTCTCAGGGTGCGGCAGGGTGAACTGCGAGGGGATCACCTCGCTCAGCTGCTCAATCGTCTCGAGCGCCTCGGTGAAGGTGCTACAACGAAAGTAGTTGGCCAGCGCATTCAGTGTCGTCGACTTGCCGGCGCCCGTCTGCCCAAAGAGAAGAATGTTGATTTCCTTTGACATGCTGGAGCGAGTAAAAAGTATGCACAACTGTCTCTTTTTTCGATACCGGTGCTCAAATTTATACAGTTTTTGTGCTTTTTGTTTTTGATGTAAAAATAGAGTTCTCACAAAGTTGAGGTTTATCAACACTGCTATGCTTGTTGATAAGGTAGGCTAATAGTGATTACACAGTATTTAGTTGGAAACTGGTAAACAGTGCGTTTATGTGTTGATTAGTGTACTTGTTTTGATGCTCTGTTTTTAATAAGAAATAAGTTTTATTGACTTAAAACCTGTGAAAAATTTATAGTTTTTACTGCTCATTAAAGTTAGTTACTTGTATTTTTATTGTAATTTTGATTATTGCTAACGGTAAAAACTGTTTATCTATTTAATTATTTAATGCACAAGCAAAAAAAGTAGTTTTATCATTTATCATTACCAAGAAATGTAGCTTTAAAACAAATAATTCCCATTTATTACTTGACATTTTCAGTACACTGCAGTGATAAACAAAAAACTGAGATTGTTTTGTATTAATGTTGTAATTGTTGGTCTTTTTCAAATATTTGATTTATGATTATTTATAACTATTGCCGTTCACAACATAAAAATTTACAAAAACAAGTTTAATTTTTATAAAAACTATTTTGTCAAGTTTTTCTAGCGATAATAATGTCAACAAAAGAAATCAACATTCTCCTGTTAGGCCTCACCGGAGCAGGAAAATCAACAACCATTAATGCGTTGGCAAATTACTTTCAATTTAGTACTTTTGAAGAAGCTCTCCACTACTCAACTTGCAGTTCTAAAAACATAGTAGAAGTGATTCCCACTCAATTTACATTGCCCCATCCAGAAACGGGCAAAAAATTTGTCATAAAATCGTCATCATCAAAGTTTTCCGATGAAGGCAATGAACGCCAAAACTTAAATGATTTCGGTCAATCTGCCACTCTTTTCCCCACTGGATATCTTTTTACTTATGGCCGCAATTCCGTTTTGCGAGTCATTGACACTCCGGGCATTGGCGACACAGAGGGAATTTTTGATGATGTTAAAAATTACGAAAACATTAGGGCGTATTTGCACTGTTTTAAAAAGTTGCATGGGGTTATCATTATTGTTAATGGAAATGAAAACAGAAAAACAACCTTCTTAAAATATTGCATTGCTGAAATTTTTACTCATTTTCATCGATCTGTTGCCCAAAATATTGTTTTTTGCTTCACTTTCAGTTATACTGCCTCAGGACTTTATGGTCCAAAAATGGGCTACAATACAATTAAATCATTAATTGAAAATGACATAAAATTAGACAAAATGAAGCTAGAACTTGAAAAAAATGCGTTTTTTATTGAAAATGACGCGTATCGTTTTTTGTTGGCTAAAAAACAAGGCTATCCTTGGAACAAACTTAGTGAAAATTTTCATCGTGAAAGTTGGAATCATTCTGTAAAAGAGTTTGAAAAAATGTTTAAACGCATTTTAAGTTTTTCTGCACATGATTTAGTAGACACTATATCTTTGATAAATGCAAAAAATATCAATTTTAAAATTTCTGAGTCTGTTGATTATTTAACACAACGCATTACACAACAATCGGTTGATTTAGAAAATCTTGAAACAAAATTTGAAAAAAGTTTAAAAGTTTCATCAAGTTTTAAACCTAGCCCTAAAAACATTTTATTTTTAATTAAGGACAATTTCGCTGATTTGTACAACAATCATACGTTAAAGCTAAAGGTAACAAATGCTTATTTTAAAACTTAAAATTACAATATTTTTTATAGATTGCAGAAATGAAACAAGAAAAAGAAAAAATTGAAAATATTAGTTTGCAGTTTGTTTTTTTTATTAAATTTTTCTCAATGCTGGTAAATAAATTAAATTTTTATTTGTATTTAAATGTGTAACTAATATTTTATTTTAATTTTTAGCCATCTAACCTTTATTTCAATGATTACACAAAGATTCTTTTAGTACAAGAAAATCGAAAATATTATTCAAATTCTGAAAAATTAAAAAACTTGAAAAAACATTTCGATGAGAGTGCTACTCGATTAAATGAAAAACTAAATTATAAATTGCCTTTTAAATATAATCTTCCTATTATTGAATTATATGCGCATAGTGCAGCACACATGTTTCACTGGCAAAAAGAGTTGTCAAATCTGCAAAATACAGGACATATTTTTAAAAATGTTATTAAAGTAAAATCTGAAAAACTTCATTATTTTAAAATAAGAGAAAGTACAGTGCTCAACTTACTAAATAATGAAAATTTGTTGTCAAAATTGTTTAAAAACTTTTAGTTATAATTTTGTTGTGAAATTTTTTTTGAAAAAGTTAAATAAAACAAATAAAAACAAGTGGTAGTTTTACACGAGTTTTTTTACTAACAATAGTTGGCCAACAAATATTAAAAAATTTTGTTAATCAAACTCGAAACAGTTTTCTGAATGTTGATCTTCTTTTCATGGCTTTTAAATTTGATTCGCAATTCTTCATTGGCTTGAAGAATTTGCTGAAAAAGTGGACCATTGTGTTTCAGCGCCAACAACTCTTTCTGGAGCCGGGGAATGTCCTCTGCAGTAACAGAAGCACTTGACTTGCTCTCAATGGCTGTTTTCAGTCGTTGAACTCTTGCCTGGTGTTCCAACTTAAGTTTATGAAGTTGGCCAGTGTTTGGTCGACTTTTCTGATTCTCTTGCTCAATCTGCTGATCAATGTAGTTTTCAAAATAACGATTGTGTGTCTAAAAAAAGTTTTGTTTTAAAACAAAAAAATGATTTAAAAACTAGAACTTACTAAAGTAGAGTTAGCGCTTAGAAAATAGGCAAACTTAGAGCCAATCTCTTCAATCTTCTTTTTTTCGCACTTTAATTCTTCAATGCTGTTTTGAGACTCTTTGATTAGCATTTCTTTTGCTTCCATGTCGCTGTTCGCTTTTTTTATTTTTTGCCTAACGTCACTGTTGACAATTTTTCTTGTTACTTTCTCAAAAGTATAGCTCACTGCCTTGTGCAGTGTCCATTTGCAGCCGCAATTGCGGCATTTTACGTCGTCTACAAAAAGAGAAACAATAAATGGCGTGTCCATTGCATCGCAAAACTTGTTGGTAAGGTCGCCTAGAATTGCAAAAATAGTAAAAATATTGATAAAACTAAGTTAAAACTCATTTGTTGCCCAACACTTACCAATAATATCAGTCCAAATCAAACAAAAACACGGTCTGTGGCAAACCGTCTTGTAGTTAATTTTCTCTCCTTCCCCTTCCACGTAAATCCGTTCAATGCAGCAGTCAGCTTTGCAGACCAGTTGCGGCACTTGATTTGGCTTTTTCACCAAATCAGTGATAGTCGTCTCGAGAAAAGCGGCCAAATTTTCTCGCGTGTTGGCCCCATGTTCCAGCAGCTGCTGCGCCTTTTTGATTTCATCTAAATTTTTCTCAATCTCTTGCGAGAGAAGAACAATTGGCTCTGACAGTTCAATGACAATCTTCCGAGCGTTGTTCAACGAGATAGTGGCATCCAGTCGGTGCGGCGTCAGTGAGCTGATGTGGCTGAACATTCGCTCAATCTCCGCCACCGAGTGGTTCCAGCTGTGTTTGTACAGAAACTCCTGAATCTCACTCCACGGGTAGCCCTGGTTCTTCGCCACCAGAAAGCGGTAGGCGTCGTTTTCAATAAAGAAGGCATTTCGGCCCGGTTTCAGTTTGATGCCCACCGAGCTGATGTCCTCCTCGAGAAAGGACTTCATCACCTTGTAGCCCTCGCCGGGGCCGATGCTTCCAGGCGCCACTTGGCTGTTGGTGAAGCAGAAAACAATGTTCTGAACGACACTGCGATGCAGGTGCGTCAGCAGCTCGGTGATGCAGTACTTGAAGAAGAGCGTCTTGCGGTTGTCGTTGCCCTTCACAATGATGATCAGCCCGTGAAGGTCTTTGTGCTGTTGCAGATAAAGGAGGATCTGGTCAAAGTTCTTTCTGTCTTCGCCTGATCCGCCGGTGTCGCCGATGACCGGTGTGTCGATGATGCGCAACACATTGCCGTTGAAGTTAAAGTTGTAGCCAGTGGGAGCCAAGGTGACGGAGTTTCCGCTGCCGTGTCGTTCGTTGTTATCTGAAAACTTTGATTTGATCAGCCACTCTTCTCCCGGCGATCGAGGGTCGGGCAGTGTGAACTGCGAGGGAACCACTTCGGTGAAGTTGGCCGCCGAACGATTCGCCTCCTCAAAAGTGCTGAAATTGAGGTAATTGGCCAAAGCGTTTAGAGTGGTTGATTTGCCGGCGCCTGAAAATGAACAAGTAAAAAAGTTAGTTTTAAAAAATGTTTTTAATCATTTTTTACCAGTTTCGCCCAACAGAAGAATGTTGATTTCTTTAGGCATTTTTGTGTTCAAGTAAATTTAGTTGCAAAAAAACTTGCGACAATAAATGAGTTTGTTTTGTGAGCTGAATTTCTCCTTTTTTATACTGTTCATGTCACGGAATTTCTTCCGTGAAGATGAGAGAGAAAGAGGAGAGAGATGGGCACGGGCGCGGGTGTTGGTCCGGTAGAAAGAAGAGAAAGAGACGGGCGCGTACGATGGGCGAAATGTTTAATCGGTAGAGGGTGAGGGGAAGGGTAACAGATATGAAGAAGAAGTAGGTGGTGAAGGGCCACTCAGGGCAGATGGGCGCAAGGGCTCGGGAGTCCAAAGACAAGGGCTCGGGCACGGGGCACGGGGCACGGGGCACGGGGCACGGCGCGGCACGGCAAAGAGGCCGGCGATGATGGGCGCGCACAGGGCCGCCGATCGACGGAGCCTCTGCTCGGTAACTGACTCTTCTGCCCTCGACAACTCTTGTGCTTGAATGCTGAAGACGGTCTGGGCGCCGCAGGCTTATATGCCTTCTTGGGACGGTGAGGGCACGTGGGGCGGTGAGACGACGCGAGGGAACGCTCCTCTCACGTTCACGTCATCCGATAGCTCACAGGCAAGGTGCTGAGCAGCAGCCAGGCGATGACTCAGCCAGCCGCCGCTCCATGCTCTGGAGCCTTCTCGAATGGCCTCGTCAGAGGCCATCACCTCAAGGAAAATTCCTTGACAGTTCAAAACAAATATCTGAAAATTTGTATGACTAAACGTCTGAGTTTGTGTGAACATAAGAAGCATTAGTCACCATTTTCATAAGAAATGATAAAAACCATGATAGTAGTGGTGGCTGTATCCTGTTATTCAGAAATTGCAACAGATGTTTTTTTGAAAAATTTTTTTGAAAAAGTATTTTTGTTTTATTCTCATTTTGTTTTAATAAGTACTTTTTAATTTTGTGTTTGATCAGTGTTATGATAAAATAAAATTGAAACAATCTTTGTAAAAATAACTTTGACTTGACTTTTGACTTTTTAAGTTAAAACTATTTTCATTTTTAGTATGTCATTGCCAAGTTTGACAAAAGTACATTTGATTGTCTTATCAAAAAAAATTTCTTATAAAAGAAAGTACTAAAACACTTTATAAATACAAATGCCAATGTTGTGATTACGAGTAAAATTTTTAATCATTTTTATAACTAACATAAAGCCATCTGGACTCGTATTTTGTTTGAGTAAATAACAAATAAAAAAATCAAACAACAAACAAATCAAATCAAAATCAAGTTTTGATATGATAAAAATCTTTGTTCCCACCAATTGCAAAGTTCTGAATATTGCTTTTTAATATTTTAAATATTTTTTTTGTAACTTATGACTTTTAGGTTTTGCCTAAAAAGCGTTTACTATTCAAAAACAACATTTTTTAATTTTTACATTAAAATACTTTGCAAGTGTTTGGTTACATTAACAATGGCAAATGAAATTAACATTCTTTTGTTGGGTGAAACAGGTAATAAAAATTTTCAATAAAAATATTTGTAAACAAAACAATATTTTTTTTTGTTAAAACAGGCGCCGGCAAATCAACCACTTTAAATGCCTTTGCTAATTATTTTTGTTTTGGAAACGATTTTGACAAAGCGGCCAGCTCAGCAGCCAACTTTATTGAGGTTGTTCCATCACAGTTTACACTGCCGGACCCTCAATCTTCAGGAAAAGAATGGCTCGTTAAATCAAAGTTTTCAGTCACTGCCGAAAAAACTAACGGAAATGGCAATTCAGTTACTTCAGCGCCCACTGGCTATTGTTTTACTTTTGGCAGCAATACTTTACGCATTATTGATACGCCAGGCATTGGTGACACTAGTGGCATTGCTGCTGATAAGAAAAACATGGAACAAATTTTTCACTATTTACAGTCAATACAACTTCTTCACGGCGTCATCATCATTGTAAAAGGCAATGAAACAAGAAAGACGCTTCACTTTAAATTCAGCCTAGTTGAGCTGCTTACCACTTTGCATCGGGATGCTGTTCAAAACATCGTTTTCTGCTTCACCTTCAGCCAGATAATCCTGGTTGTTTTGGAGCTGGCAATGGCTACCAAGTGGTGAAGTCTTTTCTTGAAAATGATAAAAACATTAGCTCAATTGGTTTTGAACTGAAACCAGGACAAAACGCCTTTTTTATTGAAAATGACGCCTACCGCTTTCTGGTGGCCAAAAGTCAGGGCTACCAGTGGAATGCAATTCAACAGTTGCTGCATCGTCAAAGCTGGAGTCACTCAGTGAAAGAGGTGGAGAAAATGTTTGGTCACATTCTTAGCCTGGTGCCGCACAGACTTGAGTTGACCGCCCTGTTGAACAATGTTCGAACAACTTTTAACCAGCTGGCAGAGCCTATCGTTTTTTTGAAACAAAACATAAAGCGGTGCAAACAAAAGGTACAGGAAGTTTTTGATAAAGAGTTGGACGCCTACATAGAAATGCATGGTCTTGAAGGCCGGCGCATGAAAACGGTAACTGAAGTTAAACGAACACGCCATGTGGAGAAAAACGTGTGCAAAGGTACCTAACAAAATATTTTAAAACCTCAAATATTCTTTTTAACTTGAACATTATTTTGCTTTATAGTTCACCCTACCCCTCTACAAACTCTAGTTACATTTCTGGTGCCAGTATATAACATTATTTCTCTATTAGATTGTACTTGCAAACTGCCTGATAAAGTGACGTACACAAACGAAACTGTAGAAAAAACTGTTGTAGATGAGGATGTTGAGTGGCGGTTTAGTAACAATCAGAAAAAAATAAATGAATTAAAAACAGAACAATGGTCAAATGAAAAAACATTAGAGGAATTGGAAACTGAAAAAACAAAAATTGAAAAGATTAGTTATAAACTGGCTAGTTTTATTTGCAGCAATTCAACTTTTGTAAGTTTTTTTGTTTTGTACAATTTTAACTTTCTAATTTGTTTTTTCTTTAATTAGACCCACAATCACTATTTAGAAGAGTATATTGATTTGCACATTAAACAAAAAGTGCACAACACTTTAAAGTTAACTAGCACGCACGAGCTTTATAGTTTGAAAGAAAATCACAAAGAAAGTGTTAAGCGTTTAACAAAATTTTTTTCTGTTAGTAAACGAGCTTCGGTTAAATTGTCAGAAGAAAAAATCAATCAATTTAAAAAAAATTTGCAACAATTGAAACACAGTGGCAGTTTTTTTCAGAAAATTACTCGAGCAAAAAATCAAATGTTTATTTCTAAAGAAAAAAATGTGTTTACTTTTTCATCAATAGATAATGCTCTCACTGAAATGATTGCTAAAAAATTTTTTAATAACTAACTTGTAATTTATAAATTTGATTATTAATAAATGTCGAACGACAGAAGGGCACAGGTTCACAAATGCCGTCCTGTCGAATGAGACTGAATGCTACACTACTTGTTCACTAAATAGAGCACTCAATCCCATCGATCTAGTGCCTAGGCTCTTTTCTCGGGAGCGTAGGTAAAGGCGCGAGGTGGTCGAGTGGGCTTAGCTTCAAAGGGATCATCTAGCTAATCAAGGGACGTGGGGACTGGCAGGGTAACACACACACAAAGTACGATAATAACTCAATTTAATTAAACAATGCAAAACACAATTACAGGCACAATTCAAACACAAAGTACAAACACAATCAAAGTCGATTCAAAGTACAGAGAGAGAGAGAGAGGGGGTCTAGAACCTCAACTCCTCGGGACGGGGTCACAAAGGTAAAAGGGTGCTGAGCACCTTGTTCACAATTAACTCTTTTAGAGTCGGACTTGTAAAATCTAATCTAAACAGAAAGGCAACTGGTCAGTGATTTCTTCTAAGTCAGACTGGTGGTGAAATAGTTGTTTCGGATTGACGGGTGGCGTGAAGAATTTAGACTGGTGAAAAGGGTTGCTCCTCCACCTGAAAACGGTCTCCTTTTATACAAGATTGGCGATCTTCTCTCTTAATTAGGGGGAATCACTCTTTCTCCCCCAGGCTCTTCAACTTCCTGTACAAACCATTTTTCAGTTGTCCAAAAACTGCAAAGACGTAGTGATCGTCAGGTCGTGGTAGTCACTTGCCATAGTGCTACTCCTGTTCTTCATTAACAGACGATCTTTTCGGCAACAGGTAGCGGTTGATGAAACACAGTTCATTGCTGTGGTAGTTGGCTCTCCTGAGCATACTTGGCATCATTCTGCTGTCCAGTGACTCACTCACAGTGAAAGTCTTCACTGTACATTGGCAGGTGAGTGACTAACTGCCACTGGTTACAGTGTAACTGAGTGCGTTCAAGCGTTAACAAGCTTGTACTGTTGGCGTTCGCTTTGTTCTAGACGCTTCTAAAAGTACAGTGGCGCTCGGCATTCAAAAGCACCACAATCTTAAGTCAAAACTAATTTTCAACTCTACATAAATACAATTTTTATTACACTTAATCAGTTTTCCACTATTTTTATTTTATTTAATAAAAACAGTTCAGTGCATCTGAAAAAAAGATATTAATTTTATCTTCACCCGTCATTTACAATTGTTCAATTAATACTAGTTAAGAAATAGTATTTTTTGATTAAATTTACTTATGTAAGGTTTACGCACAACTTAACAGTTTTCTATTTTGTCAAACATACATATTCATGCTACTGTCAGTGCATTGTGATGATTGATTCATGTTTTTTATTGGTTTTGTAGATGTCATTTCACTAGTTGCACTGGAAGTAGTCACAAAACTTGATGTAAGTGAACTTAATTGGTAGTAGTTGCTATTTGCCCTTGAAAGTAAGAAAATACTAAAGAGTGCAGAAGAGGCTACCATAACGACTCTACTTAAAAAAGACAACATTTAAAAAATGTTTTTTGCTTGATAAAAGCGGGTGTAAACCAAAAACGTTAACATTTGAAAACAGTTAATTCTTTTCTTGACAATGAAACGAATTGTAAACTTTCTTTTTCTTGCATTGTTCTTGTTGGGATACTTAGAACTGTAAGTTAATGTTTAAAATTGTTAAATTCATGTTATGAAATAACGTTAATTGTGTTTTTCGTAGTGGCAAAAGTCAGAAACGATTTAGAGAGGCTACGAAGAAGATTATAGACGATTTGTTTGCGTCTTATGACAAGCGCATTCGTCCCAACGGTGCCAATGAGACAGACTACGAAAATAGGTAAAAATGCTTACAAAACATTAAATTTAAAACACTTTTTCTACAAATAAACAGGTAAAACAGTAAAAGTACAAGTGAATATGCTTGTGCGAAACATTCAAGAGATCGACGACGTGGCTAACCAGTACAAACTGCAGCTAACTTTTCGACAAAAATGGACTGATGATCGTCTAAAATTCAACAGTTTCAACGGCCAAATCAAATACATTAACTTAGTGAATGGGCATTATCAAATTTGGAAACCAGATACATTTTTTAAAAATGAAAGAGAAGGTCATTTTCACAACATGCTACTCCAAATCAGCTAGTTCGTGTTTATCCTGATGGAACTGTTCTCTACTCAGTTAGAGTAAGTCTTGTTTTGTTCTGCCCAATGAACTTGAGATACTATCCAGCAGATAGGCAAGTGTGCCAAATTGAATTGGCAAGTTGTAAGTGTGATGTCAAAACGTGATCACTGCAAAGCAAAAACTGATATTGACGTTCTTTTTGAAGATGGTTTCACAGCTGAGGACGTTGAGTACCTGTGGAAGGAAAATGACCCAGTTCTAGTGACAACAGATCTTTATTTGCCCAGATTTACTTTGACAAAGTACGGAACTGATTACTGCACAAGCACGACTGGCACAGGTATTTAAGCTGTTTGCAAACGTATCTACCGATTTGCTGACTCTAACTTGACTCATTCGAGTACAGGCAAATACAGCTGTTTAAGAGTTAGCTTTTTTCTAAAACGGGAGATCAGCTACTACCTGATGACAATATACATTCCGTGTTTGATGCTGGTGAGTTCACTACCAACTAAACACTGTTATATTCCTCTTTTCTCTAACGTTTTCTTTTTTACAATTTAAACACAGGTATTAGTTAGCTGGGTCGGCTTTTGGATTGACATTAAAAAAGACCTGACTGTGCGGACGATCATTGTCCTCAGCTCGCTGTTGACAATGACCTGTTTGGTGTCGTACATGAGCAACTCAATGCCTCGGTCAGCTACACCAAGCGCATTGACGTGTGGACTGGCGTTTCGCTGACGTTTGTCTTTGCAGCCCTCCTCGAGATGGCCACCGTCAACTACCTCGTCAAACAGGAGAACATTAGCAGCCAGTTGCTCCAGTACAAATGGTTCAGGCGATGAAGAAGTTCAATTGTCACAAATTGGACATTTTTGCCAGAGTTGCCTTTCCAACTACTTTTTTCCTCTTTGCTATCATCTACTTTGTTGAACTTCACAGTGACGACAACTAAAACCAAAGTTTCACATTGTTCAATAGTTCAGTTTTGATAAACTCAAACATTTTGCAGTTAACTTCTTACTAAAAATTGAAATGAATTTTGTGTTTGTCATTTAAAATAAACTGTTTAATTTATAGTTTCCGTTAACTGCAGTTGAATTGATCACAAGTTGACAGTAATTACTCTTTTAAGTAAAATTGTCGACAAACGTATTGAGTTAATTTATACAGCCTTGAGCAATTGTCACTAATCAGTGTTATTTTTGGTGAAAATTTTACTTAAAAAATGTGAAAAGGCAAACGCTAGATTTTATTGATAATAAGTAAATGTTTTAAAAAATAACAAATTGTTTTTATCAATTTTAAACTAAATTGTTCATGTGTTTCACATAAAAAAATTTTCATATTTTAATACAACCCACTATCAAGACGTAAAAAAATACTTTTTGTGCAGCAAAATTATTTTTTATGTTAAAAAATGTCGATTTATCAATTAAAAAACGCTTCTAAAACAACAAATTTTTTATTTTTTGTTAATTTAATTTTTGTTGGTTTGTTTTTGACAATTGAAACAATTTACTCTGAAACAACGTATAAAAGACTTACTTCAAATCAAGTGGTGCAATAAATTCTTTGTTATAAAACTTATGAACATTTATATTTTGTTTTACTAGGCACAAATACCAGAAAACCTTTTTCCCAGCAACTACTGCACCTTCATTCGGCCTCAGTTTGACCAAGAAAAAAGTCCAGTTGAAGTGTACCTTAACGTACACGTTTACAGCATTAGTCAGCTAAGGGTGCTGCCTCCAATCAGGGGTTTTTTTCAAGCTCACATAAGCTTGCGACAGAGCTGGCAAGACGACCGGTTAAACAACTCGTTTTTTCTGCAAAACAAACCATATGAGGACTACTACAAGCTTCTGCTGAACCAGACGCAGGCAAACAGGCTTTGGATGCCAGGAACATACATCACAAACGCCCTTTCTCAAAACTACAACTTTTTGGCTACTAGCGGGAATGAAAAAACAGAAAAATTCGCTTTTGAGTTAAACACTAAAACTGTGTCTGTTCAAAAAAAGTATGTTTTTTAGTTATCTTTTTATAAAGTGTGTAAATTTATTTTTTTAAGTTTTGACCTTACTGCGACTTGTGAAACTGGTTTTTCCACTTTTCCTTTTGATAAACTGCGCTGTTATATTAAATTGGAAAGTTGTAAGTGTACTGAAATGTTTAGTACATAATATTTTTATTTTTTAAATTTTATTTTTTTGCAAAAACGCACAGACAGATACAAAGTAGAGGACGTCAAGTACATTTGGGAGTCAAAAAACTATACATGGATATTTTATCGGCGAGACATGGATCAAGATTGGAATGAAAAATTTAAAATAGGCGATTTTAATTTGCTTGAGGATCTAACAGTGCAGGGCTGGTGCCTGGCTGATGATGCCAATGAGCTCCGGCCATATGTCAGTTTTACATTTGTCGACAACCGACTCGTCATCTGATTGCCCTTTATTTGCCTGCCGTTGTCCTGGTTCTTTTCACCTGGGTTCCCATCAACGATAAGATCTATTACCAAAGAACTCACTACCTTTCTGCCCTTTTAATTGCCTTTACCATTTCTGGACCGGGCACTGGTATTCAACGGCAAACTCTTCCTCAACTTCCTATTCAAGCACCCTCACCTTTGCCGATCATTTTCTTTTCCACTCACTGTTGCTTCTATTTTTAGCGCTAGTAGACAATGCTGTTTTTAAAAATTGTTACCGGTTAAAAACATCTTCCTCCTCTGTGTCTTTAACGTACAACATCGTTGGGCATCAGAAAAACGGCTGTGACAAAAGAAACAATCAAACAACTGCTCAAAAATGCTGGCTAATTTATCGAACCTACGGTTTACTTCCTTCCGCTGCACTCATTGTGTACAGTTACTACTTTTTAAAAGTTTTTCACAAAAAAGGTCTAAACGCTGTTTTAGCTCACTTTTTTCCTTACCGAGAATTTTAAAATAACAAACACACATGTTGTTTTAACAAAAATAAACGTTTTAAAAACTTTTATAAGTTTAAAATCTTTCATCCATTTTATAAAACACAATTAAAACTATTTCACCAGGTGATACAAATTTTGCGCCGCATAGAGCACCATTTGCTCGATCTCCACGACGACGCCCTTGTTCACAAAGATGACGCCCACTGCCTCCTCTTCAGGAAGGATGGTGAGCTGCGTGGTGACGCCCATGATGCCGCCCGCGTGGAAGACCACCGTCCGGTTGAGCTGGTTAATTCGGGAAACGAACCAACCGTATCCGTAATCGGCGTGCTCGGTGAAGGTGGCCATCGAGTTGATGGTCACCTGTTTGCTCCACATTCGCCTGATCGTCTCCTGCTTCAGAATCGCCCCCGGTCGGCCCTTGTAGGCGTCAATCAGCAGCTGGCCGTAGTGGAGCAGGTCGTCGAGGGTGGCAACCAGCCCGCCGGCCGGCCACCAGCCGTTGAGGAGGACCATGTCGTCGTAGGGGCAGACGGGCGTGTTCCGCCTCGACCGGCCCTCCATCGGATTGGCCATCGTCTTCTGAGGATCGGCCGCTCCGGTGTAGTAGCGGGGGCTGTTGGTGATCACCTTTGAGGTGTCGCCGACCATCATGGCGGGAAACTTGTTGGTGGCAAAAAACTCCGTCATCACCGTTTGGTACGTCTTCCCGGTCACCTTCTCTATGACGGCGCCCAGCAGCTGATAGCCGAGATTGGCGTACTCAAAGTGGTTCCGGGGGCGGTGTGCAGCGGCTGGGCAGAAAAGCGTTTCACCTGCTCGGAGACGTTTGCCACCGGGTCGATGGTGGTGAAAAAGTCCGCCTTTGGGTCGGTGGCTCGCAGTCCGGCGCTGTGGGAGAGCAGCTGCGAGAGGGTGATGTTCACCGGGTGGCCGGCAAAGGACTTTTGACTGAAGTGAGCCTCGTCAAGGTACTTGTACAGTAGATCATCGTACTTCAGCTTGCCCTCGTCCACCAGCTGCCCGATGATGGCAGAGGTGAAGGACTTGGAGATGGAGCCAAGACGGAATTTGTTGTGCACATTTGCCGGGAGGCTGTTTTCAAGGTCGGACAGGCCCCAGGCTTTCTTAAACACTGGCTTTCCCTTTACAGAGAAAGCAAAAAGAAGGGCTGGAAAGTTTAGTGAGCTGTTGAAGCTGAGGGCGTACTTTTCTACGTCAGTTAGCGCTTCTGAAAGGGTACTGAAGTTGTGGAATGGAATGCTTCGGTCAGGGGCGGCATCAGAAACACTATTTTCAGCTACAGATAAAGTATTTCCTACTAAACAGGCAAGGTTAAAAAGAAAAAGTGTTTGAATGTTCATTTTGAGCTGTAAAACAACTGTTCTAGTCTTTGCAATGAACAAAAATATTTGCGATTGTTAAAACAACTGTACACTGATTTTTATATGCTGGGCACAAAAACAGTCTATTGTGTAGTGCGATTACTTATCTTAATTGTCCATTGAGTAAATTGATAAGTGCTTTAACTATTTTGAGGTGATTTACTAGTTACAATCAGATAGTAAAAGGAAACATTTGTAACAATTTTAAACTTGCTGTTGATTATTTAATATTTAAGAACATTGAGTAAAAGTTTTGTTTTAAGTCAGTTCTGGTCCTTCGGAAGGAGGGTCCTGACTACCCTAGTGAGCCACATGATTCATACTTTTTGAGATTTAAGTCAGTGGCTTGACAGACAGCCTATCCTGACAGACGCCAGAGGCGCCCTCTCTACAAAACTCTATTTAAGAGCATTGAGTAAATTTATAAATATTTGTTTTTTCAATTATTTACTAGCAGGGTCAGCATAAACTCAGTTTATGCAGTGTACTCTTAAACCAATGTATTTTTTAAATTTAAAATTACAATTAATTAATTAATAAGACCTTAACCTAAACCTAGACCTAGACCTAGACCTAAATCTAAACCTAGACCTAAACCTAGACCTAGACCTAAACCTAGACCTAGACCTAAACCTAGACCTAGACCTAAACCTAGACCTAAACCTAGACCAAGACCTAAACCTAGACATAGACCTAAACCTAAACCTAGACCTAGAGCTAAATCTAAACCTAGACTTAAACCTAGACCTAAATCTAAACTTAAACCTAGACCTAAACCTAGACCTAGACCTAAACCTAGACCTAAATCCAAACCTATACCTAAACCTAGACCAAGACCTAAACCTAGACATAGTCCTTAACCTAAACCTAGACCTAGAGCTAAATCTAAACCTAGACTTAAACCTAGACCTAAATCTAAACTTAAACCTAGACCTAAACCTAGACCTAGACCTAAACCTAGACCTAAATCCAAACCTAGACCTAAACCTAGACCAAGACCTAAACCTAGACATAGTCCTAAACCTAAACCTAGACCTAGAGCTAAATCTAAACCTAGACTTAAACCTAGACCTAAATCTAAACTTAAACCTAGACCTAAACCTAGACCTAGACCTAAACCTAGACCTAAATCCAAACCTAGACCTAAACCTAGACCAAGACCTAAACCTAGACATAGTCCTAAACCTAAACCTAGACCTAGAGCTAAATCTAAGCCTAGACTTAAACCTAGACCTAAATCTAAACTTAAACCTAGACCTAAACCTAGACCTAGACCTAAACCTAGACCTAGACCTACACCTACACCTAAAAATTCCAGTAAATCTACTTGGCCGACGGCTCACCTAATGTAACCTGGACAATGTCAACTCTTGCCGCCTCGGGCTCTTGCACTGCTTTCCTCACTCCCCAATGCTTTCTCCCGTTAACCAATCACCGATCAGCATCCCCCTCTGCACGCAGAAAAAAAATGTTACCGTTATCAAAAGCATTGTTATCAGTTAGCAACACAGTTCCGACACCCCTTCCTCTCTACCGCTCCTTTTTCCACTGCACTCTCTTTCCCACCCCCTTCCGCTCTGCTTCGCTAGCAGAGTGGGGAGCATGCGCAGTAGCGACTGTGACGGACGCACCGACGCACCGAGATTTTTTAATAACAGTAGGGGATTTATTGCAGGTTTTTTTCAAAGATTGAATGCAGACTGGTGATGCTTGGCACTGCTTGTTCGTTTAACTTTACCAGCAAATCAGTCAACAGTCTCAGCGTTTTTGACGTTGCCTCTTTGGTGACCATCTTCAACGTAGACAAGTTAGTGAATGGATCGACTAAATGGAACAGGTGGCTAGCCGCCTTAAGCTCACCAAATTGAACATTGCAAAAACCTGGCCAGGCAAAAGGAACAAAACGATCAGATCAATTTTAGATCAAATTCAGAGATCAAACTTTGCATTTGCAATTTTCCTGTAAACGCAACCATTACTTTGTAGATATTGCACAACGAACCGATACCGCGGAAAAAAATTCAAACATGTGACTTTATGCGCAAATGAATGAGCACAGCATAAAAAATACAATTGCTGCAAGATTTTCTTGTCACCTTGTGGCTTGTCACTTTTCTTGTTTTGTCTTAAAACCAACATTTGTCTGAAAAAAACTCTATTTTGGTATTGCACAGGTATTTTCACCAGATTTTTACGTCGTCTTTATCTGCAACTGAAAAAGTACGACAACAAATTGAAGAACCTTCAGCTGAAACAACTTCACCTTCACTTTCCGCTCTGTGACTATGGCCGCCTGAGTGGTCTGGCGCACTGCTGGACACATCTCTCACACTGCACCCAAGTGGCCATTCTGCGCTTCGTCCACAGTGCCGGTGCCATCCAGCCAGACACTGCTGGGAACAATAGTGCTCGGGAGGACACCAACAACAACAACAACAGTGAAACCCTGGCCACGATGGCTCTGGCCAACCTGTACTGCACCGAACCGACCGGAAACATCATCAAAAAGTGGCTCAAGGAAGAGATCAGCGGTCTCGGCGCCACAGGAGGATCATTCAGTCGGGGATGACCCCTGTCGGCACCGGCATTGGCTTTTGCAGCTTGTCCCTCGGCGCACTCTTCGGTCCATTCGGCAAGGTCATTGGCAAGTTTGGTGGCGGTGTCAAGACTGAACAGACCAATGTTCTCTTTCAATGCACCACTCTTAACATCTTTGACGGGTCAAGAGTGCTGAAGTTTTGGAGGATGCCTACCACTTCTTGAACATCTCCCCTCACTCCACTAAAAGTGTTTGCTGCCTGGCGTCGACTCATGCAAAAGTTTTACCCGAAAAAGGACGGCAATGAGAAAAACTTCCTCAAACTTCATGCGTACATGGCTATCCTCGCCGCTGTTCGAGATGATCTAGGCTTCATCAAAACGTTTGAGAATGTTTGAAAAAGCATTCTTCTCACAACAGATTCTCTTTACCTTTGCATTTTGTAATGATATGTTTCATTTACTTAGAACATAACTTGTTTTTTATCAATCTGTTTTAGCGAGACTTTTTTTGAAAAAAATCTCGTTTTTAATCTCACTCTGTGTTGTCTGTCTGTCTGTCTGTTTGTCTGTCTGTCTGTGGTCAAGTCACATCAGAGATTTGCGATAAAGTAGTTTTTAAGCCCTAGCGTTGCACGGCTAAACGCGGCTAGGTTTGACGTGACTTGATCCCTGTCAGTTTCCGTCGACAGTAATAGAAAGTTCCTATCGGTGCACAGCTAAAATCCGCAAAGTCTTAGCAGTGCACGCAAAAAAAAGCTCGCTGTAGTCCTGGCTTGCCAGACTTACCCCCTGTTTTACTTATGTTT
Organism: Tyrophagus putrescentiae; assembly: GCA_024499935.1. Classification (NCBI taxonomy): domain Eukaryota; kingdom Metazoa; phylum Arthropoda; class Arachnida; order Sarcoptiformes; family Acaridae; genus Tyrophagus; species Tyrophagus putrescentiae. The sequence continues at coordinate 6,167,874 of JAMZRA010000005.1, forward strand.
TTACATTTCATCATTTCATTTATGTCTAAAATAGCTATTTCACCATTTCACTTATGTCTAAAATAGCCATTTCACTTTTCTTATTTTTCAATCAACAATTTTTTTAGAAAATTCATTAAATTCTAAAATTGCATTTAAGTTCCTGTTCCAACAGAAAAAAGTAAAAAGATTAGATCATGATTACAGACTTGTGGTGCAGTACTTAAATGTTAGTGATGATGATGATGATGAAAGTATAAAATACTGTATTCTGATACTCAACAACAGCACAAGTGCAAAAATAAAATTTTTTGTTTTGTTTATTCTGTTTACTAACCAGGCAAAGCAATCAATAATTTTTACTTGGTTTTTAAATCAATTTTAATACCAGTGAATTATACCATATGTCAAGGAAATTTCCTTGAGGTGATGGCCTCTGACGAGGCCGTTCGAGAAGGCTCCAGAGTGAGGAGCGTACGCTGGCCGGCTTATCGCTAGGCTGCTCAGCACCTCGCCCGTGAGCAATCGGACGACGTGAACGTGAGCGGGGCGACCCCTTGCGACGTCTCACCACCCCCACGTGCCCCACCGTCCCAAGAAGGCATATAAGCCTGCAGCGCCCAGAGGGGCTTTAGAGCAGTCAGTCAAAAGCACAAGCTCAGAGCTCTTTCCCTAGCAGAAGCTCAGCCGACCGGCTGCCCAGTGCGCGCCCATCATCGCCGGCCGTTTGCCGAGCCCGTGCCCGAGTCCTCTGTCTTTGGACTTGAACCTTGCGCCCTGAGAGGCCCCACCACTTCTTCTCCTTTCCTGTTACCTCCCTTTGCCCTTCTCTTTCCACCAATTAAACATTTCGACCATCGTACGCGCCCGTGCCTCTCTCTTTCTACACCGGACCAACACCCGCGCCCGTGCCCGTTTTTCTCCCTTTCTCATCTCTCTTACTTCACAGAAGAAATTCCGTGACACCACAAATGAATTTAATATTACAAACAAAGCAATTACACTTAATCAGTGAGTGCAGTGAGCGTCAGTTAAGTAAATTTATTGTACAGTGGATCATCTCCAGCAGCGAGCAACTCTTCAACGGTGCCAAACTGTTCACTGCAGGTGATTGACTTATGAGGTAGACCGGTACTGAGTGCTAGAATACTAAGCAAATGACGCAAACAGGCGGTAAAACGACGAAAATCATTTGTATCCATCGAAGATCGTGACATGTCCCGATACGTCCTATTACGGCACTCCGCACAATCGCCCCGATAAAAGCTGACTGCCTTGACGTTTGGCAGCAGACCGCCAAGGTTGAGCCATCGAAGTTGAGCGTGCGAAAAGATAGTGCTCAGATTTAAATCCAATGCCTGAACTAGGGCAAGCGGACGCTCATGGCAAAGCAGTGGAAGAAGTGATCCCACAGGTCGGTCGTGCATTTGCCCATTTTCATTGATGATCACGTTAAAGTTGACGGAAAATGCGAGGTGTCGAAGGCGGCGAAGGTTAGCTCGACCGAGGGTGGCGAACGTCTTTGAAACGTCAAAGGTTTCACAGCAGAGAGAAACTGAGACCAAGTTCGGAAAATTGCCCGGTTTAATCAGTGACCAGTAGAGCTCTTTCATGAAAAAGCTGTTCACTTCAATTGAGCCAAGGTGGACGATCTGATGAGACAGTTTCAGGCTGTTTTGGTTACCAAACGCTGCTGCAGTTGCAGTAGAAGTGTTGAGCAGCAGTAGCGGAATGATATTATAGCCGTTTGACAGGTTCACTGTAAGGTGCTCATTTTTGAAAGCGTATTTTCGCATAGAGTGGACAAAGGTTTTGTGGCATCTTTTGTTTTGTGGGTCAAGATTCAGGCTTATTTTTTTCAGCTGACTTAGAATGGACAGCTCTTCTTTCTCCATTTTGATAAAAGACAGATCTAAGTTTTCAAAATCGTCAAAGCGTTCAATGCTCTGTAGAAGCCCGGTCCTGGAAAAATGTCTGTTGGTCCGATGAAGGCCACTTGAAGAGAGGTTAACTGACATTTCCAGTCATTTTCCTTTTTACTGGTATTCAACAGCGTGACCAGATGATCAAACGCAACGTAGTCGCATGCTTTAGGACGTTTACCTCCAATTTTAGATTCTATCAAAAAAGTGAGCTTTGTAGTTCTGGGAAAAGCGGTCAATATCTGCATGTCAGTCTTTTCAGTCATGCGGTTGTGTTTAAAGGTGAGGCAGTTCCAAGGCGTGTGACGATGCGGCGAAGGAATAGACGGAAAAAGTGTGCTCACTTGGCTTTGACTATCCTTCTCCAAACTGTAAAGCAATTTCACACTGTCCTTTTCATGAAGTGTTTCTAAGTTGAGGTAATCGTCTATGGACTTAAGCTGTGAGTCACCCACAACAATGGTCAGCGATGGCAGGATCGTTTGGTTCACCTCTCTCGCTCGGTGAAACCAGCTTGGACAGACTTGGTGAGCGGCCAATCGATCATTGGCACTCATCTGACTTAGAAACGCCAGAATAGGCAGATCGGGAAGATCGACGGTAAGTTTGGAAAAGGCGTTCATTCTGTTGAAAAAGAAATACAAATAAGTGATTTGGTCAAAGTATTGGGTTGAGCAACAAACTTTATTCTTGTCACAACAACAGACAACAAAGCTCGACGACGGTTTTACCCGTCGGAGGACTCGCGGTAGTTGAAGACACACAAAAACCGATATCACAAGTCGAGCAAATCACAAGCTAAGCTAGTTGCTTTGCCGAGCGCCACAACGTAACTAAAACGTTTTCTTTCTCGTTCCCTCCAAAACAATTTGCTCAAGCCATACTGCTTTTTTGGGGCCAGTCATAAAGGACAGGTCATGGAATTTACAAAACACTTCGTTGATGGCCAGCCTGGCCATCATGGCTTTAACTTGAGGCTTTTGGCAGCCCTCTCCTTGTCTGTACCGTTCGTAAAAGAAGTGACTGAGCACGCTGGTCTGCTTGGGTAGCGCGACAAGTCGTCGAAATGACATCTGCTTAAAACCAATATAAGCCCTGCCCATGACAAGTGCTCGAAATTTTTAGTCACAGATTTAGAAGCAGTAAGCGTGTCACGTCAAGGGTAAGTGCGGTACAAAACGCAGTTGCGGGTAGACTAACGCAAACAAAGCCAAGCGCACGCAAGCAGCGGCTGCGTTTTTTAACAAAAAATTTCTCTGAAATACCCTTGTACTGGTTTCTCTATTTTTTGGTTTTGGCATAACTTTCACCGAAAAACAGATCTTTATCATTGAAATGTCAAACAATTTAGTTGTTTAGTAATTAACCCTAACCTAATATAACAGCAATGCCGCCGAAAGCGGCCGAGCCAAAATCCGTGACTAAAAATTTTGAGCACTTGTCATGGGCAGGGCTTAATTGGTTTCTAGAAAATGTCATTTCGACGACTTGTCGGGTAATCGTCTGCTTGTCAACACTTGGCCAACGTTGTGCTTCGTTCTCTCTCCTACTCACTATTGTGCATTGTGTTTGTCTGTGATTGGCATTGTATTTTTATATCTTGTTTATTTGTGAGTGTCAGCATTGAATACTAAAATACATCGGTGATCATTAAAGCTGTGTGCTCTTTCAATCTTCTCACTGGGTAAGCTGAACTTTAAAAACAATTCCATCATCTGATGTTTGTTTATCTTTTATTGGTAGATTTGAAAGCTTACATCATCGCTGGATTCCATCCTCATTGCTAAACATTCTCACTGCTAACCAAGCACACAAAACAGTCAGTCAATCAATAGAATATTTTACCCAAACCCTTAATTACATCTTGTTTTGATAGACCGCCAAAATGGAGGACAAAAATCCATTTAAAAAATTGAAAAATGGTGAATCTGTTAAGAGTGAAACGACCAATGAGGCATCAATCGGAACATCACTGAACATTTCTAATGTGGTGGACATCATTTTGCAAGAGCTGATGTCTGCGGCGTCCAGTGAAGACCCGAGTAACCTGACCTCAATGCGCTCACTGGCCATGCTCGCCGAACTTCGTCTTTGGGGCCAGGTTTGGAAAAACTCTGTGGAGCACTATTGTCGCTGTCATCTGAAGTCGTTCACCATCGAGGTTGACTTGTCTCACGATGATGATCGAAAGGTGATCGAGCAGGGCAAACCTCGACGGGAAAAGAAGGTGATCAGTTTTGACGAAGCAATGTCTTTCAGCTCGACTGCTTTCTCCGAGAACTTTCATCGCATCACGGGAACATTGGACAGCAACCGACGTCCCTCAATGGTCTACGAAGTCCTCCAAAACGGACCACTGATTCGCCTGACTGGAGCAGGTCAACTGAACAGCTTTGTCCGTTTCCTCAAAGCCGTTTCAGCCACAACCGATAATAAAACAGGTCAGCCTACAGTCTCACCGATGAGCACAGAGTCACTCTCTCTTGTCATCATTGAAAAGGATAAGAAGCCCAAGTTTCAAACTGAAAAAGGTGAGTGGTAAATTAAAAATGGAACTTTACTATAAACATATGCCTCTTTTGTTAGAATGGCCCACCATTGAAGCCCTGCTAAACCACCTTCCCCATCTAAAACAGCTCATCTTCACCGTTTTCACCGACAACCGCATCAAAGGGGATCGACCGTTTAAGCAGCTCGTCCCCCAGCTCGTCACCTACCTGGTTGACAGTCGAGTAAATGGTCTTCTCGTACACCTTGATCTGAACCTAAACGACTCGGTTTTTGGCCCTGCTGAGGACTACTCCGCTCTACTGCCGCTGATGCCTCAGCTCGTTCACTTTGGACTGAATGCCGAGGCAACTGGTGAATCGGTCATGCGACTGCTCATGGCCGCCTCCTCTCGCTTAACCAGTCTCAAAATGGACATTGTTCACTGCAAAGAGAGTGACTTTGCAGAGACATTGAAGGTCGATGAGCAAACGGATAGGCTGAAAGTTAACTCAAAAATAGCCAATTTTTCTTTTCTTAAATCACTTACCTCGCTAACCCTCATCGATTGCGAGTACAGCCAATTTACTGACTACTGGCTAAAGCACTTTACCGCGCTCAACACTCTGGTTTTGGGAGAAAAGGCAGGACTGGACAATGACGATTTTCATGTAAGACAGACTATTCACATATTTTATTCCATCTCATTCTTCTTCTTTTCTTTTCAGAACCTCACCTTTAATCTCCGAAATCTGGCTCCTCTTCCTCTGCTGAGCCGTGTGACGCTGGTCGGCTTCTCCAAAACGTCTATCCCTCGCATCGTCGTCCTCTCACTGCCTCAGTGCACCGATCTGAGTTTGGTTCAGTGTCGTTTCACTGACAATTTGCCGCACACCGTCCTCGGCCCGCCTGTCGTGCACCCAATTGAACCGGTGATTGAGCTTGATCAAGTCTGCTCACTGCATCTGATAAAAACAGCCTTTCAGCTGACCGCCCGCCCCGGACGCCTTCTCACCAGTCTGCAGTCGCTCACCTTGCTCGATCGATGTGAAAGCGAAAATTTGGAAGAGGTCGAGGCCGCGATTAGAGAACGTATTGAGCGCAAAGGTCTGTGTCGATTTCAGCTGTACCTGCGATCGGGATACCCGGTTCCGTACTGGTAAAGTCTTCAAGGATAAAAATGCTATTTCTGAGCTCACACTTCTTCTAACAAAGGAGTGAGAAAGCTTTCTTTTAAAACACAAACACACGGCATGCGCTCGACGTTGTGAAAACATTGTTTGCCTATTTGTTTATTATACAGTCTGTTAACTTTACAAATCAAATGAGGTGGCTGCAAACAGCAGTGGCAGCAGCAACTTGTACGCCTGCCATCATCACCTTTTCTGCGGCCTTTTTAATGCCCTCGTTGACAGCGGTGAGGTGACGGCGCATTTCCTGGTGGGCCTTCCTAATTGCCTTCACATGTCGTTTGGCTTCACCACCACCGCCGTTGCCGCTTGCATAAGTTTGCCAGGCCATTTTCTGCGCCAGTTGGCTCATCCGGTCGGCACCGATGCGCAATTGGTTCACCTTACGCTGCAGAAAACTCACCAGAAGGGGAACGGCACCCTGAAGAAACTGCACGCTGTGTGTCTCGTTAATGCTGATTTTTAGAAGCAGGTACTGCTGGTTGTTCTTTTTGAGAAAATTCTCCAGATGATTTAGGCGGCGGGTCAGCGTGCGAGATTGATAGCTGAGCCCGTCTTGGCCGTTGGCGGAGCGGGCAAAGTTGCGCATTGCGCTCACCTCATCCTTGGCGCAGTTCACAGAGGGCACAACTTCTTGGAGTGAGTTTTTTAGAGTGAGGAGGACTTGGGATGCTGAAGGTGGTTGGGGTGTTAGTGCCCGTGAGGATGGTGGTAGTGGTGGTGTTAACTGTGCAAGAACAATGTAATACTGTGGAAGATTAAGTATTATCACCTGATAATAAAGAGCTGTTGAGTGTGTTGGGTGTGATGGGAGAAGTTCCACTCCTGGATAGCTGGAAAAGAACATTATATCAGTCGTCGGTTTTGGAATGACTGGACTCCTGCTGGAAGGGTGTTTGTTGAGTTGAAAAAAAGAAACTTTTCTTTCTCCTGTAGTTGAATGTGTATCAGGTTTTTGAAAAGGAAACAAATGAAACGAAACTGTAAAGTTGAGGTTGTGCAGTGTGTGAATGCGAAAACATAAATGCAGAGATGTTATCAACAGTTGTGTGTCACGAAAAAATTGTAAAAAGAAAGAGAGGAATGAAAAAAGAAAGCAGTGCTTGTAAAACAATTATGTCGGTGACATTTACCAAAGGTTATGATCAATATCATTATTAGCAGAAAAGCAGACAGTCGCACTCAGGAAACTAAAACTGTCGAATTTTGCTCTCTTCTCAATTTCAATTTTTTTGCTAGCTTCTCTTTGGGTGTCACCCTTTGCTGTTTTTAGCCCAAGTTCTAAATTGTTTAAATGTTTAAATGTTTACAAGAGCTCAGTCGAGCTCGTTTCGCTCACTCCTACCTTAACTGTGCACCGCTAACATTTTGTAAAAGTTTGGCAAGCGGCTCACCCTGACGACACTTGGGCACTGTGAATGCTACCGACTCGGGTCTCGCGAGCGGAACGAGCACGATAGATGTTCACAGTGCCCAAGTGTCGTCAGACCTCGCCGCTTTAGGCTGTGCACTGCTACTTTTTTACAGAGTTGTCCTCTCACTTATTTTTTTCTAAATCTAAAATCTTGGTTAAATTGAATTAGTTAAGCAACGGCTCACCCTGGCGTCACTTGGCTCACCAAAAACGCCCGCCGACTCGGACCTCGCGAGCGGAGCGAGCCGAGGCCGAGTGGAAGTACGACCTGAACGCCTCCTACAACCACGAGCTGCAGTCGTACACGGCACATCGCTCGGAGAACGTTCGCCTGCACGGCGGCCACCTGATCATTCAGGCACGGCCGCAGAAGGACGACGGCTACGACTTCACCTCGGGCCGGCTAATCTCCAAACGAGCCTGGGCGTACGGAAAGTTTGAGGCAAGGGCTAAGCTGCCCCGCGGGAAGCAGCTCTGGCCAGCCATTTGGATGCTGCCGCAAAAAAGTACCTACGGAAACTACGCCGCCGACGGTGAGATCGACATAATGGAATACCGGGGCGACCGGGTGCACAAGATCAGCGGCACACTGCACTACGGCGCCGCCTTTCCCAATCAGACGATGAACAGCAGCGGCGACCTTCACTTTCCAGTCGACTTTAGCGCCGGCTTTCACCTGTGGACGCTGGAATGGACGAGGCGGGAGATTCGCTGGCTGCTCGACGGAAAGCAGTTTCACCACGTCAACATTGACCGCAGCATGTGGTCGGGAAAGGGCAAGAATCCGTACACTGCAAACGGCCAGCCCTTTGACCAGCCCTTCTACTGGGTGCTCAACGTGGCAGTCGGCGGGGACTTCTTCGAGGATCAGCCCAAGGTGACCATGGAAGAGGCCAGACACTGGTCACAGCCAACGATGGAAGGTCTGAACCACGATTTTTCGTTTCACAATGACTCGAATCACTTCGATGACGACGGTCTGAACTTTGACAAGACCGAGGACAGCATCAACGCTTCCCTTGATCGCCAGATTAGCGTCATCTGCCACAACCACAACACCAAAGACGGCAATGGCGACAACAACGCTAACAACAACAACCGAGCCAACAACAACATCCGTCGCCCGTATCCGTCTGAAATCAGTCCGACGAGCAACAGCAGCGCTGACAGTAGAAATCAGCAAAGCAGCGGGACGGCGGACAGCAGCAGCACCCACAGCGATGACCGCCATTCAGAGAACTGTGTCACTTGGGCAAAGACACCGTCAAACAAGACGTACGCGAAGTACGTCACCTCCTCGCCGAGCCTTCGCTCGTCAGCCGCCGTGCCGCCGGAGACCATCGAGAAGCGGCGACGCCTGCTGCGGTCGGCCAGCTGCAAGAAGATCAAACTGGACCTGACGCGCCTGGACAGTCGGCCGCACGGGCAGCTGCAGCCTAAGAAGATCTTCAAGCCGAACATCATCTGCGCCCCTTGCGGCAAGACCATCGGCTTCTGCAGGAAGGCGCTCCTTTGCGCCGACTGCCACTCGGTGTGCCATCCGTCCTGCGCCAGCCAGCTCACCCTGCCCTGCATTCCGCACTACACCCCGAAGGCGGTCAAGAGCGCCGCCGGCGTCATCGGCGGCCGCGGCGGAGTCCACCGCAAGATTGTGGTCAGCGACTTCATCGACCAGAGCGTCCGCCCCTTTGTGCCCGCCATTCTGGTGCACCTCTGCACGGAGATTGAACGGCGCGGCCTGGGCGAGGAGGGCCTCTACCGCAAGTGCGGCTCCCATCGGCAGATTCGCCAGCTGAAGGCCAAGTTTCTCACCTCAAAGACCGGCCCGCCCAGCACCCGCCACCTGGACATGAAGTCGCTCACCACAATCTTGCGGTGGACTCCGCCGCAAGGCCACCTACTTTTGAAAACGTCCGCTCTCTGAAGGAGCTCTTCCCAGTAGGCGGTGGGCAGCGAGAGCAGCGACCTGCAGTGTCAGGTTCGGCTTCACATTCTCGTGCGAGACGCCGCTGGATGCTGGGTGGAGGTGCTCGACGACGAGCTGCTGCCACCACCGTTGGCCGAAATCTTCACAGCGAGGTAGTGGTCTCTTGCGTGCCAGACAGGCGTCGGTCACCTTGTCTGGGATGAGTACGAGCGTGTCGCGGTCGGCTCGGCAGCAGGTCATGGAGCGTAGCAGCTCGTTCGACGTTCTGCTGTGACGGTGGATCTGTTGAAAGACACAGTTCAATTAAACGTCATCCTAATGACCACTGCAAAGCACACTACCAGACGCACGGGCAAAGTCGTGCCAGTAGACTGCGTCACCAGGGATCGCCGCTGCGGAGAAAGTTCTTCACCGCGAGAGCACGTGATGTCCAGTGGCGGTGCTGGGCGGGCCGGTCTTGAGGTGAGAAACTGGCTTCAGCTGGCGAATCGCGATGGAGCGCACTTGCGGTAGAGCCTCTCGCCAGGCGCGCCGTCAATCTCCGTGCGAGTGCACCAGATGGCGGGCACAAAGGGCGGACGCTCTGGTCGATGAAGTCGCTGACACAATTGCGGTGACTCGCCTCGCCGCCGATGACGCGCGCCTCTTGACGCCTTCGGGGTGTAGTGCGGAATGCAGGGCAGGGTGAGCTGGCTGGCGCAGGACGGATGGCACACCGAGTGGCAGTCGGCGCAAAGGAGCGCCTTCCTGCAGAAGCCGATGGTCTTGCCGCAAGGGCGCAGATGATGTTCGGCTTGAAGATTTTCTAGGCTGCACTGCCCGTGCGGCAAGACTGTCCAGCGCGTCAGGTCCAGTTTGATCTTCTTGCGTGGCCGACCGCAGCAGGCGTCGCCGCTTCTCGATGGTCTCCGGCGGCACGGCGGCTGACGAGCGAAGGCTCGGCGAGGAGGTGAGTACTTCGGACGTTTGTTGACGGTGTCTTTGCCCAAGTGACACAGTTCTCTGAATGGCGGTCATCGCTGTGGGTGCTGCTGCTGTCCGCCGTCCCGCTGCTTTGCTGATTTCTACTGTCAGCGCTGCTGTTGCTCGTCGGACTGATTTCAGACGGATACGGGCGACGGATGTGTTGTTGGCTCGGTTGTTGTTGTTAGCGTTGTTGTCGCCATTGCCGTCTTTGGTGTTGTGGTTGTGGCAGATGACGCTAATCTGGCGATCAAGGGAAGCGTTTGATGCTGTCCTCGTCTTGTCAAAGTTCAGACCGTCGTCATCGAAGTGATTCGAGTCATTGTGAAACGAAAAATCGTGGTTCAGACCTTCCATCGTTGGCTGTGGACCAGTGTCTGGCCTCTTCCATGGTCACCTTGGGCTGATCCTCGAAGAAGTCCCCGCCGACTGCCACGTTGAGCACCCAGTAGAAGGGCTGGTCAAAGGGCTGGCCGTTTGCAGTGTACGGATTCTTGCCCTTTCCCGACCACATGCTGCGGTCAATGTTGACGTGGTGAAACTGCTTTCCGTCGAGCAGCCAGCGAATCTCCCGCCTCGTCCATTCCAGCGTCCACAGGTGAAAGCCGGCGCTAAAGTCGACTGGAAAGTGAAGGTCGCCGCTGCTGTTCATCGTCTGATTGGGAAAGGCGGCGCCGTAGTGCAGTGTGCCGCTGATCTTGTGCACCGCGGTCGCCCCGGTATTCCATTATGTCGATCTCACCGTCGGCGGCGTAGTTTCCGTAGGTACTTTTTTGCGGCAGCATCCAAATGGCTGGCCAGAGCTGCTTCCCGCGGGGCAGCTTAGCCCTTGCCTCAAACTTTCCGTACGCCCAGGCTCGTTTGGAGATTAGCCGGCCCGAGGTGAAGTCGTAGCCGTCGTCCTTCTGCGGCCGTGCCTGAATGATCAGGTGGCCGCCGTGCAGGCGAACGTTCTCCGAGCGATGTGCCGTGTACGACTGCAGCTCGTGGTTGTAGGAGGCGTTCAGGTCGTACTTCCACTCGGCCTCGGCTCGCTCCGCTCGCGAGGTCCGAGTCGGCGGGCGTTTTTGGTGAGCCAAGTGACGCCAGGGTGAGCCGTTTTTATCTGTGCACCGCTAACATACATTCATGTCTGGGCCGGCGGCTCACACTGACGTGACTTGGCCGCTGTCAACGCCCTCCTCCTCGGGCCTCGCTTGCTGCGCTCGCAAGACCCTCGTCGTCGGTCGTTGACAACGGCCAAATCACGTCAGACCTCGCCGCCCTGAGCTGTGCACTGCTGCCCCCGCAACAACTGTGCTCCCCCGACAGCCCAGGACGAGAGCGGTGGCAGCGATAGCAGCGAGAACGGCAGCGAGAGCGCACAGCTTTATCCAGAGCTGCAGGCTGCTGAGATAGCGATACGCGCCTGCGCACAACTGACAAAGCGGCGCAATATCAGCCAAAACAAATGACAACGTTCCAAACTTTTTGGGTTTTCTAGTTAACCATAAGGTTTTAAGAAACACCCAAATAGAAGTAGAGCAATTAAGTAATTAGGAATCTAATAGTGTAATCAAAAATGAGATTAAAGTTTGTTTTGTTTTTAAAATCGTCTATCTAAATCTGCGGCGAACGGCTGGCAAATACCCCCCCCCGCCTGTTCTGTGCTCCCTCCCTCCTCCTACAGCCTGTGCTTTCTGACTGCACTGCAGCCCAGGCCGAAAACGGCGGCAGCGAGCGCTTAAAGTCTGAACCAGTACTGCTGCTGCGCGATAACGATGCGCGCGCGTGGCAACAAAAGCCAGCGGCGCATAGCAACAAACAACGTTTCAAACTTTTTGGGTTTTCTAGTAAACCATAAGGTTTTGAAAAACACCAAATTAGACACAGACCAATTAAGGGGCGAGGAATCTAATGGTGCAATCAAAAATCTTATCGGAGTTCATTAAGTATTTAATATGGCTGTTTTAAAAAGTGACTATGATCAGATAAGGCACTTCCGGTCATCTGATCAACTCGAGTTTGGTATCATTAGAAAGATGCCATTTATTTTGTTGCACTGGTGAAAACCGTTTTTTTAATATTTTAAAGGTGTAATTTGTAGAGCAAAAAGAGTCAGTGCAGAGGGAGAAAAATCATTTTTTTAGGGATAGGCTGATTAACTCAATTTTTAAGTTATAAAAATTACAATTTTATTAGCAGCATCAGCCAACTAAATGATTTTTAACCGGAGGTTTTTTACCTTTCTTCGGTTGTGGTCAAAGTTATTCAAAAATGGTTTGCAGTTATTACCAAACAGCACATTTTTCTTTTGGGTTCATTTTTGAGCCAACTGGGCATTTAAATACAGCAGCAAAGTCTTTAGAATTCATCAACGGAACATTGGTTCGAAATTGGCTGGGTGAATGAGTATCGCTGACAATTGACGGCATTAATTCAGGTCTTATTATGTCACACCAGTTCTAATAAAAAAAGTTAAACACATGCTAAAATTTTGAGAAAAAATTCTTACGTTTGCATAAGAAATGTAAAAAAGTTGTTCTGGGGAGTATTGCGGCAAATCGGACAATCGAGCTGAAGGATGCTGCTGTTGATCATGACGAAAGGCTCTAAAAGAAAGGTGAACGCCGCCGTTATCTGCCGTATTTTCACTTAAACCAGTTTTTCCGTTAATCTATCAGCGGCAACGAATGATATTGTAAGTAGCCATTTGTAAGCTTTAACTGCTAAAAACCTTACATGTTTTCCAGTGACCGGTTCAACAAGACTGTTATACTGTTTGATTAAGCACTCCCCTCGTTGTTTGTACTTAGCAGCAGTGCTGTTAGTCCACCAGTTAATCATGTTGCCTTTCCTGTCAAACAGTCTTCCTTTATCATCAAATCCATGCAAGATTTCATGACCAACAATGGATCCAATTGCACCGTAGTTAAGACTAAATGGCCTTTCTTTACTGAATGATGGAAACATCAGGAAACCTACTGGAATGGCTGAAAACACAAAAACAACTTTTTAAAAGTTTGTCAATTAATTAGAAAACTTACTAATTGAGTTTTCATTGTAGTTGTAAACAGCATTAATAGTGTTTGGATGAATAACCCATGACCTAATGGTGCATTTTTATTAATATTTAAAAAAACTTTTTGAGGTTTAAAGGGCACTTACTCTTTATTATAAATTGGTAAACCATTAAATTGTCGAAACTGCAATTTCATGAATGCATTGTCTGCAGCCATCACACTCAACAGATGGTTTTCTTGTTCTTGAATTTCTTTTGCAAACGTAGCATTGTTCAAACCGTAGATCGCATCTAAGTGGGCATTATCAAGTAAACTTTCTGGGAAGGCAACCTTTTTAACCAACATTGCCAGTTTGTCTAGCGCTGCAAAACGAGTGTCCTCATCGAGCCACTCGTAATCAAGCAACAATCGCCCAAAAGATTTTTGAATTGAGTCCACCATTTTTACTGCTTCAGTTCTTTCTGCTTTTGAAAAGTATCGGTCAACGTAGAGTCTGCTGACAGGCAATGCAAGGTGGTCAAAATAAAACTGGCCATTGACAAAACTCATGCAGGCTTTCCAACGTTCGTCAAGTTTTTTAATGCCCATGCTTACTTTGAGAAATTCAAATTCAAATAAACGAAGTTGTTCAGAGGCAGCAGAACCATAACTCTGAACAAGTCGCCAGGCAAACAAATTGGCAATTGTTCGAGGCGAAGTTTTCTTCATAATTTCTACACTTTTGACCAAGTATGGAGCATCGTAAATGTTTACGTTTGCAGATTCAGGAGGAAAGTCGGACAAACCATAAGATTTGTAAATAGGCACAATTAACTCTTTGTGCCAATTGAATGAAGATTTTTCACTTAACTGTTTAATGGTTAGCTCAACGTTACTGTTCGCCGTATCATGCAGAGCTTCTGGTGAAAGGCGAGCATTAGCAAGTTGCGATTCTAAATGCACTATCTCATCAACATCTTTTTCTAGAGTAGAACAATCAGACCCACAAAACAGTTGTCCAGAACTTGTAATAAATTTTTTGTACCCAGTAATTATGGAAGGGTATGCGGATAAATTTGTTAATTGGTAATCGTTTAAACCAAGACCAGCAGGAGCAAACTAAACAAATTATTTAAAATTATTTTTTTTAAACAAAAAATTTTAGTTTAACTTACTTCGATGTTGTTTTCACTTGAATTAAATGGATTAACTGTCATGCGAATGTCGATAACAGGCCAAATTTTTCCTTTTGTTAGTGCAAGAACCAAGTACTCATGCCAGCTTTGTTCTTTATGAGAATGACCAGTGTTTTTTTGACCGATGCCCCATCCCCCAAAAACTTCGTTTACTGCTGCTTTTAACTGGTTTAAGCCTTTTTTATTGTCAGTCGCGCTAACACATTGCTGAAAAGTTTTCGCTGCCAATGTGACCACTTTTGAGTGAGATTTACCATCAATGGCCACGTTAAAAGACATCAACAAGTTTTTTATTTGTGTATCCATAAGCTCAGCCATATACGATATGGGACCGACGGCATATTTATTTTCTGGAATGGATATTTTGCGCCAGCCGCCACAAGCAAACTCGTAAAAATTGTCGCACTAAATAGTTTAAAATTAAAAATTAATAATTGTGTTTTTATAACATTAAAAGAGAATTACCGGATTAACAGAGGTGTTTAAAGATTTTTTAAGCCATTCCGCTGACTGTTTACACAATGGTGTTGAACACAATTGTTCAGTGGGAGCTGCCTCAGCAAGTCCAACTATTAAACACACAAAAACAGCAATTATAAGTTTCATTTTTAAAACAAATATAAAAGTTTACAATAGTTAATTTGTATTTTTTTTCTGTTGTTTAAATACTTTACAATTGCCCTTATTAAGTGCAAAAATTATACTAAGTTTGTTATTTTAGTTAGTTTGTGCAAAAATTACAATTATTCATTATTTTATTTCTTAATCCAATTAAAATTTGATGCAATTTAAAAACCACTTAAACTTGTTAATTAAATTAAACTTTAATCATTATTTGATTATTTAAAAAATTGCAGTTTGAGAGAGTTATTGCACTTAAAGTGTAAAAATGATAAAGTTTATTTTTAGTAGTTTACAATAAAACAGTTTTTAATTAAAAATACCCTGTTACTAGCATTTTTTTAAAATTGATAGATAAGTTTAATTAAAGCACTGTTAATAATTTTTTAAGTTCAGAAAATATAAAAAAATTAAAAGAGTAGCGGCCGGTAGCCGTTAGGGAACTTTAACCGAGCATTGTTGTAAGCTTGAACTAGTGTCAACCCGTTTGTAAAAAGAGACGTTATCTAGAACCATTAAAGTAACTTTGAGATCGGAAGCCTAAGACTCTCGTCTTTTCAATAATCTCTTCTAAAGATTATTTTAGACAAAATGGAATTAAAAAAAAGGGTAGATAACGATTTGACTGCTCGCTGGACAGCTGCTGCTTGAAAGTATCATACGAGTTTTCAAACCCCGGAACAATTCGTTTATAAAGAATATTGAGATAGAGCAGGAGAATAGTTTCGCGTAAACATTTCAACGCAGATTTAACGGTTGTCCGTAAGTTTTTATGCAAATATACGTTTTAAATATACTTGTCGAGTTTTACACGACAGGCCTGACAAGAGAAGTTTTTGATGTGGATAACTTGCAGTTTTAGCATTATTTCATTTAAGTTTAAAAACTGCAACTGCTTTTGAGTGCGGATGTCCAGAGTTAGATCCAATGCCTGAAACGATTTAAACTTAATTGTAGCTTGTTTTATGTGTAAAAGTTCTGATCATTTTGCCTGTTTTCCTTAAGCGCCACTTCTATCTCAACCAATACACAGAAAAGCATGTTTGCTAGTGTCATTTCACTGTTAATGTTTAACCAAGAAGACGACCAAGCTTGGTAGTGGAACATTTGAAAAACATGGTCACCCATTACCCAACGCCAAAAACGTTGCAAAGTTACAAGGTTTCATTTACCCGAATGATTACTTGTAAATCTATAAAACTTTTTATTTGTTAGTTTACATGTTTTTGTTAAAGCAGCTACTGGCGCCTTTAAGTGAAAATGAAAACGGCGCCACCGCAATTTTCATTTTGTTTCTGCTTGAGCAGTTTTATTGTGTCACTTGACAGAGTGCCGTCGACTGCACAGAGTCTCTTCTTTAAGGTGTGAGTAGATTATCTCCAAACCATCGATCCACCACCACTTTTACGTAATAAAAGGCCTCTGCAATAAACTTGCAGTTGCCCAGCACCTTTAACTTAATGTAAGGCGCCAGAGTGCAACGGTA